>OX375866.1:42094429-42590112 GCA_947359475.1 Heligmosomoides polygyrus bakeri
TTTCCCCTGGAACAAGAATTTTTCTAACTGTCTCATTGAGTTTGTAGTTTAACCTGTATAAAGGTTGTTTCAATTCGGAAGAGTTCTCTTTGACTTCAAAAGCCTTCGGGGAGCTTAGAAGAGTGTCCAATTTGACGCGAAAAGTGTTCAGTTTTTATTTATTTTATTTATTTATTTATTTGCACTAAAATTGTGCGCTAATGAAACACACTGGACACGATGTATCAATAATCGAGAATAACTGAATAGAGTAAAATAAAACCTCAAAAGATTAACCTATTGCATCCATCTTAACTATGCGGTGAGCAAAACCTTCAATCAACAGTAAAACGTAGTCTCACACATCAAATAGAATCAGCTTGAAAAGTCCACGAGTCTGGGGTGGGGGAACTGGATGAAGACGAGCAGTGGGCCGCCAACACTGCAAGTCGCTAGACGGAACGGCTCCGGATACCAGCTCAGTTGGTCCGCCGCCACCATCAGTGCCCCTTTGACGGTTGTATGGAAAGGGTAAAGTGAAATTAGATTTTGGATTAAACAGAACAGGAACAATAACAAGGTGTCAAGGAATGCAGAGTCATGTAAGAAAGAAACAAATACAGATTCGTAGAGACAACATTACATAGCGAGAGTTATTACAAACAGGAACAAACAGAACAACACAAACTTCACTAAGGTAGGAACGCAAACTTATGGTTAGTTAGAAACGGGCAAGAATAGAAATCCATGAGAAAAAAGAAAAAACTTTAAAAAGAACGAAATTCAAGAGCAGAAATGCAAGAGTTCTCGTGTCTTTCATTTCTATGATATATCGGCAATGTGCAAAACTGAGAGCAAGTCAATCTTCTTGAAGTTCTTGCGGAAAATGTGCACGTTCGGAGCTTCTAGTAGACTTGCAGATAACATTTGTAGCCAACGTGCACCCCGAAAGAAAATGGAAGTGAAGATCTGTTGTAGTCGTCCAGGGTAGAACAGCTTTATTGCGAAGAACACCCGACAGGAAGCACGAAGAACAAATACAGAACAATCGGGGGCTATTTATAGACAACTCAGGGTCCAGCGATTACGTGGAGGTGATGTGGATATTACGTAGACAACACATTGACATGATGTACACGTTAGGGGCTATGACGTAGGTTCCGTGACGTAACTAGGTAAGGATCGATATGCTATTACTGCTCAATGCCTACAACACCTCCCTTTCTTAAATTACATACGATATGACTTATTCTTGGATCGATGTCGAGGCAGCGTGGAGCACGGCGAACACGCGACGAACGTCGAAGTTGAACGGCTGACGGGAGCGTCGAACTTGTTGTCACGGGGTTGTTAGGTCCTGCTTCATTGGTGGTGCTGGAATCGTCGGAGCTCAGTAGCGGTGGTTCATCGGCGACAGCGGCATCGTCGGAGTTGAACAAAGGCAGGTCGAAGACTTCCAGAAATGTATTTTCTCTCGGCGTGCTGTGTCGAGGTTTCAGCTGATTGATATGTCGAGTCCAGAGGAGTCTTCCAGAGCGGACTAGATAAGTGACATTTCCAGTGCGTCGAACGATCGTAGCCGGAGCAGGGTCAAGCTTGAGGTTCGGGAATCGAAGGGGGGGGGGTCGTATTGCGGCCTCGTCTGGAGGGGGGGGGGGGGGGGTCGTACTCTCTCGGTTTTGGCAGAGGACTCTCTCCAAATTCAGGTTTTTGGATGATGTTTGCATCTATTAATAAGTTGTTTTTTCCAGGTGTGACTTTCTGGTCAATTTTTGCCGAAAATCGACCAGAAATCGAACCCCCCCCCCGCCCCGCATGAATATCCCTTTTTGCTAAAAGTGTTTGTAACCATAAAGAAGCGCTGTTTATCTACTTTTCAAAAAGCTAGCGGGATTTTTGAATTTCGAAAAATTAGTCGAGTTATGAATATTTTTGTGAGATCACTCCGATGACGACGGCGAAGAGTCGATCCGCGATTCAGTTCACGACTTGCAAAAATTGATCATATCTTGGCTATTTTTTCAAAAATCAAAAATCCCGCTCGTTCACCAAAAATAGAGCAAATATGCTTTCTAACCATATAAGAACCGTTTTCCAAGAAAGGGGTCTTCATGCGGGGCGGGGGGGGGGGTTCGATTTTCGGTACGTATTTTTGCGAAATGGACCCGAAATCGAACCCCCTGCCGTGCATGAAGATACCTTTTTTTGAAGATCGATTTTTACATGGTAGGAAAGCGCATTTTATCTAGTTTCAGAAACGTAGAAGAATTTTGAAACTTCTAAAAACTTACCGAGTTATGAGCATTTTTGTGAGATCACTCCGATGACGTCGGTGAAGGGTCGATCCGAGATTCAGTTCACGACTTCCAAAAATTGATCATAGCTCGGCTATTTTTCCGAAAATCAAAAATCCCGCTCAGCTATCAAAAAATAGAGCAAATATGCTTTCTAACCATATAAGAACCGTTTTCCAAGAAAGGGGTCTTCATGCGGGGCGGGGGGGGGGGGGGGGGGGTTCGATTACGTATTTTCGCGACATGGAACCGAAATTGAACCTCCCCTGCCGCGCATGAAGGCCGAATTTTTGGACATTATTTCTTATATAGCAAGAAAGGGCTCTTCCTCTAGTTTCTAAAGAGCTAGCGGGATTTTTAAATTTCGAAAAATTAGTCGAGTTATGAATATTTTTGTGAAGCCACTTCAATTTTTTTCGCTCAAAAATCGAACCAGCAGCCACGCGACTCCTTTTTTGAAAAAGCTTTTTACAATGTGAGAAAGAGCGTTTTATCTTCTTCTTGAAAAGCTAGAAAAATTTTCAAAATACGAAAAACTTACCGAGTTATGAACCTTTTTGTGAACGTTTAGTTTTATGCTCCGATGACGTTGGTGCAAAGTCGACCGGAGGTCGATTCATCCTGTTCGATCCAGAAAATCATGATTTTTTTTCACTGTGCATTGATCATGACTTGGAAGTTTTTGTGGCAAAATTTTATTCGTATGGGTGGTCTGCTTCGGCTAAAAAATATTTTTTTCATGAAAAACGAGAATTTTGCTTGCGATCCATCCTAATCATATCGTCATCGCAGTTCCGTCATCGCTGCGGAGAATCTTGTTTTTCTGCTGCATCATGTACAGAGCTTGGGTTTTTTAGTACCATTCTCGTTTTTTATGACGTTTTCTTAGGATGGGAGAACATTATTTCCATAGAGAAGTCCATCGTCCATCCTTCCTTTTTCCGCTCCATAATCGATTCGAGGAACGCTTCAAAAAAAATTCATAAGGAAAGCACTTAAGTCGTCGTCAGAAAGTAATACTCAGATTTTTATACAACACAATTTCAGAGCACAATTTCAGATGCAAACGTCGCTACTTCAGGTAGAAGAATGTTCCGTGTCCATGGTGTCCTGAAAAAAAAACTCCATAAATTGAACAGTGATGATTGGAAACTGCTACCAGAAAATCTTTATTTTGAACTGTCGAAAATAGCGTTCAAAATTTTAAAGAATTTTATTGTGTTGGAAACATTGTTGTTCAGGGAACTCGTTTCATTGTCCTCTTCAGTGCCGAAGCCGCACCTGAAAAGAAGAATCTATTAAAGAGTTCAAGCTGCACAAGAAACCTTGAAAAAGTCAAGAAATACAAGAAATAGAACAGTGGAAGAGAGAGGGAGGGGGTCGTACAAATTCCGCTTCTTAGGGGGGGGGGGGGAGAGGTCGTAAATTTCCAGCAAAAATCGAGCCCCACGCTTGACCCTGAGCCGGAGTTCAAGTGCTTTTCGACGTCCGATAGTCCTTTGCATACACTTTGTCGTCAGGTTCGAAACAGCGACTGCGAGTTCCGTGGTGTCTGTTGAACTGTCTTTCCATCTTCCTGTCCCGAGGCCCGGTGTTGTCATCTTCAGGAGGCATCATCACATCAAGTATGGTGCGAAGATGACGTCCAATGAAGTTCTCCGCAGGAGATAGATGATTCGGCCCGGACGGGCAGGGTGTTGAGCGGTAGGCTATTAGAAACGTTTGAATAGCATCAGGTGTCGGTTCCTCCCCTTTCAACTTGGCCAGGGCTCTTTTGAAGGTGTCCACAAAGCGTTCTGCTTGTCCATTGCTTTGTGGATGAAAAGACGGAATGCGAATATGTGTGATACCACGGGAGCGGCAGAATTCCGTGAAGGTTGTGGAGGTAAATTGTGTGCCGTTGTCCGTGACGAGCTTGGTCGGATTACCAAACCGTGCGAAAAGTTTCTTCATTGCGGCTATTGTAGCTGCTGTCGTAATGGTGTTCATCGGGATGACCTCCGGCCATTTTGAGTAGGCGTCCACAATGATTAAATAGAAGGTTCCCTCGAGCGGTCCAGCGAAATCTGCATGTATCCTTGTCCATGGTGCGGTAGGTTTCGGCCATGAATGAAGGTCGGTCTTAACGGAATCCTTGGAGACGGATACACAGGTGCTGCAGGTTCTGACGAGGCCCTCGATGTCCTCATCCAACGTAGGCCAATATACGTAACTTCGTGCCAGCATTTTCATCCTTGTTTGTCCTGGGTGGGCCTTATGCAGCGAATTGAGTACACGACGCTGAAGAGACTTCGGGATCACCAGACGATTGGCTGTAAGCAAACAATCGTCGACTGTGGACAGTGAGTCTCGGCGGTTGTAGAAGTGCCAGAAGGGTGAATCGCGAGTGAATTTAGGCCAGTTTCCTGTTTGAGTGTTTTTAATCACGTGCGACAGCAGGTGGTCTGAGGCAGTAGCGTAGCGGATCTCCTTGAAGGAGAGAGGAAGACAGCTGTCCATGATTTCGGCTGCGATGTCAACTTCAACCTCAGCAATAACGCGATCTTCAGGTTCCGACGTTCGTGTAGGAATGGGTCGGGATAAGGCATCAGCTTGTCCGAAGTCCTTCGTGTTTACGTACTCGATGGAGAAGTTGTAGTTCAGCAGAATTATGGCCCATCGTTGAAGTCGGTTGGCACTGTAAACAGGGAAACCCTTCTTGCTTTCGAAAATCGCAAGAAGAGGTTTGTGGTCCGTTTTCAACGTGAAATGACGCCCATGGACGAATCGATGGAACTTCTGCACGGCAAAAATCAGGGCGAGTCCTTCCTTCTCGATCTGACTGTAATTCCCTTGAACAGGCGTCAAAGCATGACTTACGTGGTAGACGGCTTTTTCCGATCCGTTCGGAAAGCGATGTGTCAGGACTGCTCCGATTCCGTTGTTGGAGGCATCTTCGGCGACGATGATTGGCAGACTGGGATCGAAGTGGGTCAGGAGGAGATCCGAGTTCAGTGTCGCTTTTATTCGGTCAAAGGAGGATTGGCATTCCGGTGTCTACCTGAATGCAGCATTCTTCCTAGTCACTGCGTCTAACGGAGCTCGATTGTCGTGCACGTCTTTGACCAATGTTCCGTAGAAGTTGACTAATCCGAGGAAAGCCCGCAGCTGGCTGATGTCTTTTGGAGGAGGCATCTTGCATATTGCCTCCGTTTTGGTGGTATCAGGACGGCGTCCTTCAGCGTCGATGACGAAGCCAAGGTAGGTGATCTCAGTCTGTAAGAAGGCGCATTTTTCCAGACGAACACGGAATCCATAGTCGTGGATCCTTCGAAATAGCGCTTCAAGCATTATGTTCCTCAATGGTCCTGCCGGTGACAATAAGATCGTCGAGATAGGCGGCAACTCCTTCCATTCTGGAAGTAAGGACGTCCATTTGTTGTTGAAAGATGCTTGGAGCCGGCTTGATTCCAAAAGGCAAGCGATTGAAACGGTAGAGTCCTCGATGGGTATTAATTGTCAGCAGCGGCTGGGAGGCTTCGTCCACTTCCAACTGGAGGTAGGCTTCAGCGAGATCGATTTGCGAGAAGTACCGACCTCCGTTCAGTCTCGTAAATATGTCATCAGGCGTTGGAGGGGGGTGCTGGTGCTGGTCGAGCGCGTCGTTTAATCCTGTAGAGTAGTCAGCGCATAGACGGATCGAGCCGTTCTTCTTCTGGACGACGACGACAGGAGCGGCCCATTCAGAATAGTCGACGGGCGACAATACGTTGATGGTGACCAGCCGATCGATCTCCTGTGAGATGCGAGGTATGGCAGCGTACGGCACTGGTCGTGCCTTGCGGAACACAGGTTTCACGTCATTTTTGAGTTTCAGTGACGCCTTTGATTTTGTACAGCATCCCAGTCCTGGTGCGAATACTGGAGCAAATTTGGTCTGCATCCTTGCCATGAGTGACGATCGCAGTGTCTGGAGCGTAGAAACTGAGACAGTATTGCAGGTACCTTCCACAAGGTTACGGTACAGCGGCTGATGTTGGGTGATCCAATCGAGGCCTAGCAGCGACTTGGTATCTGCGACGTGGCAGCTTTCATTTCCACGTTGACCATCGATGACAAAACTGCATTTAAAATGACCACGTACCCGAATTTCCTTGTTGTTGGCCGACTTCAGCGTCAGGTATGGCGGCTGCAGCTTCGGGCGTCCGATTGCGATCCAGTCTCTCTCGCTCAGCACCGTGACGTCGGCACCGGTATCGAGTCGCATCCGAACGGTAGAGCCATTGATTGTCACGTTTCGGTAAATGCGAGTGACTGTTGACACGGCAGAGGTGGTGGAGGCAGCAACAACGACGTTGTTGGCACGTCGGTGGTTCGTCCTGGTCCTTTTCTGCTTCCTTTTGTTGAAATTCTTGCAAAAGCCTCTCGCCAAAACAAAATTCGTCAACAAAAAGTGTAACGCCTGCCCGACGAGTGAGCAGGCGTTACACTTTTTGTTGACGAATTCGCAGTCTTTGGCCCAATGCGATCCTCCACATCGGTAACAGGGCGAAGGCGGGTCCCGCTGGCGCTTTGACGTAGTGGTAGCCACGGCGTTGACGACAGGCACAGGCGAAGATGTGTTTCCGAGTAGCTTAGCGTCGTGTCGGATGTCCACGAATTGTTGAACCTCAGCACTCAGCTCCTTGAGAGTAGTCTGCGGCTGCTCCTCCATTTTTCGCAGAGCGCGGGCACGAATATCGGCGTATTCAGGAGCGGAGAGGCCACATATCCACACAAGACACTTCATCTGTTCGCCGGTGACTGCGTTAAACTCGGCCAATTCGTGACGTTGGTTGACCATTCCAGTGTAGTCGCGTAGAGATTCACCGTTGCACTGCGTCCTCAGGTAGGCGTAGCGGCGTGCGAGCACTGACGTATTGTGTCCGAACAGCTCCTTGAGTGTCTTCACCGTCTCCTCCATCGATATATCAGATGGCTTCGACGGCAGGATATGGTTGGTGAATCGGGCGTAGGAGGCGGCATCCAGCTTCGACACGATTAGACGAGCTTTCGCTGCATCATCCAGAGCGGAGCCATCCTTCGCGATCATGCGTCGTAGCGGCTGAACCACATGTTGAAGGTGCATCCATTTTCTGGGTCGTAGCTGAACTGCGGCAGTCGAGACGAGAGCGAATTCGTGACGAACTCGGTTGTCGTTGCTGGTGCGGCGGTTGAGGTCGTTCCCATCGGCGAAAGAAGGCGATCCATTCGGTCCATTACAGCGTTGAGAGTCTTCTCCTGCAGACGGGATTGGGCTTCCAGGATCGAGCGTAGTTGTTCGGCGTCCATTCTTCAGTCCTTGATCGCCACTTGTTGTAGTCGTCCAGGGTAGAACAGCTTTATTGCGAAGAACAGCCGACAGGAAGCACGAAGAACAAATACAGAACAATCGGGGGCTATTTATAGACAACTCAGGGTCCAGTGATTACGTGGAGGTGATGTGGATATTACGTAGACAACACGTTGACATGATGTACACGTTAGGGGCTATGACGTAGGTTCCGTGACGTAACTAGGTAAGGATCGATATGCTATTACTGCTCAATGCCTACAACAAGATCTTTTCATGATTTTTCAATTTGATTTGAAAAGTGTCCAATTTGGTTTGAAAAGTGTCCAATTTGATTTGAAAAGTGCCCAAATTGATTTGAAAAGTGTCCAATTCCTGAAAATCTACCACTATATAATTGAGTTAGCTCCCTGCCCTGTAGATGGTGTGGCGTATCTCACCTAGGTTGGAAACCTGGCTGAGATACGCCTCGTGGAACCACGCGCAATCTCATGGAACCCCTTGCGACGCCTCCGCGTACCTCGCGCGGGCAACGTCTGCCGTTCAACATGGGATGTTGTTACAGCAGAGGACGCATAGCCTCCTCCTGCTTGACTCAGCGGCAACTGCACGCGTTTCAGAGCGTTTGATTCTGAATACGTGTCACTGACGTCTGCCCTGAGCATGGGAGGACCACTAAGGGGTGGTGGAGAAGGGAAGTAAGGGGCCTTTAGAGGGGCAGATGAGCGTCCAGGAAGGAAAGGAACAACCTGAAGGAGGGACCAGGGCGGGGAAGCCAGCAAGAAGAGACCAGTAGGGGGTCAATAGTGAAAACAATGAAGTGGGCCAGGGGATGGGACCGAGAAATGGGACCGAGAAGGTGGGGGGGGGGGGGAAGACCAGTAAAGGCGGACCAGCAATTAGATCTAGAAAGAAGAAACGAGTGAGGGGGAAGCTGGCGCCCGGGTTCGGAAGACGTGTCAACAGTGGAGGGGCCGAAGTACTGCGCAGCACAAACCAATGATGTTACTGGACGGTGTGGAGGAAATGTCTATGATGAAAGGTACCGAAGTGGTGAACGGCTTGATGCCGATGAAGTACGCAGCAGGTCCTAGATGTTAGCGAATTTTAAGTTTGACAAAAGCTACTTTCTTTAGGTCAGTGATGGTGCAAAGTCGCGCGAAGCGCGCAAGTGCGAGACACGCCGTTAGGCGTGTCGGAGCACTTGTGGTATATATACCAGGTGTTCAGCGGCCTACTGGCCTCCAAACGTCTGGTTGGGAGCTTCGCCCCCAAATCCGGAGAATGGAACACCCCGTCTTTTTGTTCTCTTTAGGCCTTTCCTCATTCAATACAGTAAAAAACCGGTATTGCTATATAAAATAGTATAGCGGGATACGGTAGGACAAAATCTTCAAAACTGCTCCTATGGGGCCTACCCACCCTTTATCGCACGTCCGCGATTCATTCTCCGAAGTACTCGTGGCGTACATGGCGAGGAACACATAGAGAGCCTTACTCCGAAGTGCTTGTTCTGCGGAAACACAAATGAAATCAATTGGTATTGGTAGAACGATGCAGTTCGCAGTCCGACAAGAATAACATTACTCCGATTCCTTCACTCATTCTCGCCACCCACTCCACAAACACCCCCTTACCCATGTGCCGGCAGAAAACGGAAGTGAGAATCAAGTACGCACACACTCGTTGTTACTCAAAGCCTTTAAAAAGCCATCTGAAAATCTCACGGATGCTGTGCAAACTCTTATCTGTGGCACGTCTTCTGGACCCGGATACACATTGGATAACGTCTGTAACACATTTGCTGAGTCCGGACGCATATGTCACGACGTCTACGACACGTCTTTTGCACCCCGTCACACGTGGCACGACGTTTGTAGCACGTTTTCTGACGCCACGTTGCACGACACAGAGAAAATACTGGTCCCTTATTGGTCCCTTTTACTCGTCCATTTACTAGTCCCCTTTACTGGTCTCACTTTAATGGTTCTACTACTGGACCCTTTACTACTGAACCCCATTTAATGGTCTTCCCTTTATTGGCTTCCTTACTGGTACCTTCTTGACTGGCAGTTCACTGCTACCCCATTTATTGGTCTCCTTCACTGGACCTCCCACCTTCACCGCTCCCCTTTACAGGTCCCCTTCACTGGACCCCCTCCCCCTACTTCACAGGTCCCACCCTCACGGTTCCCCATTACTGGTCCCTCTTCACTGGTTCCTTTTATTCATCAATTCTTTTCCGGTCTCCCTTCACTGGACCACTCCCTCCCCCCCCCCCCCCCTTTACCGGTCCCCATTACTGGTCCCCATTACTGGTTCCTTCCTTACCGGTTCCCCTTCACCTGGTCCCCTCTTCACTGGTCAACCATCTACCGTTCCCCTTCACAGAACCCCTCCCTCACCGGCCCCCATTGCTGGTCCCACTTTCACTGGTCCCTCCTTTATTGGCCAACCCTTTACCGGTCCCTATTGGACCCCATTCTTAACCGGTCCCCATTAATGGTCCCATCTTCGCTGGTAACACGTCGTGTGAATCCGGAACCCCTGGCGCGACATCGGTGACACCTCTTCTGAACCAAGCACCTGATGAAAGACGTTGGTGACATGTTTTCTCAAGCCGGACTTGCTATGCGCGACATCGTTGACACTTTGTCTAAACCCGGAACCCCTGGCGCGACATCGGTGATACGTCGTCTGAATCCGGACGTCCTTTGCGCGACATTGGTGACATGTCTTCTGAACCCAGACGCCTGTTAGCCGACGTCGGTGACACCCTTTCTGAAGTTGGACGCTCGCTTTCACGACGTCGATGACACATGTTCGCAACTCGGACGACCTTTGCGTGACATAGGCGACACGTCTTCTGACCCCTCTCAACACGGTGTAGGTGACACCTCGCCTGAACCCGGATGGCTACTACTCCACGTTTACGAAAGGCCAGATGGACAGACGGAAGGACGGACGGAAGGACAGACACAACCGCTTACTCTTTTATATACATATAGTAGGATATCTACCACTATATAATTGAGTTAGCTCCCAGCCCTGTAGATGATGAGGCGTATCTCACACAGGTTGGAAGCCTGGCTGAGATACGCCCCGTGGAACCGATCACTATCTCCTGGAACCCCTTGCGACGCTTCCGCGTACCTCGCGCGGGCAACGCCTGCCGTTCAACATGGGATGTTTTTACAGCAGAGGACGCGTAGCCTCCTCCTGCTTGATACAACGGCATCTGCGCGCGTTTCTGAGTGCCTGAATCCAGAAGACGGGTTCCCTTCGTCGCACCACAACCGTCTGGAGTCAGAAAAGGAGACACCGTCGTCCTACGACGAGGGATCGCATTCAGAATTGAACATGAGATGCCGCTACAGCAGAGGAAGCGCAGCCTCCTCCGGCTTGACACAACGGCGTCTGCGCGCGTTTCTGAGTCCCCGAATCCAGAAGGCGGGTTTCCTTCGCCGCACCACAACCGTCTGGAGTCAGAAAAGGAGACACTGTCGTCCTACGACGAGGATCGCATTCAGAATTGAACATGAGATGCTGCTGCAGCAGAGGAAGCGCAGCCTCCTCCTGCTTGACACAACAGCGTCTGCGCCCGTTTCTGAGTCCCTAAATCCAGAAGGCGGGTACCCTTCGTCGCACCACAACCGTCTGGAGTCAGAAGATCGAAAAGAAAGGAAGCAGAGGTCACGTCGTCGTCGTACGATGACCGGCCGCATGCAGAACTCAGCATTATCCCATGTTGAACGGAAAACTTTACCCGCGCCAGGTACGCCTCTGCGTACCTCGCGCGGGCAATGTTTGCTGTTCAACATGGGATATTGTTGCAGCAGAGGAAGCACAGCCTTCTCCTGCTTGACACAACGGCGTCTGCGCGCGTTTTTGAGTCCCCGAATCCAGAAGGCGGGTTCCCTTCGTCGCACCACAACCGTCTGGAGTCAGAAAAGGAGACACCGTCGTCTTACGACGAGGGATCGCATTCAGAATTGAACATGAGATGCTGCTGCAGCAGAGGAAGCGTAGCCTCCTCCTGCTCTACGCAGCGGCAACTGCGAGCCTTTCTGAGCGCCTGGATCCAGAAGATAGGTCATTCGTCGCGCTACAAGCTTCTGGAGCCAGAAGAGGTGATACTGACGTCGTGTGACGAGCGGGCGCTCGGAAAACAAGGAGGTGGGCCAGGAGTTGGGACCAGGGGGGGGGGAGGGGAAGACCAGTAAAGGTGGGCCAGCAATTAGATCCAGTAAGAAGAAACGAGTTAGGGGAACCTGGTGTCCGGATTTGGAAGGGTGTCAACGACATCCGGTGACCCAAGCTGTTTAGAATGAGAACGGTTGCGGAGGAGCAACCCGAGGGCAGAAGTACTGCGCAGCACAAACCAATGGCGTTACTGGACGGTGTACATTGGATCCGATCGAAGATCTTCGGATAATTGGATGATTCGGATAACGCTATTTTGGCGGACCCCAGGTTTCTGGATGATTCGGATAACGGCGACTTTGCGTACCCGGATTTTTGGATGAATCGGATCGGGTTATCCGAATCGGATATCCGAAAATGATTTTCATTAAATACATTGAATTCGACCAAATCTCCGGATTAATGAATGATTCGGATAACGCTATTTTGACGGACCTCGGATTTTTGCACGATTTGGATAATGACAATTTCGGGTACTCCGGTTTTTGAATTATTCGGATACGGCAACTTCGCGAACCTTGGATTTTTGAATTACTCGAATCGGATATCCGAAAATGATTCATTGGGATCCAATATATACTGGACGGTCCGGAGAGGGTGCCCTATGATGAATGTACGGAAGTGGTGAACGGCTTGATGCCAACAAAGTACGCAGCAAATCCTAGATGTTAGCGTATTTCAAGTTTTACAAAAAAATTCCCTAGGCCAGTGATATTGCAAAGTCGCGCGAAGCGCGCAAGTGCGAGACACGCCTTTAGGCGTGTCGGAGCACTTGTATATATATATATATATATATATATATCTTGAACATTGTTGTGTGAAGGAATTTTCATGAGGAACACTTTTTTATCTCAGCGTCATCAAAACGACGATAATGCAGATGTAACTCACAACGCAGTGACTC
This sequence comes from Heligmosomoides polygyrus bakeri, assembly GCA_947359475.1. NCBI lineage: Eukaryota > Metazoa > Nematoda > Chromadorea > Rhabditida > Heligmosomidae > Heligmosomoides > Heligmosomoides polygyrus. The sequence continues at coordinate 42,107,121 of OX375866.1, forward strand.
TCTGTCGTGTCTATTTCTATAAGCAGTCAGATTTCTTGAGCACATCGAGATCCATTCGACGAAGTCACGTGTTTGTTGTTGCAGATGATGCACACGGATTCGGCCAACTTCTGTGAGAGCTGGCCTAGAGATTGGCCTTTTGTAGTGGGAGCGATTGCGCTTGCAGAAGACATCAAGTCTGCAAGATATGTGAGTTTGTCATCTACTTCATGAGCATATGCAGAAGTGGGTTACATTCCTGAAAGTGAGCATGCAGTCCATATCCTTTCTTAGCGTTATTGGCACATGTAAACAAGCTCAGAACAGCGGTCAGAAGTGGGAAACTCCAATTAGATACAGAATAGGTTATGTCAGAAATCGCGAATGAGTAGGGCTGCTCAATACTACTTTTCTTGGCTAGAACGAGTTTCCAGGTGGCAGGGCTAGGTCTTGTGAGTGCATCGTAGCCGAGCATCTGGCTGTTGTATTTCGTTGAATTGAGATTTTTACACTTGTGTGCTCAAACCAATATCCATCGCTCCGCCGCTGAAGAGTCCGCCGAACTGCCTAAGCCGACGCTTGCAACACCTCCATCTCTAATGCTGCACGCAAGGGAAGTACAGTTAAAGGAAGCTCAAGGTTTACCAATAGCGTCATGTCGCTCCTCTAGTGCCTTCATGGAGAAGTCCAATTATGTGTTGTGGAGTGCCTGGCATTCTTTTGACTTCGGGTGGGTGTATCACGTGTATCACCTGTCGTCCCGTCGATCATCGAGTTGCTCGAACGGGCGCCAGCAGCGTCTTCATTCGTCCCTCTCGCATGCCAGAGTGCTCCAATGGATCCTCCTCGCTCGAGGGACACGAAGAGCGTCATATCGGTCGTTCAGGGCTTTCACGAAGAAGTCCGACCAACGCGTTGGTGGGCGTCCTGGTGTTTTCTTGACATCCCGCGGAATCCAGTCGGTAACAGCTCTCTCCAGCGAGTGTCTGCGAAGCGCATTACGTGGCCGGCCCACCTAATTTTCAACAACTTGGCCCACGCGACAGCGTCTCTGATCTTCGAACGTCGGCGAAGCTCGGAACACCGGAGGCCTTCTCTCATTTGCGTGAGTCGTGTCACTCCGAGCATCGTCCTCTCGATTCCACGCTGCGCGACGCTGATCGCGTGTTCATCCTGCTTTCGTATAGCCCAGGTCTCTGAGGCGTATGTTAGGGTAGGAAGGACGGTAGAATCGAATAGGTGGGCACGGAGTCGTACGTTCTTCGTCTTCTTCGCGACTTCTTCGACGCTCTTGAAAGCTCCCCAAGCCGCTCGTTTCCTCCTGCTCAGCTCCGGCGCTAGGTCGTTGGCCATATTGACTTCGCGACCCCGATACACGTAGCTGGAGCATTCGGAGATGTTCACTCATTTGAGCGAGAATGGGGCATCAGAAACTTGTACGTTCCTCATGAACAGCGTCTTCGTAACATTCAGCTGCAGTCCAACGTTCCCACATACACGATCGAAGTCGGCCAGCATTCGCTCCGCCTGGCTGATGCTCGGTGTTATGAGCACGATGTCGTCAGCGAAGCGAAGATGGTGCAGTTGCCGGCCGTCGACTTTCACTCCCATGTCCTCCCATCCTAGTTCGCGCATGATGTTTTCGAGGGTGGAGCTGAAGAGCTTCGGGGATATGGTATCCCCCTGCCGAACCCCTCTCTTCACGTCGACGACGACGTCGTTGTAGAATGGAGAGATCTTGGTCATGAATCCACTGCACAGCTTTCGAAGGACTCTGATGTACTGAGTAGGAATACCCTGAGTGAGCAGGGCTTCGAGGACCGCTTCAGTCTCGACGGAGTCGAATGCCTTTTTCAGGTCGATGAACGTAAGGCACAGCGGCATCCTCTCTGAAATCCAGCTTGTTCGCATTGCTGTCCTTCGTCCAGCGTTCTGCTAATCCTATTCAGGATCACTCGAGTGAACAGTTTGTAGACTACGGACAGCAGGCAGATCGGGCGATAGATGCCAATGTCGTGCACGTCTCTCTTCTTGTACAGCAAGACGTCTTGCTGGTCTTCACTGAAATGGAACCTTGCACTCCGACAGGTACCCTGTGAAGAGCCGTGCCAGGGTGTCCTTCTGGAAGAGGTGACGATTCCGTCAGGACGTCGGAGAGCGGTCATCTTTGTCTTGAAGTTGGCGAAGTTCCGGCGGGCATTGCGGATGCTCAACCCTGCCTCTTCTGCTTCAGCTAACACTTCCGCCCTTCTCTTCTTAAGATCCTCCTTTATCGCCGCTCTCCATAGCTTCTCAAGCTCGGACGTCAGTCGGTAGTTGCCTGACGCTCATGCTGCTCCACGCTGGCGTATCAGCTCGAGAGTTTGACATACGTCTCTTGGTGGTTTTCAAGCTCTCGGCTCCCTTAGCACTATCGCAGAGATGGTGCACGAAGCGGTCGTATTCCTCGTCGATGTTGTCCATGACGGTATCTTTCCAAAGAGCCGTCAGCCGGGAAGAGAGGTGTAGAGGTCCCAGTTGATGGTTGTTCTGGGACTCCTCTTCTTGAACTTTGCGGCCTTCTCTCCTTGACGCGAAAAGCGGAACCTCGCGTGAAGAAGGCGGTGGTCCGATCTCGTGTAGAACTTGGGGACAACGGAAACGTCGGTCAGGCAATACTTGCGGTTGAAGATGATGTGGTCGATCTCGTTGTGGAACTGGCCACCGGGAGATTCCCAGGTCCATCGTAGGGCGGGAGGCTTCTGGAACTGTGAGTTTCCATGGATGGCCTGGGCCGACATGATAAACTCAGACAGCCTTTCATCTTGCTCGTTCCACTCCAAACCGTGGGTTCCGATATGAAGTTCTTCCGGCGACCTTCGTGGCCCGATCTTGGCGTTGAAGTCGCCGACGATCATCTTGTAGAAGGTGTGATCTTCCTTACAGAACTTCTCCAGCTCCACGTAGAAGGCTTCGACCTCTTCATTGTCGTAGTCGGATGTCGAGGCATAGGCGCCAACACAGTCAAAGCTGGCACGGAGCCACATCGCTTCAGTCGCAGACGTTTAATTCGGCTTGTCAGAGACTCGTACGTATCGATGTTCATGGACAAATGTGTGTTGACGAGGACACCAACGCCGCCTACTCCCTTGCTATCGCATGTTCCGAGGAACAGTTCTTCTCCGGAGTCGTAGGCGGCGTCGAGTCGTAGTCGTAGGGAGTGGTGTCTTCTCGTCTCGGTCAGTCCGATGACGTCGTACTTGATCTTCCTGGCTTACATCATCAGGTCCTCGACGGATGCTTCCGATGCGAGTGTGCGGGCGTTGTAAGTACAGATCGTCATCCTAGTCCTTCTCAATTTGCGCAGCCTGGTTAGGCCCTGAGATTTTAGCGGCCTCTCCGTACTCGTCCTTCCCATCGCTGCAGATATGGGCGCTCTTTCGGGGTCAGGGGAATGAGGCCCTTTAGTGCTGCTGTGTTTAACTCCAGTACACACGGCTAGCTAGTCAGGCTCTGTCGTGCGGGCGAAGAACTCCGGGCAGCCAACCAGACTGCCCGAAGGGACGGGGCGAGGCTTAAGGCGGCCTCTAATCGTCTTGCATGTACTCCCAGTTACCGAGGGCAAGCTTTTTGCTGAGCCGACACAATTACAATCCGCAAAGTCATGGACACATCCACGCACACTGTGCATGAACATGGCGCTCCCACGCACAAGGAACGCGTCGACCCGGCACAGCACAAGCAAGGAGTCCATCCCCTGCATCCCACATGCGTCTCTGGGCAGTACACGGTCGCATTTGGTTCGCGTTTAGTTCCCCTATCCACCACCCGGGGACCTGCGACAAGCGGCCCGAGATCCCTCTTAACAAGAGAACCCGAAAGCTCTCTATGGAGGGAGATCAGTGGCAGGTGGGTGTAAGCAAGCAAATTACTTAGGCAGTCCATCTAGATAGTTTTCGACAACATAGCCCGAGCAACGCCGACTCAAATCGTCGAATTTCGACGAAGCTCGGATCACCGGAGGCCTTTTCTCACGAGTGTGACTCGTGCCACTCCGAGCGTCGTCCTCTTGATTTCTCGCTGCGCAATGTTCACCGCTTTCTCATACCGCTTCTTTGGAGTCAAGATCGATGAGGATCTTGTTAGCGCAGGAGGAAGGGTGCAGTCGGATGGATGGGCTCTTGAAAGCTCCCCAAGTTGCTCGCCCCTCATGTTCAGCCTTGACTAGGTCGTTGGCTATATTGACTTCGAGATCTGAATACGTGATCCTTTTATCACGGGATAAGCCGATGCTAACACAGCCCATAATGGCTGTCATCCCTGGCTGGAGTTCACGACACATGGCTCAATGACCTTGATCTTCCGCAGAGGGTGAGGGGAGCATAAGGAAGTCGCCCGTTCCACATGCATACCGTCTTCTTTTGAGCTTCGCTGAAGTTCAGCCAGCCGAAGGATTGTTTCGTCGCATGCTTACCAGTGATCTCATCAGTGGATTGAGCAAGATCTGGCACCTGCAACTGGATTTCACAGGAGGCAGTTGAGAGTTGTCTCTCACAGCGGTCACAATGTGGTCAATGAAGGTGTCTGCTTACTTGAGATTGACAGAATGAATGGAACTCAGGAGCAGTCCCGAGTGTCTATGACCAACTTCGCATCAGAAAACGAGTGGTCAGGGAATTTTCTGCTACTTAACGCTCATTAACAGATTTTCATGGCTTGTTAGAGAGGCGCACTTGCTTTACCCAATGAAAACATTTAGGTTCTTCCACACACTACGCCGAACCAATGACACCGGCTCCACGCTGTCGTTATAGCAAAAGGAGGCTATCATTGATGGGACTTTTCTTTTGTGATTTCTTACGAGTGGAAGTCCTATTCCTTCTGGTAATTCTAGCGCGCTCAGATACGCATGCATTTATAAGTAATAACGGGCGCATTCTATGTCGGAAACAACGGTCTAGGTCTAGGTCTGTTGTGTCTTCGTGAGGTGTCTAGGTCGGTTGTGTCTTCGTAAGCGATGAACGACTGGGCACCTCACCTTCAAAATGTTTCGATTGGTAGGCATCAACAAAAATACTAGATCGCACTTCAGCAGGAAGGCAAGCCATGCATGTAGAAAAATATAAAACCATTCTGGTGAAAGTGATTTCTATCGAAATATAGAGGTTTTCAGGAGAACTGCTCGTTGAAAATGACCTATCCAGTGCTCACAGGAAACTTCTCGGATGAAAGGGTTCGATTTTTAGCCAGCTTGCATAGCTGTCTAGCAGCATGATTGTCTGTGTCTTCAGAACGGCACGTGCGATGCATGGGAGTGCTTCAACAGCGCGTCGTTCCACACTGTATGTTGCTACAGCAATTCCTTTTCTGATGGAAATCGCGCTCGTCATGCACATATGGCCATTTCCATTCCTTTCCCTCCGCAGGCTGTGTGCTACATACCAGCGAAGGTGATAGATTACATGGAATGGTACGATAGTTGAACTCGCTTTACATTCACTTAACAAAGGCAAAAAGTAGTCAGGAAGAGCGACGAAGAAGAACGAATTTGGAATAAAGTGACGGAGCACAGGCCTACAGTGCCGCGATCCCACCTAGAGGCCTACGTTACCGACGAGTGATACGGTATCAGTTCTGCAGAGGGAAAGCGGAAGGAACTGGTGAGAGGGGAGCATGCTCTTAGAAATAGACTCATGTACAAGAAAAACTGGAAGAGAAGCTTGTAAAGACCAACTCGAACTCGAGCCTAACAAATTCCGAAAGATCATTAGATCGTTCCTCCGCGTGCAATAACTCTTCATGTCTTCTCCCTTCTAGCGTCTGATTCGAGGTATCAGCCAAACCGCGAAAATAATACACTACGATTTTCCGTTTCTTTTTTAGACCTTTTGTCCCCAACTAGAAACGAAAAAAAATTGGTCTCGCGTATTACATAGGGTAAGACAAGGTTAGTGATAAAATACATGGTCAATCCTATTTCGGATGCGCCACACATCCTACTTCTATGGGATGATGTGGACGCGATTTTTGCGGTGACCAGCTGATGAGCAAGTCCGTGCTTTATCGTTTCCAGACAAATCAGGTTCCAACTCATCGACCCCGAAGGAAGTCGGATGGCTTGGCCTGGGAGTAAAATCTGAATCAGGAACCTGGCATCTGTAGCCGTATTCATGAACGTTCCCGGGATCTTCTCGGCTTCCCACGGGAAGCGACCAAGGCGAGAGAGCGAGGCAGGAGAGAGAGGCGAGAGATGATATCGCTATGATATCGCTTATTTCCCGCTCCCACCATTTCATAAATACGGCCTCTGGTCACGCGAGAGCGGGCACCTCATCCGACTGCGCTTCAAGCGTCCACATACATGGGATACGAGAGGGCAATGCTCTCAAACGGTTTGCACGTGACTTATCCACGCTCCAATTTTAAATTTTCGACTATTTTTCAGATTTTGGATAGGAGTGGGAGGCGCACTCATGCGTCCTCTTTCACTCTGAATTGTCTAATCTACAGAATCTTGTGCTTCCTCCGCCGGGCAGCAGGATCTAGAATACGATTCTGCGCGTTCAGCAACATCCATTCCGCTATGAGTCTCATCAAAGTGTTTAGGTAGTACAAGCTGCCGCTTTGACATTTCGTTAGACCTTGGAATAGGAGTACGGAGAAAATACCCTCATCTAGGAGAACACCTATACCAAGTATAATACATACCTACTAACAATCTCAGGCTGCATTGAACTAGCAGGGCTCCTGGGCTATGGTCAACATTAGGATATTGTTTACGGGATGCACTGGAGCTAGTTTTGTCTTGTTGTTAGCTATGTTTTTGGTCCAACCTTCTAGAAGGCCGCCATTTATTCGTATCATTAGCTTCTTTATGTACTGTAACTGGATTGCATGAGAAGACAATATGACATGTTCACAATACACCTCAAAATAAAATTCCCACAGCCAGAGAAGAATAAATCACAACAAACACTAACAATTCGCGTTGTGTTCCACATGACGAAAAACACTGTAAATAGAAACGCTAAGTACTAGGAGTGCATAATAAATAATAAATAATAAATAAAGCCTGTAGCAATAAATTATTAAATCAAGCCTATCTTCGGAAAGATCTTAATAAAAGTTATTTTAGAACACGTCCACGATTTCGCATATACACCCAAAAAACGGGCACCATGGTCGCGTGGAGCGCAGTCGGAAGGGGTACTGGCTGTCGCGTGCACCTGATTCCAGGATACTGGTTTTGTTTTCCCCCAGGCCAACGAAGCCTGCCATCCCTTCAAGGTCGACTAACTGGACTTGTCTGCGAAGGATGAAACACTGACTCAGCTGGCCATCACAAACCAATTATAGGAGAAATACGTATTGAAATTGCCTCCATGACATTCTGCTATAATAGAATGTATTGCATTCCCCAAAAGGCACTGATTAACGCCGTCCATTATCCCTTCATCCTAACGGGTACCATGCTTGCAGATGTGTTGATCAGAAATGTTTAGTTCGATAACATCGACGACGAAATATGGATAGTTCCGAGCATTGCAACGTTCGGTTATCCTGCTATAATTCAGGCGATATCTACCTTTCATTGGAAAGCGGGCAAGAGGCTTTGAACAATACCTGCTGATAGTTCGATCATCTATCACTAGTGTTTTAGAATCACCGTTGCTGTTCGACCTTCTGCTATCCAATCCCGAATCAGAGACGGTGTTGCCGCTTCTTGTCGGCATTGCGCACGTCTTCCTAGTTTGCTCATTCGTCATTGAACCTATACAGGAGAGAACAAGTCGCTTCAAGCGTCAGGTAACCCATGACATCCGTTATCTCTCCGAGAGCTAAGTCATAGAACACGGGGAATCCCTTTACGCACACAGCATGTATTGGCTTGGTCGGAGGATAAGCCAGATTTTGTTGTCCTGAGTTCAACATCATGGAGGCTCTTGAATTGACTGGGATAGAAAGGATGATTGTTTATTATTTTTTTCTTTCTTTATTTATTTATAATTGCACCTTAGGTGCCCTCATAAAACGGGTAAAAAACAAACAAAACAATCCTGCACGACCCAACCTAACGAGCAGAAACAACAATGTAGAACAAGCGAAGTATCACTATGCCCTGGATTTCGTAATTTTTTAGTGTTCTGCAGCATTTAGAAGCTCAGATACAGGGAGCCCGACCCAACGAATGGCAGTAAAATGAGAATAACAGTAATAAGTAATTTAATTTAGTCATAGTTTAGTAACAAATTTGATCGTGGTATAAAGGTGCATAAGTCGGTTAGGCAATGGAGCAATGGAAAAGAATGGAGCAGTTCTTGATGCGCAATTTCGCCCGTAGCGAAGGACAGAATATCGCTTGAGAATACATATTTCAAGCAGGGAGGTGCGGTTATTTTTAAGCGAAAGACGAGTTACAAAACGGAAACGCTCAAAATGGTCAGGAACCAAAAACGACGCACGGAAATGAAGTAATACTAACCCGATATTTGTCCAAAACAACACCCAAAACGGCGTGATGAGCTAATTTTATTGCATTCTTACTCCCGCACAGAAAAAGTGCACAAGTCTTGTCCTTTTACATATAACTATCTACCTCTTCGTTTTTTCCTTATCTAATTTGACCACAGCTTTTCCGTTGACTCAGTTTTTTTTTATGAATTGTGCAACGACTTAAGATTAGTTGTGAAGTTTCAAGCGAAAACTGATTCAAATAGAGGCTGGAATTGGAGTAGCCCTTACATGCGATCTCCACAAAACTGGAAAAATCTGCAAACTTGGAACTCAGACGCCATTCTGGGACCGAAGATGCTATTTAGTCACGGTATATTCACACTCTCGCAAGGGCATTCAAATTCTGTACAAGTCTAGAAACACGGAAAACGCAGAGCAGAACATTCAGAAGAGAAACTCATATCTACAAGAGGAGGGTAGACACTTCGAGTGGAGACAGCGGCACTTTGGAATGAGATACTCTTATTGCTCTTCTTTTTTGGTCAACAGCTATGGGAGAAAATTTTGAAGCAAGCAAACACAAGCGTTCATCACACCAGCAATATCATACGTGAGGGTATAATTTTCTCCATCTTCGCCAAGGTCCCATTCTCATTATACCACCTATGAAATCCGGTGCGAAGGTGGAAAATAGTCGGCCGACAGCACGTTCAACAAAAAAACGGTGAGACATTTTTTGTAACATGCGACGCTTTGCGACGCCAAAATAGCGTCGCAAAGCGTCGCATGCTTATAACTCCTTCAGTTTTAGGTTTTTTGAAAATGCTTGGCACCGTTCGATTTGCCTCATCGAGATCTATACAAGCAAGTATACAGCTTTACCGGAACTTCCACACTTTCGCCGTATGGCCTAAAGAGTGACTGGAGCGGGCTGTTGCGATTAGAGCAGCTTATTTCCTAGGACATGCGTGCTTTCGGGGTATCTCAAGCATGACGCACGTTGCTAGTGCGCTGTCATGTCAGGAATGCTACAAGAGCGCTCCGTGCGCAATGCACGCAGAATCGAACCTATCAATCGAGTGGGCGAACGCATGTCCACTGCGCTCCTATCTTCTCTTACTGGAAAATATGAAATCCTAAAGAGTATTTCGAACCGTTTGGAGAACGTTATCAGAAATTTCCAGCCACCGTACTCAGGATTAGCACCAATCTGTCCCGGCGCGACATTGGAGTGCGCCGGGAACAATGCATACAGAATCGAAACATTCAATCGAGAGGGAGGGGGAGGACGGCTTGTAGAGTGAGCGTATAGGGAGTATTACCAGAAGTTTACAGTCGTACTAAGCCGGAAATTCCTCCAATCTGTCCCGGCGAGATTTTAGGGTGCGCCGATAACAATGCATATAGAACCGAACCTATCAATCAAGTGAGGCGACCGCTCGCAAATTGCACGCGCAGTCGATTCGAGATTCATAATCGAAAGGATTCGACATCTGGTAGAGTGAGCGTTTGGGGAGTTTTATGAAAAGTTTATTGCCGTCCTACTCAGAAATTGCTCTAAAACTGTAAAGCTAGCTTTTGGAGTGCGCCGTGAACAATGCATATAGGACCGAACCTACCAATCGACTGGGCGCAACCGCTTGTAGAGTGAGCGTTTGGAGAATTTTATGAGAAATTTCCAATCGTACTCCTTAGGATTTGCCCGAATCTGTCCGGCGAGCCCTTGGAGTGCGCCGTGCTACTGAAATCGGCGGAAGGACCACGGATTCGTATTCAGCGCCCCAAATAACTCCCAAATGATTTTGGACGAGAACATTTGGCTAAAATTGATTTTCGATGACGTCATCTTCCTTCTGCCGTGACCTCGAGCGGGCTCGTCTTCGATGCGAAATTGTCAAGAAATCTATATTTTCAAAACTGGTCGAGATTAACGCCATTCGATAGAGCTCTTCGAGCTGAACTGAATGGTGCCATTGCGATTGTCGAAAACTCAAATCTGGGCGAGTAAGAGCGCAAGAAACTCTAACCGTAGTTTTCGCCGTTCTAAAACGGCAGCTGAGGCTAAGTCAATTTAAATAGCTAAGGAGTTATGAGCACATGATCTTAAAGCAACTTGAGTACCCTGTTTGCCTACGCAATTTAAGGCCTTTAGCTCGCCGCGTCTTTCCGCAGTGGTCCACTGAAATCGGGGGAAATGCGTCACACAAGCCCCACCTGCATTTTCGCACCCCTGTAACACTGCCTCTTCCTGAGCTACACTGTTCTACTTTAGTGCACCACTAGACCGTTTTGGTGCCTACGAGACCCACGAGTTGCCGAAACAATTCGAACTTGATGGAGTTATTGCGCCCAGAACACGCCCGCGACAGCAATTTGCGAGCATTCTTGACATGACAGCGCACTAGCAACGTACGACATGCTTGTGATACTCCGAAAGCACGCATGTCCTGGGAAATAAGTTGCTCTGCGAGTATCTCCCCACTCGATTGATAGGTTCGATTCTATATGCATTGCTCACGGCGCACCCCAAAGTCTCGCCGGGACAGATTGGAGCTAATCCTCAGTACGGTGGCTGGAAATTTCTGATAACATTCTCCAAACGGTTCGAAATACTCTTGAGAACTTCGTACGCCATGCTTGAGGTACTCCGAAAGCACGCATGTCCTGGGAAATAAGCTGCTCCAGCCACTTTTTAGGCCACCGCTCCAGCCACTTTTTAGGCCACCGCTCCAGCCACTTTTTAGGCCACCCACTGCGAAAATGTTGATGTCTCGGTAAAGCTGTATACACGTTTGTGTGGACCTCGAAGAGGTGAATCGAATGGTGTTAACCTGTTTTCTAAAAACCCAATACTGAAGAAGTTGTGAGCATGCGACGCTTTGCGACGATATTTCGGCGTCGCAAATCGCACTTCTGACCGTGCGGCGTGGGCGGTATTGTAGTTTGTTGTAAGCATTGATCGCCTGCATTCGACTCTTGTGATCATGAGAAAGCAACCAACTAATATGTGCGAAAATATTGGCAGTACACAGAGTCAAAATCCAAAACCCACTGGTGTGCTTCTATGCACTCCTACCGACTGCACCAGCGAGGCACATCTCGTTGGTTGTCATCTGGGTTGACGAGTGTTGCTCACAAACCTTTTTCAGCTCGTTAAAAAAGCGTTCAGCAAAAACTAATTCTGTCAAAATAGGATCGCGAAAGCTCACCATGAGTTGGGAGCCTTTCCCTGTCCCCTTTCCCTTTCCCCTTTCTCCTAAGCATCACAACTCCGTGGCTTTACAGCTTACTCGATACGTAAAACTCCATTAGCCTAGGCGAGGTCCAGTGCGGCAGTGCTGTTCAGTAAAGGTGAGAAGGAGGACCCAGCCAACTAACCCCAACAACACTCCTACCTCTGCTTTGCGAGGCGGTCACCAGATATCTGTTGTCATGCTTATGGAAGACGCTTGAATGGACAGGTAAAGCAGGGAGGATTTCTACGAAAATTCAACATTCGTACCACAGAGGGGTCGCCTGCTGTTCACTCACTGAAACTGCCTGATAATGCCACGAACTTCCAGTTTACCCTTCATTGGCTACCACAATGCCTTGCAGCCACCAAAACTCGCAGATCCAGTCAACCTCCAGGGTATCGAATTTTTGACCAGGTGCATCTCAGGATGCACCGCTATACTCTGCATTGAGGTGATAGTGAGAGAGGAGCGCGACAACGATATCCAATGTATCCCATCCTGTTGTCAACACATATGGAAGCCACGCTTTTGCGAAGTTACAAACTAGTTTCGGGCTTCCCAACCTCCACATTTGCACTAAAAGGTCTTGCCAGAGGAGAACGACATTAAGACAAGTTCTCTCTGGGTACAGATGTGAATGACAGCTGAGCAAGCAACCGATCCGTTTTTGCTTGACCTTCATTAATCTGTTCACAATCGTAGTGGTTCTCTTTTGGTTATTTCCAGCTTCACTTACCTTGTAGTTTCATTTATGAAAGCAACCAGAAGAGAAGTGCACCGTTTCAGCAGTTGATGTCCGGTGCATCGGTGCTGTCTTACTGGCTCGCCCACTTCTTGTTCGATGCCGTTTTTGGCAGCCTAGTGGTCACCATTTTCCTACTTCTTCATGTGACCATTTATTCTACGCCATCCTTAGTAACAAGGTGAGCAGCAAGCGAACTAACGAAGGATTTTGTCTGCCCAAGGGCGGTCGGATGTACCTAGGTAAACAACCACTATGACTTGATTCATCACCATCGAAATATTGCGGAATATTGGAAATCCTTACTGCAGTTGTCTAACGCCTCTAAGAAAAATGTTGCAGGAGAAAAAGCAAAGAGATCGCGTTATCGGCGCAGTGAGCGGAGCGCGATGCATTACGTGGTATCCAGCTACCACCGACGAGCCCTGCTGGTGTTGTTCACGGTGTTTCACGAGCGGAATATAATGGTTCGATTCCTGCGTAGTGATTCTGTTTGCACTGTCCTAACCTTCATTGTTAAAGCAATGCGGAAGTGAAGATTTTCCCAAAACAAGCAGCAAGACCAAAGAGAGGTCGAAAACTGCCAGAATCTCCGTAATACTCTGTGGTGTCATGACTTTAGTTTTTATAGAAGCCGTCGGATTATAGGAATAGGTGTCCGTCTTGCCACCAGTGAATGAAAGTTCAGAAATGCTCCTTCTAAATGACCGTTCTGGATTTGGATTACTTTGTTAGGAGCTACATCCTTCCTTGAGGGTTGTTCCGTCAATCACAGTGGTTGCGCTCTATGAAAGGGTAAGAAGACACCCCTACCCCTACCTAACTTTTTCCTACGTCCGGTTGCACACGTAGGAATGTACAGGAGTTGAAGGAAATTCAAAGAAATGTAGTGAATCCTTCTATGAACGTCTAGTAGATTCAATAACTCCTTTTAGACCGACCACTAGGCCATTTCGCCTGGAGGTTGAAATAGGTGAAAATTGGAATTCATGGTGTGAAAGGACGAATTCAACACCAAATAGTGGTATCGGACACCCACAACACATTCAATATATGCTTCGTTTAAAAAATGAGGGCAACTCAATAAGGATTGGACTGCTTTATTTACTTCAAATAGTTCTAACGGCCTTATTGCTCCGTGGGCGCGCGGTAGGTCAGCCGGAAGAGCCGCCAATTGATGCGTGCACTCAATTCAAAGTTTTTGCAGTTTTTTAAGTTTTTTTTTAGGATTTTTCAACAGGGCTAATCACGTTGGGTAAATTGGTACCAGACCTACCTGGGAAGGATAAAACACTGAGTTGTCTACCGGCTGGCCAAGTCAGTGTATAGGCCAAATTACTTTCAAAGCCCCTCCACGACACTACACGACCCCATAGGAATATAATAGAATGCGTTGCCCTCTCTAGAGTGGATTAGTTAACGCAGTCCTTTGTCATATTCCTCTACTGCTCCGAGTAACGAACTTTGGCTGATGTCGTTGAAATTTTTACATGTGCATTGCTTCAGCAGTGAAGAAGAAAACAGCGCAAAATGGATTCGCTACGGAGGAATCGAGCTAAGATATACCCCTCGCTAAACACCTGCTTTAGCAGCTACGCCGACAGAGCTCGCCGGTTGTAGTCGATGGGTGTTCCACCCCGCAGTACTCCTGGGGTCCGCTGACTTTTTCCAAATTCCAAAGCATGGAGACACGTTGTCAAATGGTTTCCGTGCCTAGGAATTTGGCCCACAACTTTTCCAGAGTGGCCTTGGGTAGCTACATAGCAGCCTTTCCATTATTTCGATGATGGGGAATCAGGCCATGGTGGTACTCTTTCTAGCTACGATAGATCGCTCTGGCCATTCTCTACTCACGATCAGTGCGAAGAAATGCATTCTTGCCACCAATAGTTCAACGACAAGTGACAGCTGCTGCTTCCAGCCTTGGAATGTACCTATACATAATCGGTGGACTACCAAGTATCTACTGCAGTTCGCTCATTTTCAGTAGCCCACATCAAGCTTTCGTCATTCTGGCAGGGCTTCTCATCTTTTACCCATGTGCTTTTATCTTCACGATTTCTGAGAAGCTGGTAAGCGTTTACTATCAACACCTTCGAGAGCCGTATGAACCAACGAGAGCGGAAGGAGGTACTAGTGGGGTACCTCTTTGGAGAAGGTAGACGAATCGAACAGAAAGCAAGATCGATTTTAAAAGCACAACGCTATGTAGATGAAATAGAGCACATAATAGGTAACCTGGTGACCGATTTAAAGTACTCTCGAAAAAATTGGTCATCAAACATAGGCCATGCTCTTCCGAACACATGGATAAGCTCCTTCTATCAGCCTAACGTCACTCTGGGAGAGATTGCGCCCACCCGATTGATTCTACCGGGCCTATATGGCCTTGTTCACAGCGCTCGCCATGGCGGCAGTTATTTACAAAAAGTAGGGCATGCTCTTCTACGAGACAATATGTTGGAGAATAACAAGCAATTAACTCATTCGCGACAATGTCCACACATATGAGTGGACAGCGAAGAGGGCGCGACGGACGGTGTCCACTCATATGTGTGGACGGGAGGGAATTTTTTGGGAAGAACTTCTTTTTTTGATGTTTTTGTTCGATTTTCCTTTCAAATTCCCAAATTATAGTAACAAACCAATGTCCAGATCCTCTTCCAAAGATCGACTGGGTGTTACTTACAGAAAGTAACACCTTGCGAGGGACGATGTCCACACAAATGTGCGGGCACCCGCGCGCGCCAACAAGGCAGCGGGCCGTCGCGCGCATTGTGCGCGAGAACACTCTTGTCGCGAATGTGTTAAGCGCAACGTCGGAAAGTTGAGAATGCCGTGCACTAATGCGATTTGCGAAGCCCATTTTTACTACAGTCCCCTCCCGTTATAACGCCTCCGGACAAGACGCGGCTCTCGATATAACGTAGATTTTCTCCGGCCCCGGCCAGTTTACCTTTACGCCAGTATAAATTCACTCCGCTTAAGACGCGTCGGATACAACGCTACTTCCGTTAAAGCGCGGTTTTGGGAGGAACTCTACGTTCAAGATGACTCCCGTTATAACGCGACCAAGGCGCAATTGCGGTCCCACACAGAAATTGAAGGCGAGCAAGGTGCTGATTGCGTTTGTGAATAGAACCCCACTTCTATTGCCTCGTTCATAGTGAGGAAAAGCACCTGCGCGACAATGAGTCGGATGCACATCTACGTTTTCCTCGCTGCGCGGCCCACAAGTGTTCATAGTCGGCAATGTGTCGAGCACAGTGGAAGACTGGGACAGTGGCGGTAGTCGTTAGAGGTTGCCATACGTTGGGAGATTTTCTCTATCGGGAACAAGAAAAGATGTGGGGTGAGACTCAGGTTAATTAAAACAATCTCTACACAGTTTGTTTCGCGCTTAGAGCAGCTGGTATAGAGATTATATAGTGTTGGAAGAGGTTTTGTTGAGGTCAGAACTCTCATGCCATGCGGGTCTTCTGCCTGCATCCTCTGCTTTTCGGACAGAATTACAGCAACAGCGCTGTTCAATCGCACTAAACATTACCAAATCTTGTGAGAGTGCTGATAAGCCATTTACAACAAAGACGTCGCCGTTGTGGTGCGCGTTTTACCAGCGCTGATAGTATAATGGACTAGCACCCCCTCCAGGGGCCAGATTCATCAACGATACCACCGCTATTATCTTACCGCGGATTCGTCATATCTGCCTACATAGTGAGTGATACAGAGAGACACAGACGTGCAGAGATACAGATACGATAACCGAAATGCCGTTGCCTGCCGGTAAGCGGTTGATGAATCTCGCCCCAGAAGGCAAGGAATGCGGGTGAGTCCTGGTTAGGTGCGAGAATTTTCATCGCTAGCAAATGATCTTGCAGCCTCAGTTTACTTAGTTTTTTAAAATTTATTTGTGTTGTTGACCATGTCTAACCTACGTCTGGTACTTGTAATCCCTCACACAACTTTTATAGCTATGCATATGACAGAAAGTATCTCTAATGAAGAGCTTCATTAGCAACATAAGTTGTTTTTTGCCTTCACACTCTTTTCATGACCACATAGTTTATCGATTTAGTTATTATATGTGATTCTAAATAAATCTGTGCGTGAAATGGTGTAAAAATGTCAGCTCCGGTTATGACGCAACTCCCGTTATAATACGGATTTTCTCCGGTCCCTTCAAACGCATTATAACGAGAGGGGACTGTAATTTGATTAGTTCAGAATAATTAAGGGGTGGATGTTCTCTCTATGTGACTCGCTTTCCCCGTCCTGCCATGCACTTCAGACCTTTTCCTTGCGAGCACAGAAAGCCACGATCTACTGCATGTTCTCACTACTCTGCCTTCCAGACGCGTGAGTGGCTAATCTTCCTTCCCAGTCTTGCTTTGTTTCTTGGGCTGGCGAACCATCAGTCCCAAAAATATGCCGAAGCAGAAGGTGCTCATTTGATTTTAGTTTTGTAACCGAGGTTCTACATACTTAGAGATGGCAATACCACAACATTCCAGGAGCATTTCTTCACTCTATCGCGCTAAACTTTTCTTTCTTCACGAGCTTACTTCTATTAGTGGAATACAAACCATGGCATCTCTGGTACAGTGAAGCAGTGATCAAATTGTACACCGAGATTGGAGAAGAGGATCCATTTTGCAGGGTTTACCGAAGGGGCATAGCGACGGAGGACCTTAAGAAGTATGAAGGGGAAGTCATCAGCTCTGAAGTCAGCACTACTCAGTCTGAGAGTGAAACTGGTGAAATTTCAAAGAAAACACGCTGCAGGCTGTACCTTTTAAGGATGAGGAGCAGAATACGTATATGGTGAAACGCCTGCCTTTCACCTTGCATCCCGGCGAATGCGTAGGAATATTCGGAAGCAGAAGCGACACTTCTCCGCTGCTTTCAGATCTTATCTCAGCATTCTATTTACCATGCTTCTCTCGAGCCACGGTGTGCAATTCAGATTGCGGACCTTTGCAAGGGGTTTGAGTTGCAAGGCTTACTTCAGGAGATTTGTTATTGTCCAAGGGAGGATTCTCTGCATCCAGTTTTAAGTGCACACGAAAACTTTAAAGTGATCGCCGAAATTGCAGGCATGAACGCGATCTTCTTTTTTCGACTTTATCCAACCCATTAATTAAATGAAATCTTTGGCAGGAAGACCAGCAATCAAGCATAGCAGTATTGTGGATGCAACAAGATTCAAGTCTAAACCTCGACGACCGTACGCATCTCTAAGGTGGGAAGATTAAATATTGCATCAAGAACACTTCACTATTCAATGTGCACTACCGGCCTATTCTAGAATCGTGCGGATGCATTGAAGTAAAGAGGTAGCAACAATAAAGAAGGGAGGCCTGGTGAAAATTCTTGTGTTACCCTCACAGATTGCTCTAACGAAGGAAGTCAGGACCAGGGTTAACCTTGAGGTGCGAGAATCGCAAAGAGGGTCGTATTGCGACCTGGTTTAATGGGGAGGGGTCGTAGTTTTTATTGGTTTTGGGAATATTGGCCTTTATTTTCCAGTTTTATAGATGATGGCCGAACCTCTTAATAAGTACTTATTTCCAAGTGTGAATCGACACTAAAGAAACTGTTCACTGAGGATGATATATTATTGGTTAATTGACTACGTAAATTAATTGATTTACTTTTTAAGTACTGGTTGTCCTACAGTTAAAATAAGATCTTCTGCCTTTTAGGACGTCACGGAAACGACGGCTTCTCTACCTTACAAAAAAGTTTACTCAAAAAATAGCTCTATAAAATTTTAATTGCTAATTACTAATGATGACTAAAGTACTTTCCCTTTCGGCGGAACCGAAATCGAAGGATGGACTTGTCGAAGCCGAAAGATGGACTTGGAAATAATTTTCTTACTCCTGAAGAAAACAGCATCTGAAAGCGAAATTGTGCTTTCATTAGGTTGTCCTATAAGTCCCGCGGTTTTTTCAATGATTTATTGCGGATTTCGTCGGCGGTCTCTTGCATAGTGCTACGTAGCACTCGAAAGAGAATAATTTGCTCCATCAGAATAACTTGTTCTATTTTTATTGCATTTTTTTTTCATCCTGAATTTTGTCAATTTTTAGGTCGTTAAAGTAAAAAGTGAAAATGTGAAAAAGTGACTAACTGCGCAGTCGCTTCTCTCCGCTTAGGTTTGGAACTTTTGCGTAATTTTTTAGAGGGTTTGGAAGAAAATGTTCTGTGCTACAAGAATACGCGTTGGTCCTATTTGCTCATTTGCCCTTTATTGATTTTTAGGTCATCAAATTGGGACGTCCGACTTTTCCGTCCGAATTTTTGCCGAAACTCCTGCTCTGTGGTTGGACTTTTTTGCTTGGTGTTAAATGTCGTTCGGAATAGGATGTCTTGCTCAATAAGAATTTGAGTCGCGTTTATTGGCTCATACTGATTTCTGTCGAATATCAACAACTGAACAAGAAGGAGTTGTTGGTGAAGATGAAATCAGCATGAGCCAAAAATGCGACATAAATTCTTATTGCGCAAGACACCCTCTTCCGAACGGCATATAACACCGAGCAAAAAAGTCCAACCACAAAGCAGGAGTTTCGGCAAAATTTCGGACGGAAAAGTCGGACGTTTCAATTTGATGACCTAAAAATCAATAAAGGACAAGTGAGCAAATAGGACCAACACGTATTCTTGTAGTACAGAGCACTGTCTTCCAAATGCTCTAAAAAACTACGCAAAAGTTCCAAAAATAAGCGGAGAGAATCGACTGCGCAGATGGCCACTTTTCACTTTAATGACCTAAAAATTGGCAAAATTCAGAATGAAAAAAGAAATGCAATGCGATGCAATGTTCTGAGCAAATCATCATTCTCTTTCAAAAGCTGTATAGCGCTATGCAAGGGACTGCCGGCGAAATCCGCAATAAATCGTTGAAAAAAACGGCGGGGCATATGGATATCCTGATAGAATCATAAGCCCTGCATGACACACATTGATAAAATTATGCTTTTCTGAAGCGACCTTCTGTTTATGTGATCGGAAGCATTGGTTCTGCGTCATTTGTCGAAAGAAATGTCCCAAAAATCGATCACTCTCCCAATCAAAAAGGCTGTCACTTTTGGAACCTGCCCTTAGAGAATAAAATTCAAATTTCTTATAATTTTTATTCGTTGTGAACTTTTTAGAGGCTCAAAAAGTCTCCGACTAATGGAAGAACGCGCGACGTTGCGTTCTCTAACTTTCCCGATCGCTCGCGAACGGTGGTCTTCTCCCGGAAATAATTTTCTTCCTTCTAAAACACGATTTCTTCACTGTGTACCAAACAAAGTCGAGATTTAATGTGGATGAATTTTGACTGCGTAGATCGTCTGCTTCAGGTAGATGAAATTTATTCTCATGAAAATCGACGATTTTGAAGACACATCTCTGATCATATAGGAGATCGCATCAGAAAAACATGGTTGTAGTGCACAGACACAGTGTGGCAAGCAGGGCTCAAAACTTTATACAGCGCAATTTCACTTCCTCATGTCGTTTTCTTCATAAGGGAGAAAATTATTTCCGCGAGAAGTCCATCCTTCGATTGTGACTAGGTCAGCACTTCGAAGAGCCTTTCAATAAGTATTGTAGGCAAAGCAATTAAGTCATCGTTAGTAATTAACGCTTATAATTTTATACAATGCAATTTTGGACGTAGGTGTCGCTCCTTCAGGTAGAAAGCTGTCCGTTCCATAACATCTTTTAAAAAAATCAGAGAAATTCAACACCTCTCATCCATTCGAAATCTGCCTGCAGAAAATCTTTATTTTTGACTGTAAAAGAATAAGAATTAAAAACTTTATTCAATACTGTGCTTTAATCAATTAAGTCATTAAATTGATCCATACTAATATGTCTTCCTCAGTGAACGACGCTGCGCGCGAATTTGTACAGTGTCGAAGCCACACCTGGAATGAACAGCCTAACAGTGGGTACAAAATCACATGAAAAAATTGAACAAATCATGACGGACAAGAAACAAACTAGTGATGGAGGCAAGGGGGTTGTATCAAACCCGTTCCGGAAGGGATGGGGTCATAAATGTTCTTCAAAAATTGCACCTCACGCTTGACCCTGGTGAGGACTCGCTACGGTGCCTAGTAATAATGAGATGTTCGCGTCAGGAAATCCTCTGTGTCTAGACGTCAGGCTTTCAGAGCGCTGCCGCTCTTGCGAGGTGACACTTCGTCGTTCTGCGCACCTGGACCGGGTTCGTACGTTAGGTGTCTCCCTGAATTACGCTAGCGCGCCACCGCCGTCCGCCACCGCCCCGATTACGGTAGCGTGGCGGGATGTTGAGCCCGCCTTGGACGAAGTGCAACGGATGAACAGAGCAGACCATGCGCCGCGGAGCAGACTTTCTGTCGTAGGAGTGATTGAAGACTTTGTTCATTTTTTTGCTCTTCTAGTTTTCATATGCTTTGGGGCTCTGAGTGACTCCTGCTGGGGGTTCGCCTTATAGCACACTTTAACGACAGCAATAAAGATCGAGTTAACCACGTGCTGCTAAGGACTCTACTCAACTAACGAACTATAAAACAAGCAAGAGAAGACACGTAGGAAAGGTTGAAAAGAGAACATGACCTGAGCGAAAGCTACGAAGCTGTCGTACAGAAAGGAAGTGTAAAAAAGGAAGAAACTTGTGTGTTGTTCCGTTTATCACTTCGTTTTTGTAACCTCACCATCAGAGGCGGCATTTGGCCGGACCCTAAACTTGCAGAAAACATGAATGCCGAGAAAAAAAAATAGAAAGGAATCAGGTCTTCTGCACGTGATCCATTCCACGTCAACAATACGCGCACTGCTCGTCTCGCCTCATCTCGACCTGAAACGTCGTCCGTGGCGGGCCCGGTACCCGGTCTGCTTACAGTAAACGAGCGCGTCGCACCCCCTTCTACACTAATGGAAGAAACCTAACGTAACGCTTCCGATCTTTTCCAGCTGCATCTCTAATTCTTAACTGAAGTCAGGATTGGGCAGTGACCGAGCATGGCTTCACATAAGTGAGCTTCTGTGAAACGCGTTGTATAGCCGAGTCACATAATTTTCGACGACTTGGTCCATTCGACTTGATCGTCAAACGATGACGAAGCTAGGAATTTCGGAGGTTTTCTCTCACCTGCATGAATCGCGCCACTCCAAGCATCGTGTTCTCAACCTCCTACTTGACCGCGAACTCACCCTGCCTTCGTATGCTACGCATAATTGATCAGGGCAGTTTTTCAAGGAGACCCAATGCTTTGGAACTATTCCCATCTCATTTGAAAGGTCCTGGAATACCGTCAACTGTGTGCAATTTGCAGCTGGGGCAAGGACGAAATGAGCTGCAGAAAGTCCATGTTGAAATTCACATACATAAACACACGAAGATCTGCTTGTGGTAAGTACGAATTCCCGATTCGTTGAGGCGACGAACTCTTAGGCGGAACTTGGAAAGTTGGGTCGCTAGTTTTATTCCATGGTTCCTGCAATATGTTTGTCTGCACGTTGTTCTTGTGCTTCTTGTTGTTTCATTGCTAGTTTTAACCTACAATAGCGCGTTACACACTACCTAGTGTTAACATCTGAGGTCAATTGGCACAGCTGATCTTCACTAGTGCCACATCGCCTTTGGGGCTGTAAAGGCTGTAACGCGTGGGGTCAGATTCCGCCGTGAGCGGTGGAAAGGTCAACAGAGGCTGCGCCGCGTCTGCCGCAGGAGCGGTTGATAAGCACGATGCCATCCCCGGGAACATATGGAGCTGGTTTCCGCCTACATTTCACTGCTCACTGTCTGCAGCAAGGCGGCTTTAGACTTCTCTGCCTGGGAAGGCTCCACGTGGCTTCCGAGATTTGACGAGACCGTGGTTAAGGACCACGCCACAACACTGGATAGCGTCTTCGTAATAGGTTTACTAAACGAATTTGCCCATCGATCTCGTCAAGCATGTCGTTCAAGCTTACATCGTCCATAGTCGTGCAAATCGCCTCTGCGCTAAGAATTGTTGTCCGCGACTGTCTTGACTATGTAGGACGCACTTGATCTCCTTCGCTATGGGCTAACAAATAGCGGTGGTCACTGTCAGTGTTGAGCAATGGAACTATTCCAACATCTGTTCAAACTCACGCGTTGGAGCTTTTCCATACTTATGCTGTCGGATGCAATGGTGCACCTCTTCATTGGCGCTTTGACAAACTGTTTGTTGCCACAGAACAGATGATGTGTCCCGCAGAAGTTCGCCAACATTTCCAGGTTCCTTACAATTACCAGCACTGCTGGGGTCAATATAATGTTAATCGTGTCTCCGTTGTTCAACTCGTATGTTGAAATCACCGAATACTAAAATACAGCTGTTGTTCTGTGACCGAACCTTATGAACCTTATGAAGATTTCTGTAAAGATCTCCAAGCTCATTGCAGAAATCTTTTTAAGTGAGATGATTTTGAAGTAATGCGGATGTAACCACTGGCCACTGGATGTAACCACTGGCTACTGCAGCGACAATATACGGCCGGACGACTCCAACGCAAAGAAGGGGATTTATTCGAACAGTCGAAATGAGATGAAGAAAAAATGCAATTGATTGAAAAAAGTATCACAATAGTTAAACGTCGGTTAGGCTGGAAAGACGGATATGTCGCTGAACAGGGCGCTGGTCGTACGGAAGGAACGTTCGAGATCACGGCGAAAGCAAAAACAAAGGATTGTCTACGACAGAGATGTCAGCAAACAGAAGAAGGGCTCACGGAGGCTAATAGGTGGCGGGCCAAAGATTTCGGGAGATCTGCCAGGAGCAATAGAACCATCAAGGTCACTCTCCCACCTAAACATCCACATAGGAGCTAGAGTGAGCCACGTGCCCACTAAGAACCGCGTACCTCCCCCCCCCCCCCCAAAAAAAAAAATACTGCTGGCCCCAAGAAACAACAACGTCTCTTCTTTTTGGCGTCCAAATTTCGGCCCACTCGAACCCTATCTACAGCAAATTCTTGCACTCCAGATCACCCTCGATGTATCGGCTGCCTTTTCAATCGAATGTTTAACCTATAGTGCCCTCTTCTTGAGTGGAATCCCTCCGTATCGCTATCTAACACACACCCTCTTCACTACAGACAGCGGTGAGAGCATACACTTTTATGATTGAAATATCACTATCATTGGCCAGAGTTGCGTTAGCACGACGATTCCTTGATTGTAGAAAGCTACACTTGCTACATTTTTTAAAAAGCGATGTGCTACAATGCAGCCAACTCTTCCTAATGTTGTTCCTGCTTGCCGACCTCCTAGAAAGGCAAGGGCGCCATCGTACCAAGAACAAGGATCCCTTCCGCGTTGGCTAAGTCCGATCACATCATACCAAATCCGTGTTGATACCTTGCTTAAAGCCGAAACGTTCAATTGAGCGTTGCGACAACTATGTATGCAGGCGATCAGGTGGCTCGCTCTTCTCCGTTCCCGATCGTAACCCACGGCCCTGCGATTTCTTCGTCTTTGGCCGTTTGCGGTGATTTTCTTCGACTGCTGACGACCGCAAGTCAATGTATGGGCCTAATACGCATTCAAATCGCCATCACGCCATCATGTAGAAACAGAATGCGTGAAGGATCCTGGTGCAGAGCGGTTGGGGTGGGTAACCTTGTACGGATTGGTTATGAGCCTTGGTAGAGACGCGCACTGAATCTAAAATCTAAACCAGAACAGGAATGGTGACCCACCCACGATCCGCTCGAGCGCCAAGATCCCAAAAGGAGTAGAGTAAGACCGTCCTTTATTCTCTTATCCTTTATCCATGATCTTATTGCTTCTTTAATAGCTCACAATAGAAGTAAAGAGCTTATCTGGTACATAGGGAAGAATGTCGCCTTAAAATACTGTTATGGGAGTATATGGTACCAGCGTCGGTTGCGGGCTTCGCCCGCACCCGACTCTGGCCGGGCGGGCCACGCTAGTCTAGCCGGCTTCGCCGGCGTCGTGTGTGATGAGCCATGTGGGGTCAGAAACCCAACCCAACCTCGAGCCCGCTAGGGTCCCCACAACCCAGCGTCACCCGATTCTGGCCGGGCGGGCCACGCTAGGCTAGCCGGCTTCGCCGGCGTCGTGTGTGGTGAGCCATGTGGGGTCAGAAACCCAACCCAACCTCGAGCCCGCTAGGGTCCCCACAACCAAGTGTCGGTTGCGGGCTTCGCCCGCACCCGACTCTGGCCGGGCGGACCACGCTAGGCTAGCTGGCTTCGCCGGCGTCGTGTGTGGTGAGCCATGTGGGGTCAGAAACCCAACCCAACCTCGAGCCCGCTAGGGTCCCCACAACCTAGCGTCACCCGACTCTGGCCGGGCGGGCCACGCTAGGTTAGCCGGCTTCGCCGGCGTCGTGTGTGCTGAGCCATGTGGGGTCAGAAACCCAACCCAACCTCGAGCCCGCTAGGGTCCCCACAACCAAGTGTCGGTTGCGGGCTTCGCCCGCACCCGACTCTGGCCGGGCGGACCACGCTAGGCTAGCCGGCTTCGCCGGCGTCGTGTGTGGTGAGCCATGTGGGGTCAGAAACCCAACCCAACCTCGAGCCCGCTAGGGTCCCCACAACCCAGCGTCGGTTGCGGGCTTCGCCCGCACCCGACTCTGGCCGGGCGGGCCACGCTAGTCTAGCCGGCTTCGCCGGCGTCGTGTGTGGTGAGCCATGTGGGGTCAAAAACCCAACCCAACCTCGAGCCCGCTAGGGTCCCCACAACCCAGCGTCACCCGACTCTGGCCGGGCGGGCCACGCTAGGCTAGCCGGCTTCGCCGGCGTCGTGTGTGGTGAGCCATGTGGGGTCAGAAACCCAACCCAACCTCGAGCCCGCTAGGGTCCCCACAACCCAGCGTCACCCGACTCTGGCCGGGCGGGCCACGCTAGGCTAGCCGGCTTCGCCGGCGTCGTGTGTGGTGAGCCATGTGGGGTCAGAAACCCAACCCAACCTCGAGCCCGCTAGGGTCCCCACAACCCAGCGTCGGTTGCGGGCTTCGCCCGCACCCGACTCTGGCCGGGCGGGCCACGCTAGTCTAGCCGGCTTCGCCGGCGTCGTGTGTGGTGAGCCATGTGGGGTCAGAAACCCAACCCAACCTCGAGCCCGCTAGGGTCCCCACAACCCAGCGTCACCCGACTCTGGCCGGGCGGGCCACGCTAGGCTAGCCGGCTTCGCCGGCGTCGTGTGTGGTGAGCCATGTGGGGTCAGAAACCCAACCCAACCTCGAGCCCGCTAGGGTCCCCACAACCCAGCGTCGGTTGCGGGCTTCGCCCGCACCCGACTCTGGCCGGGCGGGCCACGCTAGTCTAGCCGGCTTCGCCGGCGTCGTGTGTGGTGAGCCATGTGGGGTCAGAAACCCAACCCAACCTCGAGCCCGCTAGGCTCCCCACAACCCAGCTCACCCGACTCTGGCCGGGCGGGCCACGCTAGGCTAGCCGGCTTCGCCGGCGTCGTGTGTGGTGAGCCATGTGGGGTCAGAAACCCAACCCAACCTCGAGCCCGCTAGGGTCCCCACAACCCAGCGTCACCCGACTCTGGCCGGGCGGGCCACGCTAGGCTAGCCGGCTTCGCCGGCGTCGTGTGTGGTGAGCCATGTGGGGTCAGAAACCCAACCCAACCTCGAGCCCGCTAGGGTCCCACAACCCAGCGTCGGTTGCGGGCTTCGCCCGCACCCGACTCTGGCCGGGCGGACCACGCTAGGCTAGCCGGCTTCGCCGGCGTCGTGTGTGGTGAGCCATGTGGGGTCAGAAACCCAACCCAACCTCGAGCCCGCTAGGGTCCCCACAACCCAGCGTCGGTTGCGGGCTTCGCCCGCACCCGACTCTGGCCGGGCGGGCCACGCTAGTCTAACCGGCTTCGCCGGCGTCGTGTGTGGTGAGCCATGTGGGGTCAGAAACCCAACCCAACCTCGAGCCCGCTAGGGTCCCCACAACCCAGCGTCACCCGACTCTGGCCGGGCGGGCCACGCTAGGCTAGCCGGCTTCGCCGGCGTCGTGTGTGGTGAGCCATGTGGGGTCAGAAACCCAACCCAACCTCGAGCCCGCTAGGGTCCCCACAACCCAGCGTCGGTAGCGGGCTTCGCCCGCACCCGACTCTGGCCGGGCGGACCACGCTAGGCTAGCCGGCTTCGCCGGCGTCGTGTGTGGTGAGCCATGTGGGGTCAGAAACCCAACCCAACCTCGAGCCCGCTAGGGTCCCCACAACCCAGCGTCGGTTGCGGGCTTCGCCCGCACCCGACTCTGGCCGGGCGGGCCACGCTAGTCTAACCGGCTTCGCCGGCGTCGTGTGTGGTGAGCCATGTGGGGTCAGAAACCCAACCCAACCTCGAGCCCGCTAGGGTCCCCACAACCCAGCGTCACCCGACTCTGGCCGGGCGGGCCACGCTAGGCTAGCCGGCTTCGCCGGCGTCGTGTGTGGTGAGCCATGTGGGGTCAGAAACCCAACCCAACCTCGAGCCCGCTAGGGTCCCCACAACCCAGCGTCGGTAGCGGGCTTCGCCCGCACCCGACTCTGGCCGGGCGGACCACGCTAGGCTAGCCGGCTTCGCCGGCGTCGTGTGTGGTGAGCCATGTGGGGTCAGAAACCCAGCCCAACCTCGAGCCCGCTAGGGTCCCCACAACCCAGCGTCGGTTGCGGGCTTCGCCCGCACCCGACTCTGGCCGGGCGGACCACGCTAGGCTAGCCGGCTTCGCCGGCGTCGTGTGTGGTGAGCCATGTGGGGTCAGAAACCCAACCCAACCTCGAGCCCGCTAGGGTCCCCACAACCCAGCGTCGGTTGCGGGCTTCGCCCGCACCCGACTCTGGCCGGGCGGACCACGCTAGGCTAGCCGGCTTCGCCGGCGTCGTGTGTGGTGAGCCATGTGGGGTCAGAAACCCAACCCAACCTCGAGCCCGCTAGGGTCCCCACAACCCAGCGTCGGTTGCGGGCTTCGCCCGCACCCGACTCTGGCCGGGCGGGCCACGCTAGTCTAGCCGGCTTCGCCGGCGTCGTGTGTGGTGAGCCATGTGGGGTCAGAAACCCAACCCAACCTCGAGCCCGCTAGGGTCCCCACAACCCAGCGTCACCCGACTCTGGCCGGGCGGGCCACGCTAGGCTAGCCGGCTTCGCCGGCGTCGTGTGTGGTGAGCCATGTGGGGTCAGAAACCCAACCCAACCTCGAGCCCGCTAAGGTCCCCACAACCCAGCGTCACCCGACTCTGGCCGGGCGGGCCACGCTAGGCTAGCCGGCTTCGCCGGCGTCGTGTGTGGTGAGCCATGTGGGGTCAGAAACCCAACCCAACCTCGAGCCCGCTAGGGTCCCCACAACCCAGCGTCGGTTGCGGGCTTCGCCCGCACCCGACTCTGGCCGGGCGGGCCACGCTAGTCTAGCCGGCTTCGCCGGCGTCGTGTGTGGTGAGCCATGTGGGGTCAGAAACCCAACCCAACCTCGAGCCCGCTAGGGTCCCCACAACCCAGCGTCACCCGACTCTGGCCGGGCGGGCCACGCTAGGCTAGCCGGCTTCGCCGGCGTCGTGTGTGGTGAGCCATGTGGGGTCAGAAACCCAACCCAACCTCGAGCCCGCTAGGGTCCCCACAACCCAGCGTCGGTTGCGGGCTTCGCCCGCACCCGACTCTGGCCGGGCGGGCCACGCTAGTCTAGCCGGCTTCGCCGGCGTCGTGTGTGGTGAGCCATGTGGGGTCAGAAACCCAACCCAACCTCGAGCCCGCTAGGGTCCCCACAACCCAGCGTCACCCGACTCTGGCCGGGCGGGCCACGCTAGGCTAGCCGGCTTCGCCGGCGTCGTGTGTGGTGAGCCATGTGGGGTCAGAAACCCAACCCAACCTCGAGCCCGCTAAGGTCCCCACAACCCAGCGTCACCCGACTCTGGCCGGGCGGGCCACGCTAGGCTAGCCGGCTTCGCCGGCGTCGTGTGTGGTGAGCCATGTGGGGTCAGAAACCCAACCCAACCTCGAGCCCGCTAGGGTCCCCACAACCCAGCGTCGGTTGCGGGCTTCGCCCGCACCCGACTCTGGCCGGGCGGGCCACGCTAGTCTAGCCGGCTTCGCCGGCGTCGTGTGTGGTGAGCCATGTGGGGTCAGAAACCCAACCCAACCTCGAGCCCGCTAGGGTCCCCACAACCCAGCGTCACCCGACTCTGGCCGGGCGGGCCACGCTAGGCTAGCCGGCTTCGCCGGCGTCGTGTGTGGTGAGCCATGTGGGGTCAGAAACCCAACCCAACCTCGAGCCCGCTAGGGTCCCCACAACCCAGCGTCGGTTGCGGGCTTCGCCCGCACCCGACTCTGGCCGGGTGGGCCACGCTAGTCTAGCCGGCTTCGCCGGCGTCGTGTGTGGTGAGCCATGTGGGGTCAGAAACCCAACCCAACCTCGAGCCCGCTAGGGTCCCCACAACCCAGCGTCACCCGACTCTGGCCGGGCGGGCCACGCTAGGCTAGCCGGCTTCGCCGGCGTCGTGTGTGGTGAGCCATGTGGGGTCAGAAACCCAACCCAACCTCGAGCCCGCTAGGGTCCCCACAACCCAGCGTCGGTTGCGGGCTTCGCCCGCACCCGACTCTGGCCGGGTGGGCCACGCTAGTCTAGCCGGCTTCGCCGGCGTCGTGTGTGGTGAGCCATGTGGGGTCAGAAACCCAACCCAACCTCGTGCCCGCTAGGGTCCCCACAACCCAGCGTCACCCGACTCTAGCCGGGCGGGCCACGCTAGGCTAGCCGGCTTCGCCGGCGTCCTGTGTGGTGAGCCATGTGGGGTCAGAAACCCAACCCAACCTCGAGCCCGCTAGGGTCCCCACAACCCAGCGTCACCCGACTCTGGCCGGGCGGGCCACGCTAGGCTAGCCGGCTTCGCCGGCGTCGTGTGTGGTGAGCCATGTGGGGTCAGAAACCCAACCCAACCTCGAGCCCGCTAGGGTCCCCACAACCCAGCGTCACCCGACTCTGGCCGGGCGGGCCACGCTAGGCTAGCCGGCTTCGCCGGCGTCGTGTGTGGTGAGCCATGTGTGGTCAGAAACCCAACCCAACCTCGAGCCCGCTAGGGTCCCCACAACCAAGTGTCGGTTGCGGGCTTCGCCCGCACCCGACTCTGGCCGGGTGGACCACGCTAGGCTAGCCGGCTTCGCCGGCGTCGTGTGTGGTGAACCATGTGGGGCACGCTAGAAATGCTTCCTTACCCAGCGACGGCTGCCGGCTTCGCCGGCAACCGACGCTGAGTAAGGAAGCATCCCTAGCGTTGATAGCGAAGAAGTGCAGAAAAGAGCAACCGGCCGTCATTGTGCACAATGGAGAGAGATTCGGTATTTGAGGACAGATTCGTCAACAGACAACAGGGTAATGGTCAAGGTAGGGCTGTAGACATAGAGGAAAATTGAACGGAAAAAATGCCATCTGCGATGCAAAATAATAGTAAAAATGTGCAAAAAAGAGCAGCCGGTTGTCATACTGCACAGTGGAAAAGGATTCAATTTATTATGGAGTCGTAGCTTCCCTGGTAGTGGGGTAGTGGTAAAAGTATGGCGGCAAACATAGAGGTAAATTGGAACAAAAACGGCTTATGTGAGGCAAAATAGCAAAAAAGTGCAGAACGGAGCAACCCGTTGTCATACTGAAGAATGGAAGAGGATTTAATTTCTGTAGTAGCAGCAACCCTGGTAGTGGTAAAAGTATGGCGGTAAAAATAGTGGAAGGTTGCACCACACAGGAGAGCGAGGAAGGAACACTGAGGTATGACCACTAGACAAGTATTGGGAAGAGACCTCTTTCGAAATCACCCTACGTCAGGCAGTCGATGGCAGGCGATGGTAAACAACATTGGTGGACAACTGTCAAGCGTCTTTGTTTGGACAACTGGCAACCGCACCGCAAACTTGGGTGATACCAGCTGAAACCGGCTGGCTGGCCAGTGTACGAATTGCGGGTAGCTAACATCGGACAAAAAACCCTTCCTCTTTTATATATGGGGGATTACTGATTTGCAGAAATCAATCAATATCTCCCCTCCCTCTCTTAGATGAAATTTGCTCTTGCAGTACGACGGACAAAAGGCGAGCATGTGTAGCGGCAGCTATTCTGTCGAAGTCCCCAGTGCTGGTATTCGACCAACCAACGGATGGAGTGGACGTCAAGGTAAAAATGTAGAGGGTGGTCCTCCCGAATCGAATTGCGGTTTTCAGACTCGTTATTTCACGTGGAAGGCAATCAGTGCTGCTAAACGATCTGGACGAGCCATCCTGATCACCACTAGCTCCGCCGAGGAGTGTGAGATCATGTGCGACCGAGTTGCCGTCGCCTACCTAGGAAGAGTCATCGCACTTAATACGCCATCGGAATTGAAGCGTAGGTACGAGACTGCATCAAGGGCTGCTCAGCTCTCCTCCATTCTGTCCCAAACCATTCGCAACGGTGTTTCCTGGTCAATGTTTTCACTCATAACCTCCATTCAAACAGACTTGATTTTCTCCCTGTCTGGGGCCAGATCAAACTCTTGCTCCCTCTAACGGTGAAGATATCGCCAAACCCCTGATATGAGATTCACGAGCCTTCACTCATTTATTCGTCCGCCGGGGTATTTTCGCCGTGAGAGGGCGGTAAGCGGTTGATGAATGTGGCCCCTGCGGTTGATGAAATTGCTTAGGCCGGGGGCATACTTCCATCGCCGCGGCTGCGGCAACAATGGCGGCACTACGGTCCCAAGCTCGCTCGGTGCAGCTGCACCGCGTCCAAAAATCGCCCTACAACTGCATTCCTGGATCAGGGGGAGTCCGCAGCTGGGTTCTGCGTTCTTCGAGCGCAGAACTAGGCTTCGAAAGGGACTCCAGGGTATGTGCGATACAAGCTGCCGGTGCGGAGACTGCTTTCGTCGCTCAGGAGGAGTCCGCAGCAGAATTAGGCTCGGGAAGGGACTTCAGGGTATGTGCGATCCAAGATGCCGGTGTAGAGACTGCTTTTGTCGCTCAGGAGGAGTCCGCGGCTGGGTTCTGCGCTTTTCGAGCGCAGAACCAGGATAGGGAAGGGACTCCAGGGTGTGTGCCACCAAAGCTGCTCGTGTGGAAACTGCTTTCGTCGCTCAGGGGAGTCCGCGGATGGGTTCTGCGCTCTTCGAGCGCAGAGACAGGCCAGTGGAGGGACTCCATGTTGTGGCGCATTCAAGCTGCTCGTGCGAGAACTGCTCCCGTCTCCCAGGGTTCTCCTGTAGCGGCGGTGGAAGAGCCGCGATCCGCCATCGACCGATCAACGATCCATATCGACTGACCGTGGTGTCGGTGGATATCGAAAATTGCCACGTCGACACGACGCGACGCACGCGGCTTGGCGGAGAATGAAGATCCGCCACCGTGGCCGCTGAGGTGCATTTCTAAGGCGGTGTCATCAAATGCGGTGTTTGTGTGCATTCACACAACACACGCGGTGCAGCTGGACCGAGCCGTCTACGGGCAAAGGTCAACCAAAGCAGCGGAATGGCGAGAGTGCAGGGAAAGAGACATTCCTGCTGCGCTCTGACCGAACGAGCTGACTCAGCGTTCGGGTGGGAGAGTACGCACGTCGCCTGCGTCTCCAATGCTCGCTGGCCAACATGAACACTTTGGAGTGAAGGGAACTGAATCTTCAAAGAGAAGAGAATGTTCCAAAAGAGTAGGACTTCCTGTAAGTCACAACCAAGATGTGCCGAACCTGATACCTTCTACGGGAATAGGTATGATGATTCCAAGTACTTAGGGTGCACAAGCGTTCATCTTCAGACCTCCTTTATTATCTGTCTTCCTTCAGCAAAGCATTACTACTTATGGACATATCATTCCTGGAGGTAGCTTAGGGAGACACACTTTAGTGTCTTTATTGCCCAGGGATGAGCGGATTAACTGTTATCCATTATCCGGTTTCCGGGGGTTTTTGGCCTATCCGTTTTGTTGTTCGTTATCCGGCGATTTTGGGCCGGATAACGAGCAACAAATTACATGAATCCTAGGCTTGAACGTGGTGATGGGTGGACTATGTAAAGGATCCTTCATGATCGCAACAGTGGTCGTCAAAAACAACGGAAGTCGTTCGATTCTAGGAGGGCTAGTTGAGGCATTTCCTTACCTGGGAATTGGTTACATAGCTTTAAAGATACCTCACTTTTATCCTTCCAGAGTCGCTAAGCATATACCATACATCCATGATGCCTACTAAGCATAGCATTGTCCATTCAATACAAGTCATGCAGATCAAGAAGGCATAAAAACTGCTATTAGCGACCGTTAAAAGTGCAGATCCTGGCTCAACCTAGAAGGAATTTTTACCGCCGACCTCTGCGTCGTGCCATATGTGGCTCCACGATTGCAGTGTGTTCGATTTGCTTGCATGCGGTAGAGGTAAGCTTTTAGTCATATGCTGTTGTGAACTACCAAACAAATACCGCAATACAGCAGTGAATACGAGCGAAAGGGAAATAGGTTCAAATCGGATACAATGAGAGAGCGACTTCTCCATTAAACATTTTAGCGGTGCAACAAAGTGCACTAAATAAAATTAGAATCGTGGATGCTGCAAGACATGCAGATTCGTTCTATTTGTGAGTTCTCCAGTGAAACTTCTCTATTACACAGAGAACAACTCCCTTTTTGGAATGCGTCGGACAATCCTGTCCTCCTGGATGTCATGAGTCCTTAAATGTGTGATTGGCCTATACAATTGCTTGCTGTTACTACCAGATAGAAAGTTAGTATTGTATCTATCCCAGATATTTCCATGTTCAAGTACCTTAGATCTTGGGGTGCTATAGGGCAACAACAACAATAACGGTTCTTATAATGGTGGACCACGGATCTCCCTCGATAGAGAGCCTTCGGGCTCTCTTGTTAAGAGGGATCTCGGGCCGCTTGTCGCAGGGCTACGTGGCGCGTCCCCGGGTGGTGGATAGGGGAATTAAACGCGAACCAAATGCCACCGTGTACTGCCCAGAGACGCAGGTGGGATGCAGGGGATGGACTCCTTGCTCCTGCTGGTCGGGTCGACGCGTTCCTTGTGCGTGGGAGCGGCATGTTCGTGCACAATGCGCGTGGATGTGTCCGTGACTGTGCGGATTGTAACTGTGCCGACTCGGCCAAAAGCTTGCACTCGGTAGACTGGGAGCACATCGTAAGGCGATTCGAGGCCGCCTCAAAAGTCTCGCCCCGTCCCTTCGGGCAGTCTGGCTGGCTGCCCGGAGTTCTTCGCCCACACGACAGAGCCCGACTAGCTACCCGTGTGTACTCAAGTCAAAAACAGCAGCACTGAAGGGCCTCATTCCCCTGACCCCGAAAGAGCCCCCATTCCTGCAGCGATGGGAAGGACGAGTACGGAGAGGCTGCTAAAATCTCAGGGCCTAACCAGGTTGCGCAAATTGAGGAGGACTAGGATGACGATCTGTACTTACAACGCCCGCACACTTGCATCGGAAGCATTCGTCGAGGACCTTATCATGTAAGCCAGGAAGATCAAGTACGACGTCATCGGACTGACCGAGACGAGAAGACGCCACCCCTTACACGCCGCCTACGACTCCGGAGAAGAACTGTTCCTTGGAACATGCGACAGCAGGGGAGTAGGCGGCGTTGGTGTCCTCGTCAACACGCACTTGGCCATGAACATCGATTCGTACGAGTCTCTGACAAGCCGAATTAAACGTCTGCGACTGAAGCGATGTGGCTCCGTGCCAGCTTTGACTGTGTTGGTCGCCTATGCCTCGACATCCGACTACGACAATGAAGAGGTCGAAGCCTTCTACGTGGAGCTGGAGAAGTTCTGTAAGGAAGATCACACCTTCTACAAGATGATCGTCGGCGACTTCAACGCCAAGATCGGGCCATGAAGGTCGCCGGAAGAACCTCACATCGGAACCCACGGTTTGGAGTAGAACGCGCAAGGTGAAAGGCTGTCTGAGTTTATCATGTCGACCAAGACCATCCATGGAAACTCGCAGTTCCAGAAGCCTCCCTCCCTACGATGGACCTGGGAATCTCCCGGTGGCCAGTTCCACAACGAGATCGACCACATCATCTTCAACCGCAAGTATTGCCTGACCAACGTCTCCGTTGTCCCCAAGTTCTACACGGGATCGGACCACCGCCTCCTTCGCGCAAGGTTCCGCTTTTCGCGTCAAGGAGAGAAGGCCACGAAGTTGAAGAAGAGGAGTTCCAGAACGACCATCAACTGGGACCTCTACTCCTCTCTTGTCGGCCTTTGGGAAGATGCCGTCATGGACAACGTCGACGAGGAATACGACCGCTTCGTGCACCATCTCCACGATAGTGCTAAGGAAGCTGAGAGCTTGAAGACCACCAAGAGACGTCTGTCTTCGGAAACTCTCGAGCTGATACGCCAGCGTTGAGCAGCACGAGCGTCAGGCAACTACCAACTGACGTCCGAGCTCGCGAATCTATGCAGAGAGGCGATAAAGGAGGATCTTAAGGTGAGAAGGGCGGAAGTGTTGGCAGAAGCTGCAGAGGCAGGTTTGAGCATACGCAATGCCCGCCGAGACTTCGCCAACTTCAAGACCAAGATGACCGCTCTCCGACGTCCCGACGGAACCGCCACCTCTTCCAGAAGGACCATGGAGAAGGTCATCCACGACCTCTACTCCGATCTCTTCGATAGCCACGTCCACCTGCCCCCATGCCATCTTCCGCAGGATGGATACGTCGTTCCCTCTATTCTCCCTTCCGAGATTCGACACGCCATCTCGTCGGTGAAGAAGCGTACAGCACCCGGTCCCGACAGGATCAGACCCGAACACCTGAAGAACCTCCCGCCAGCGCTCATCAACACCCTGGCGCGGCTCTTCACACGTTACCTGTCGGAGTGCAAGGTTCCATCTCAGTGGAAGACCAGCAGGACCGTCTTGCTGTACAAGAAAGGAGACGTGCACGACATTGGCAACTATCGCCCGATCTGCCTGCTGTCCGTAGTCTACAAGCTGTTCACTCGAGTTATCCTGAATAGGATCACCGAACGCTGGACGAAAGACAGCCATGCGAACAAGCAGGATTTCGGAGAGGATTCAGCACGATCGACCACATACACACCATTACGAAGCTCATCGAAGTGTCGCGAGAGTACAAGCTGCCGCTTTACCTTACGTTCATCGACCTGAAGAAGGCATTCGACTCTGTTGAAACTGAAGCGGTCATCGAAGCCCTGCTCACTCAGGGCGTTCATACTCAGTACATCAGAGTCCCTCGAGAGCTGTACAGTGGATTCACGACTAAGATCTCACCATTCTACAACGACGTCGTCATCGACGTGAAGAGAGGCAAGGGGATACCATATCCCCGAAGCTCTTCAGCGCCACTCTCGAAAACGTCATGCGCAAACTAGAATGGGAAGACATGGGAGTGAAGGTCGACGGCCGGCAACTACATCATCTTCGCTTCGCTGACGACATCGTGCTCATAACACCGAGCATCAGCCAGGCGGAGCGAATGCTGGCCGACTTCGATCGTGTATGTGGGAACGCTGGACTGCAGCTGAATCTTACGAAGACGATGTTCATGAGGAACGGGTGGGTTTCTGATGCGCCATTCTCGCTCAACGGAACGAACATCTCCGAATGCTCCAGCTATGTGTATCTGGTTCGCGAAGTCAACATGGCCAACGACCTAGCACCAGACCTGAGCAGGAGGAAAAGAGCGGCTTGGGGAGCTTTCAAGAGCGTCGAAGAAGTCGCGAACAAGACGAAGAACGTTCGACTCCGTGACCACCTATTCGACTCCACTGTTCTTCCTGCCCTAACATACGCCTCAGAGACCTGGGCTATACGAAAGCAGGATGAACACGCGATCAACGTCGCGCAGCGTGGAATCGAGAGGAAGATGCTTGGAGTGACACGACTCACGCAAGTGAGAGAAGGCCTCCGGAGTTCCGAGCCTCGCCGGCGTTCGAAGATCAGAGACGCTGTCGCGTGGGCCAAGTTGTCGAAAATTAGGTGGGCCGGCAACGTAATGCGCTTCGCAGACACCCGCTGGACGAGAGCCATCACCGACTGGATTCCGCGGGATGTCAAAAGAACACCGGGACGCCCACCAACGCGTTGGTCGGACTTCTTCGTTAAAGTCCTGAACGACCGATATGACGCTCTTCGTGTGTCCCTCGAGCGAGGAGGATCCATTGGACCACTCTGGCACGCGACAGGGACGAATGGAGACGCTGCTGGCACCCGCTCGAGCAATTCGATGATCAACGGGACGACAGGTGATACAGGTGATAATGGTGTAGAATCAAGACTGTTATGTGAACATTATTTGGCTGGACGTCTTCCGCCTTCTTCACAGCATGGAAAAGTCAAGAGACATCGGGAGAATTGCTTTTCCGAGGATCACTCTATTTTTCAGCAGCCTTAATTGAAAAAAAGAACTACGTGGCCGATAAATAAAACAATACAGGCAACCCCATGTAAAAAGAGTGAATGTTGCTGTTTGTTTGCCTTCCTTTTGACGGCAGAAAATCCCATGGGGCGTCGTTGATCTGCCGACTGCAGTACCTTTAAAAAACACTATTAAAATATCTAGGAATGGCTTGTAAATTACCATTGCTTCAACTTCTGATCTGCCGTTGAAATTAGAGCAATTCAAAACGAGTTTTAATTTTTGTTGTTTGTCCGTTATCCGTTTTCCGTTATTCGGCCGTTTTTCGAGCAAAATTATCCGTTATCCGGGTTTCAAATTTTGATTATGCGCTCATCCCTGTTATAACCTCTCATGTCCGTTATCCGTTTTCCGTTATTCGGCCGTTTTTCGAGCAAAATTATCCGTTATCCGGGTTTCAAATTTTCATTATGCGCTCATCCCTGTTATAACCTCTCATGTCCGTTATCCGTTTTCCGTTATTCGGCCATTTTTCGAGCAAAATTATCCGTTATCCGGGTTTCAAATTTTCATTATGCGCCCATCCCTGTTATAACTTCTCATGTCCGTTATCCGTTTTCCGTTATTCGGCCATTTTTCGAGCAAAATTATCCGTTATCCGGGTTTCAAATTTTCATTATGCGCTCATCCCTGTTATAACCTCTCATTTTCTCTAGTCTCAAGTATAGCCAGCCACGATGGGTCGGGGTGGAGTCCTTGCCACATGGACTGATGAAAGGAACTCACTTGACACGGGAGCGGTTGAGGCACGACCACCCACCATGAACGCAGTTCTTCACGTTCGGGTCAAGAATTGTCACCAAAGACGTACTTTGTGTTAGTTGATCTTTGAAGCGTAAAGCTCTGAAGCTATGTGTCGTGGAAAAAAGAGCATAAAGTCTCAATCGTGCGCGTGAAGTAAACGATGTGACGAACCTTCCAGTTGCACGAAACGTTGCTTGTAACCATAAACAACCGATCTACTACGGTTGTGTTTTTTTTTCAGTACATGACGGCTCCCTAGCCCAGCGCAAACACTCATCCTTTGAGTAATGGCAATCGCTGTTGACTAACATGACATTGCTTTTACGCGATATTTTCCAACAAACTTGTGCCAGAAATGGTGGAAATCTCATCTCATCGATGTGGGTGATAGACCAGCTTCTCCAGCAGACACTCATCCTTCTAGAAATGAGTGAGTGCTAATGAAGTGCACAGTCCAGGCCCGGTCCCAAGGGGTGCTCTAGCGTCGAGGTGTTCCGCTCTCTCGACTCTAGCACGGGCGAGCAGAGACGTAGGGGCTATGCGAGGAGAATCTCTAGTCAGGAGGGCACCGACGGCGCGACGAATGGACGAAAGCATGAGTCATGGTTGTCCTTTGCCCTGTAACCGGACCGAGCGAGTTTGGGATCTTACAAGTGGCGGCAGGCATGCTAGATGGCTTCCCGCGCTCATCGCGGGCATGGCATACTTTTTTCGCGCCGGGCGCGGTGTTTAGCGTTGGTCCTGGGAGGATCGCCGTCGCGCTCCCCTGCAGAGCGATGAGCGATGCGACGAGCGCGGGGAACTCCATCTCCTTTCGCGTCGCTCTGCCAAACTGATCGCCGCGATGGAAGTTTTGATTTTGAGTACGGCTCCGGTGGACAATTCACAAAATATTCGCACTTTCAGAACGCTCTGCTTACATGCAACACTTTTGCTAGTGACGTAACTCCTTTATTTTTACTCCATAAGGCCCCGTTTATACTTCCAACGCTGA
The DNA here is from genome assembly GCA_947359475.1 of Heligmosomoides polygyrus bakeri. Taxonomy (NCBI): domain Eukaryota; kingdom Metazoa; phylum Nematoda; class Chromadorea; order Rhabditida; family Heligmosomidae; genus Heligmosomoides; species Heligmosomoides polygyrus. The sequence continues at coordinate 42,145,617 of OX375866.1, forward strand.
GCGACGCGATGGCATGCATAGTGGCCAAATTGATCGATCGCGTCGCCTGATCAATGTAGCTACATGGCGTCGCGTCGCTCGAAGTATAAACGGGCCCTAATGCAGTCGCTGTGCTGACTTCATAAGTTTTACGATGAAGTGCAGCTGCAACAGATCACCTAGAACAGTGTTTGCATAATAATTCAATAGCGGGTTCTTATGCTTTTGTGGAGGTTTCGCGCGTATATAGCCGTATAAAGCAGGATATTGCAGCAATTTGATTATCGAAGGAGTCAAAATGCTACAATTGTACCTTACGGAAAAGAACCTAATCTATATAGTACTAGACGTTCAGCGGCCTAACGGCCGCCAAACGTCTGGTTGGGGGCTTCGCCCCAAACCCGGAGAATAGAACAACCCCAATCTTCCCCTTCCCCTTTAGGCCTTCTTACTTTTACTACAGTAAAAATGGTTCAACTATATAGATTAGAGCAGCGGGATATGGTAGGGCAGAATCTTCATTGCTCCTAGGAAGCCTGTCCACCCTCTACATGCACACGATTTATTCTCCGAAGTGCCTTTTCTTTACGTGGCGAGAAACAGATCACGATAGCCCCAATCCGAAGTGCTTAATCTGCAGAAACATAATTAAAACTAATCGACATTGTCGACAGGTCGACGTTGTTTACTCTCCGACGGCAAGAATATTCCTCCGAATCCCATAGTCACTCTCTCTACCTCTCTCCCCCCCCCCCCCCTCGCTCATAGTTTCTTACCTATGTGCTGGCAAAGAAACGGAGTGAGAGTCAAGCACGCACATGTGGAACTGAATCTCGACTCACGTATCACCACGTTGCTGCGACGTCTATGACACCTGCCGCGAATTCTGTGACCCGCCTTTAGAAACCCGACGTACATTGGACGATATTGAGAGAAAATACTGGTCCCGCTTATCCCCCCCCCCCTCAAGTGGTCCTCGCTTGCTGATCCCCTCTTCACTGGTTCCCCCCCCCCCCCCTACTGGTCCCATTTAGTCGGGATCCCTACGCAAGTTGGACGTCTGCGGCACGTCTTCTTAATCGTAACATACGTTGACGACGTCTCCAGCACGTCTTCTGAATCTCTACGTATGTTAGGCGACGTCTTCAGTAGGTGTTCTGAATCCATGCGCACGTTGAACGACGTCTGCGGCACGTCTTCTCAATCCCTACGCTTTGGACTTGGTCTACATCCACATCTTGACGCGTTGTCCGCTGAAAATATCGCAAACTTGGACAATACGCCGCCAAGGATATAGTTCGTCAGCAGTCGCCCATGGTTAAGCTCAAAGAAAGCCCGGCTGGCATACGCCGCACTGTCGCAGGCATCCCTTGGCTTCAGTTCCCTCTCCCCGTGACGGACACGTGACATTAGCCAGTTAAATATAGTAGGATATTTATTTTAAAACAAACGCAGCACGGAATTATGACTCCATCTGAAATGGATTTTTCCCTTCTGAATAATGCCCGCTAGAACTGCTTAAGAAGCGCATTAGTTTCACTTGTCTCGTTGAGCAAACTTCATGTTCCCTGTACTCAGGACCACTAAAATCGCCAGTGGGCTAGTCTTACTAGGACTACGCGTATCTTTCACTTACGTTGCAATTGGATGGAGCCTTTTTCTGCCCTTTTTGAAGAACAAAGGGGTCTAGATAAATATACATATCGCCCCAAGCACAACCTATTTCTTGTCATTTCTTCCAGGGCTATCTGTTACCGGCAATAATATGCTGTAGCGGTGCCCAGCAGAGATGGGCGGAAATTTTAAAAATTTTCCCAGAAAACAGAAAATCGCTTCCGTAAGAAAACAGAAATCACAGAACAGAAAAGCCAAAAACGTCAGAAAACCAGAAATCAGAAAATAGAAAATTTCAACAATATCATACGACCTAATTATTCTACCCAAAGATCTATTTTTCCAGTAGCAGATGCTTTTGCATGACTAGAAATGTTGTCGAGGACAACCGTTTTAACTTGTAGGCGTTTATAAAAATTTCTAGTACACTCAATATTCAATACAATCAGCAAATTGTATACCTTGACTCAAAGATCCTAGGATTCTCGTCATTCGAAGTAGGCAATATTTTTCATCAGCTCCGTTTCACAGCTAACCCCTAACGATTACACCAATAATCGCAATACTACGAGTGTTTCTGTGTAAAATAAATTCTTTGGTTCTTCCAAGTTAGGGCTAGAGAGGAGACATGCAAAGAAGAGTGGCTTATAAAGGATGAATTCTACAAATCACATTAGTATTATGTAAAATATAGGCGTTCATTGCTCACTGATACATACCAAAATGAAAGTGTAACTTCAAAACAGATGATTCGCTAGATTAGTAGTTCCAGTTATAAAGAAAACTAGTATTTAAGTGTGACTACGGGGCTGTCAGCACCCCAGTTTTTAAGTGAAAGTGCGCAGACACTACAGAATGGGGATCAAGCATATACCCTCCCATCACATTATTATTTATTATTACTCATCATATATCCATATCACATTACATCTCAGTGGAAGGCTATCAGGACCATCTTGCTGTTCAGGAAGGGAGATGTGCACGACACCGACCTGCTGTCCGTAGTCTACAAGCTTCACTCGAGTCACCCTGAATAGGATCAGCAGAACGCTGGACGAAAGACACCCATGCAAACAAGCAGGATTTCGGAGAGGATTCAGCACGATCGACCACATACACACCATTGCGAAGCTTAACGGAGTTTGCCCGAGTACAGGCAGGCTGCCACTGTGCTTTGCGTTTATCGACCTGAAGACCGTATTCGACTCCGTTGAAACCTGCTCATTAGGGGAGTTCCTACTCAGTAGATCAGACTCCTTCGAGAGCTGCACAGTGGATTCACGACCAAGATCTCACCATTCCACAACGACATCAACGAAGGGAGGTGTTCGGCAAGGGGATACCATATCCCCAAAGCTGGATTTGGACGTTGGACAGCAGGTGAATCTTACGAAGACGATGTTCTGAGGAACGGACAAGTTTCTGATGCCCAATTCTGTCTCGACGGAACGAACAACGAGAGCTCCACCTGGTGTATCTTGGTCGCGAAGTCAACATGGCTAGCGACCTAGTGCCTAACCTGGACAGCAGGAAACGAGCGGCTTGGTGAGTTCTCAAGAGCGTCGAAGAAGATGTAAAAAAGACGAGGGACGTCCGACTCCTTGTCCACTTATTCGGCTGCACTGTTCTTCCTGCCTTGACATACGACTCAGAGACCTGAGCCATACGAAAGCGGGATCAGCGTCGCAGGGCGGGAACCGAGAAAACATTGCTCGGAGTGCCACGACTCACGCAAGTGAAAGAAGGCCTCCGGTGTTCCTAGCTGGAGCCTCGCCGACTGGATTCCGCGGGTTGTCAAGAAAACACCAGGACGCCCACCAACGTGTTGGTCGGACTTCTTCGTGAAGGCTCTGAACAAGGGGTGCACGCAAAATTCTGCGCGTTATTTTTTAACGAAATTTTTTAACGGAAAATTTTCGTTAAATTTCCGGTAAATCGTTAAACTTCGTTAAAAAATACAATTACCTGCAAACCATTCTTTTAAGTGAAAAATCAAGGAAAACCTTACACGTGCAATGAAAACCTTATCCATGCAATGACAATGAGGTGCAGTGGCCAGCCGATGAACAGGAGACAAGTCTGGTGCCAATTCACTCCGGAGGGATGGAAGGCTTGGTTGGCCTGGGCGGGAAATCCCAACCAGGAATGTGGTATCGGCACGCGACGGCCGGCATCTCCTCTGACTGAGCTACACGCGCCCCGAAACGAAATTTAAAAAATTCAAAAATTCAAAGCAAATTCATGAAAACATTAAAATTTTCTTGCTGATTTCAATAGTTCTTTAGGAACAGTTCTCTGCAGGTCTCCCTATTCTCCCATCCTTCTAACAGGGAGGATGGGAGAATAGGGAGACCTGCAACATTAATAAAGTCTAAAGGCCCCCACAGAGTTCTGCGGCAGCGCCGCGGCCCTATGCTTAACCATAGGGCAGAGACGCAGAGCTCGCCGCCGGCGGCGTCCCTGCCCTATCCTTAACCATTGCGGCGAGCGGCGTTGCCGCAGAACTCTGTGGGGGCCTTAAGGGCAAATGTGATAAACTCACTGAGAAAAAGTCCGTTAAAAATTCCGTTAAATTATTAAGAATTCTCGTTAAGTCGTTAAGCCAGATTTTAACGAAAAATGCCGTTAATTCGGTAAATTCGTTAAATCATTAATCGTTAAATGTGCACCCCTGCTCTGAACGCTGTTCGCTTCCCTCGAGTAAGAAGGATCCACTAGAGCACTCTGGCGCGAGACAGGGACGAATGGAGAGGCTGCTGGCGACCGCTCGAGCAATTCGATGATCTACGGAACGACAGATGATACAGGTGATACAAGAAAAATTTCGTGTATCACTACCGTACATTAGGGAAATCAAAGGTAACTTTAACTTTTCTGTCTCTTATAATTTTTCAGAGACAAAAGCTGCGCAAGGTTCGGAGTTAGAAAAGAAAAGGCTCCACAAGGCTCTACAGGAAGCAATCACTGAGGATAACCAGCTAACAGTTTTCGATTTTTAAACCAAAGGTGTAGAATAATCCCACCCATAGTTACTACAAGACAAGCGGTTAGTTAATGGACAATCAAATGCGCCTCAGATAATGTTGTAAGTAATCATAGTTGGTGCTAACTACTATTAAAATTCAAAAGAATATGAAGAAAAATTATGAAAGATGAGAAATGTCCTATGAAGACTCATGCCAGCAGCACTTACGCAGCCAATCAAACAAACAAAGCGGCATAGCTCACAAGTGTATGGCGCAATTTCTATTTACACGACCACCCAAAAACGCCAATTCAAAATTTTCTAGAAACATGTTTTGGAACGAAACTCGTAACTCTATGATACTTTTTGTATACTTTTTATTGCATTTCCATGATATAATTTCACAGCTCTATTTTCTGTTTTCTGACCAATTTTTGGCAGTTTTTCGAGAAAACAGACAACAGAAAAAATTTGCTCAAAATAGCCAGAAAATCAAAAAACAGAAATTCCGCCCATCCCTGGTGCGTGCCCAGGAAATCATTCGGCTAAATCAGTGCTTGACCCCTCGAATGGAATAGCGAAAATCCGAAAATCATCTGATACAACGACAAAAAACCTAAAATTGGAGGAATTGTGAGCATGTGACTGTTTGCGAAGGACAACTTGTCCACTGTTGCTCTTGATTTTACGCTAGTTATATCAAAAAGACGCAAAAACCGCAAAATCGCTGTTTTTACGGCGTCTATTCAAAAGATGCGCCCGGTACTGTAGCTCCCAAAGTACACTGGTGTACTGACAAGGGAACTGTCTGAACGGTACACCGGAACGGCAACAACAATACTATAGGAAGAATCTCCGTCCTACTTTTAGTGACAGAACATGTTTTGTTTTTGCCGAATCCTTGAGGAAACGTATAAGAGAGGGTGATGGTTAAGTGTCCGGCATCGAGCTTACCACAGCTGCGCAAGGAGCCTGCCTTGTGGCGCAGTGGAGTAGTGGTAGAGGTGGTGCTTCATGCTCGTTACGTCTAGGGTTCGGTTCCCCAGGTACGCTGCGTTTAGTACTTTTACCGCAGTATCGTATTTTCATGGAGATTTCCATATCTCAACTTTTTTGAAGTTCGTTATTGTAAGATGCTTTGACGACTTATTCCTTGTCAACATCTCGTGATGCACCAGCAATGTCCCGAGTATGCAGAATACGATGACATATGAAACTTTCACGGCAATAAATGATTCTCATTGTCAAAGTAAGAAATTTTGACGTGGGATCAACATGAAACAGAGGCAGGAAACTAGAGAACTGCTTCATATGCAATGTATTAGAGTCGCTGAGGTGAGTGCCACCACAGTGCAGTCATGCTGTAGGAGGGCACCTCATGATCCTCAACGTGACCTACCACTTCATCAATATTGTCTCTTATCTATGCGATGTCGCCCGGTTATAATAAACTGGTGCTAACACCACCTCTACAATGTCTGCTAACCCTGGCGAGTGGTTATTCACATATTTACACTGAAGTGTGGATCTCCACTGGATGCTGTTCCTTCGAGAGATGAGATGAAGTTGGCGGAAGGACAGCAAGTCTCCTACAGGATTTCGAGCTGCGAGAGATGGAAATCGACAAAGTAAGGATTTTGGAGGTAATGGAAGAAGACCACGACTTTCAACCAGAAGAGGATTGTGTCGAAGTCATGGCACCAGTAACCAGTGAAGGTACTATCACGTTTTCTGGAGGACAGACCGCTTCGGAGGAAAAGATTTGACTATACTAGAATTGTTATCCTATACAAGTTTTAGAACTGGGGAAAGTGGACTGTATCGCGGTTCCAGGCTTGGGCCGCAGCGGAGTACCACTGGGCAGGAACTGTGGAACAGTCTCGCAGCAGAGCTTTAAACTCCTCTGAAAAAATGAAACATCATCATCAACATCATCACACATCCTGGTCGCTTCGAAAACCCGAGTGGAACGGCAGCCCCGGAAGACCGAGGCTCATGTGATAATTCAGGATGTGAAGAAACTGCAGCCTTCATACGCTGCCCATACTGTGAACGGTCCTACTGTTTTATATACCTTGCGTCTTAGTATAATTGGTGTTGAAGGCTTTTCATAAATATTCATATATCATAGTTTTTTTTTTGCATATTTGGGACGTCGCCGGTGCATCACGAGATGTCGACAAGGAATAAGAAATGAAAACATCAGCAAACTCCAAAAAAGGTTGAGATATGGAAATCTATATGGAAATACGATACTATGGTAAAAGTGCAAGAACGCGACGCAGTGTAGGAACCCCTTGGCGTCACCAGAGATCACCTTTGTCGCCGTGGTAAGCTCGACGCTGCGGACCCTTAACCATTGCACCCTCTTACTCGTTTGCCTCAAGGATGTGGCAAAAACAAAACATGTCCTGTTACTATTTAGAGATTCTACCTATTGTATGCGCTCTTGGCGTTCCTGCGTACCGTTGAGACAGTTCCCTTGTGAGTAGGAACGATCTGATTGAAAAGAGCTTCTACCCCGCTACAGCTTCGACGGAGTCGAATGCCGTCTTTCGGTCGGTGAAAGAAAGGCACAGCGGCAGCTTGCATCCTCGCGGTACTTCACTGAGCTGCGGAACGGTATGTACATATGTGGTCGATCGCACTGAGTATGTCATTGTTCTTGCTAAGTGAGTTTTGTGGGAATTCCCGATCCCAGTGGAAGGGGAGCTTCTTTTTTTTTGTTGGCCTGGACATTAACCAAGCTTTCAACCAGTTCGGGGAGCATTCAGAAAGCGTCTTTTTCAGCAAGTGCGCCATGCGGGCCCTGAGGGTTCCAAAAAGCGCTTCGTGTAATAGCTTCACTGCACTAACCCTAACTAAACACTAATGAAAGGGACTTGCCGTTGAATTTAGAACAGTTCAAACCCAGTTTTGTTTTTCGCTGTTTGTTTATTATTTGCGTTATCCGTATATCTTGAAGAAAATCTGCCATCCATTATCCGAGTTTCAACCTTTTCTTATCCTCTCACTCCTGATCCATATACGAGCGAATGCAAGGAGATGCAAATTGCGTTAGGAACTATCAGTTATTCGCTCGTCCACGCCCTATCGCCATGCTGCTTTCACATCAATGGTTATAGATGGGCTTATCAATGGATACAGATAATTATAGACGGCTTATCGCGTAAATCATGATTTATTTGTCTTACAAAATTAAGATACCCCGATGAAGAAAAATGTTTTTTAGCGAAGAATAACACAATTACCATATTTTTGGTTCATCTCGAGGTAGTTTGTTCAACTACTATTCTTGAACCTGACCTAACACCAAACTAATGGACTGTAGAGCTAAGCACAAAATAGCTTCTCATCTTATATTGAAAAACCCATGTAAGTGACATGTACACACATTACTCGATTAAACATCACAAGACACCGGTCAGACAGACGCATGACGGATTGTCAATGTTTGACGCATAGGATAATTTTCGGGAACTTGCACTATGACTCAAGGAGTAGAACTTTGTCTTCTTTGCGGAGACAAGAGTTTTTGGCTGCTCAGACGTTGAGTACAGGATTTGAGATACTCTGTGTAGAACACGGCTGGTTCTCTCCACGCGTTCTCAGATACATTACAGGTATGGAAAGTTCGTAGTGATCCAGATATATCCTGCTACACCTTATGATGTTGGCAAGGTTAATAATTTTCTTCATGGCAGTCTGAGAAGTGCTTCTCACGTGTCACGTTTCCAGATCATTCGCTCCATAGAGGAGACCTTCCCCAGAGCTTCCGCTATTCCGAGCCTCTCATCGAGCGAGCTAGTGCTGAGGTGGAAGGTGAGTATTGCACTGCTCCTGACCAGGACGACGGCTGCACCAACCGTTTCGCTTTCAGGTGGAGATTCCTGACTCGGCCACTGTCTCGCATTATCAGAACATTTTAAAGCAGCTACTGATGTCGCTTCCAATCCGAGAATGCTGTGTTATACGAGCGCCATTGGACATCATTGCGGAAGACCTACGCATCGCTTCACGACAAAGGAAAAATGATGAATGAAGAAAGAAAACCCCTTCACCGATGAAACATGTTAACAACGAAACACAATTCACTTAAAAATAAAGTTTATGTTCAGGAGCTTTTCGTGAAGTGTTTGTGCTACGCTTTGGTGAGCAAGCTATTTTGCAAAAATCGCTCGAAGTTCTGAAAAAGGTTTAATAGCAACCCAAACTCGAAAAAACTGAATCCAGGGCATGAGGCAAGAACAACCCCTAAACTTGAGCCATATCTTGATCGGATAATATTTGAGGTCATTGAGTTCAACAATTTGACGGAGATCATTTACTGTGCGTGTCCTTACATGAGGTTGCTTAAGAAATGTCACTGTTCGAACGGCATGAAACAATAACAAACCTTTATAGTCTGCTTTGAAGCGCAGAAAACTGAAAATGATTTCGTGTATTTAAGCTGTTTACAACGGTGTTTTGTTGAAAAAAAATAACGCCGAAACTATAACGCCAGGCTCGAACACGCATCGCTGGCTGACAGGTCCGGCTGCTGATATCAGCATGGAACCAGTCAAGCTGTTGATCTAGATTGGAATGGTTGAAGTCATTTTCTGCTGAGGGCTGGTTGGTTCCACGAGGTGCGGATGTTGCGTTCGATCGAACAACGCGATGGTGTAACGGCGTAGGGCATTCCCGCGCGGCCAGCAGGAGGTGCGGGTTGGAGTCCCGTCTGGCGCTAGATTGATCGCAACAGAAAAGCGTCGTAACAGCTTACAACCCTAGTACCAGCCACTTGAGGCTTAAAGGAATTTATAGCACTTGATTTGGTGTATTATGTCTAGGGAATACACCACGCTCCTGACTGTTGAGGTGCTGAGTTGACTACTTGCGTGCATGTGAGCTACAGGAAGTTGCAAAGGAAAACCGTGCGATTTTCTTTTGAGTTTTCTCCTCCAAATCATTGTTACATAACAACCTTTATTACCCTAATTTGATAATTAAGGGTGCCAGAACTAGCACTCGGAGATGGAGCTAAAAGTTGTGAAGCCACCTTAATCTCTCGGACAGATTGTTATCTTCGTCCTTCTCAACTTGCACATCCTGGATAGGCCCTGAGATTTTAGCGGCTTCTCCGTACTCGTCCTTCCCATCGCTGCAGAAAAAGCGGCTCTCTCAGGGTCAGGGGAGTAGAGGTCCTTTAGTGCTGTTGTGTTCGACTGGAGTACACACGGGTAGCTAGTATACTTATGTTCTCGTAAAAATTTCGAATATTCGAGTGGTTTCGAATAGCGAAAATTTTCGCGCATTCGAAATCGAATATGTTCGAAAAACGTGTTTTTCTGAATATTCACATTCGAATACATTCGAAAAACACGATTTTTCGAATATTCGAAATCGAATACGTTCGAAAAACGCGATTTTTTGAACACTTGAATTCGAATACATTCGAAAAATGCAATTTTTCGAATATTCGAATTCGAATACATTCGAAAATTCGAATGTATTCGAATTCGATTCGAATGTTCGAATTCGAATGAAAAATAAGGCTGCCTGATAGACATGATAGACGACAGCCCGGAAGAAAAAGTGGAAGCAATACATAACGAATTCCTTCCTAGTTAAGCACGAAGTTTTTATCGACAGGCCTCTTATAAACCCCTTGTAAATTGTAAAAATGAGGTAGAGAACTTATACGAATTTTTTCCAAAGGAGTTATTGTGTGTTGTAAAGTGCTACTCATGAGGAACAAACGAAGCGTTTACAAGACATCTGAACGGGAAACAATCTACTTGAGCCACTGCAAGCTTCTAAGTCACTTCAAAACGATCATTTTTGGAGTTGGTAGCTGACTGTCTGAAAATTCATGAAACAAACCGCATAACGGCAGCTAATGACGGACTGACGAAACAGTTATATATGTAAAACTGCAGCAAATCTGTCCTAATCATGTGAAAAGGTATCATATCACAGTGTCAATTTGGCGACCACAAAGTGTATTACAGGTAGCTAGAAGTAGGCCAGCCATAAGGGCCGGCCTCATTTCTTTCTGACGATTCATCCAAGTAAGTGATAGAAACAAATATTTCTTATTTGCCAAGAACTTGTGAATGCAACTATTCTCCAGCCAACATAATGATTATTGATCAAACGGTAGACTTAACAGAAATCGATCGATAAATAACAGCCAGTCGATCTTCACCACCTCCCTTCTGTCAAGCCCGCCATATGGCCGACATATGCACGCGACTCCCACTCCCAATGGCCAACTCAGAGCAAAAATCGATAAAATCGATCGATAACAGCCGGTCGAAAAAAACAACTCTACGCGCTGTGCCACTGTAGAAGAAGAAGGAAAACAATAACTTGAGTACTAAGCGGGCTGGTGCCCACTGCACAGCTGCAAGGTATCTTAAAAGGGGTAGGTTAGATCGACCACACCCCGGAGTTCCGTCACATGCCTAGGTCTGTGCTCACAGAAACCGTATTTATTTGAGTGTTTCATGAGCATGTGCAATCTCGCTGCTAGCACCAGCCCGCTAAGTACTATAGCGTCTTTCTTTACCATATAGCTTGGACAAAAATTTGTCTATATTATAGTTCCACGTCTGCATTGAAGCACAGCAGGAGATGCAGGCTGTCGCGTGCGCCCCAAACAAAGGCTGTTGGCTTGGGTCCCGTCCAGGCCAAGTAAGCTTTTGACTGAACTACTAGCAGATTTTCTTTTGAAGGGATAAAGCAGTGACTTATTCTTCGGCTGGCCAGCGCAACTCATCGTTTAGGCCAAATAAGCATTCAAATTGCCTCCAAGACATCCATAGACATAGAATGCGTGCCGAATCTGAAAAACTACTGACCGACGAAGAAGTTCACCATATATTAGATTGTCCAGAAAGTTCTCAGCGTTTTCTGTTACTATTTTTCATTCATCTATTATTAAGTAAAAATTCAACTTGCGTTGCGCATTATTGCTATCTGCACAGGATTTTTCGCTCTATCTGATGAAATAACCTATGTTTCAACGCCGTTTTATATTTTTGTTCTTGAAGGGCTTATTGGACTATGTCAAAGGAGTAATTCCGAACGATATTTTATTTCAATTTCAAATTGGGACAATCCGCAGCCGAGACAGCTCGACAAATCAGCCATGTGTGGGGTATAATAGTGTTGGAGAAAACACTGTGCGCCAGTGGTCTAGTAAATTTCGGAGCGGAGATTTCAGCCTCGAAGATGACCCCCGTAGCGGTCAGCCTAGAGCAATGGTGGACGACGAGCTGAAGGAATTGGTGGAGGTGAGCCACCCCAAACAGTTCGCGATATCGCGGAAGAGCTGGACGTCAGTAAAACCGCTGTTGCGAAACGCGTTGGGAAGGCGAAAAAGCTCGAAAAGTGGGTGTCCACATGTTGAGTGAGCGGCAAAAATCGTCACGTTTCGAGATTTGTTCTTCCCTACTTTTACGCAAAAAGGTTGACCCGTTTTTGGATCGAATCAGCTGCGATGAAAAATGGATTCTGTATGACAAAAGGAAACGTTCTGGATGGGCAGTGGTTGGACGCCGACGAAGCCCTAGGCATTTTCCAAAGGCGAACCTCCACCAAAGAAAGGTAGTGGTCACTGTGTGGTGGTCGGCGGCTGGTGTGATCCATTACAACTTTTTGGCACCAGACCAAACGATTACAGCAGAGTCGTACTGTAAGGAAATCGACGAAATTCACCGAAAATTGCGTCAACTTCGGCCAGCATTGGTCAACGGAAGAGGCCCGACTGTTTTGCACGATAACGCCCGCCCACACGTTTCACAAATCACCATGGGAAAACTGGATCGCTGGTGGAATAATGTCGACAGGTGGCCCGTTGGCAAAGTGTGCTGATTTGAACGGTGTTTATTTCGACTAAATCCGATAAGTTTTGAGAAGATTATCGTAGTTCAAAGTCAGTCAGAAGCAGTCAAAACGCTGGAAACCACTCCGTACAACCTAATAATATAGCTTTTGCGGGACCGTAGTTGTAGAAACGAAAACCAGAAGAAGAGCATTCAGCTACCACGGAGCAGCAGAAGATCATAACGAGTAGCGAGATGAAAATGACTGAAATAAAATTACAAGGCTGACTCCATAAGGCACTGCTCTGCACAAGGAGACATCGGACGTGGCACAAGACCGAAGCGCACCCCTGTTGACCCCCACTTCCATCCTGCAGACATTTAAAGACCTGTCACTCCTAACTGCAGCGTGAAGGACAAGTAGCGTTCGTTTAAAACACCACTAGAACCATAATTTCTAAGTTTTTTTTTTGGAGTAAAGCATTCCTACTCTTCTTCGGCCGCTTTGCACAGGCGCAGTAATGACCAGAATCGAAGAGGCGCTATCGTAACAGAGACACAGAAAGAATCGTTTTGGAGATCCTAATTACCCGAAAAACCTAACAAGCCTTTTCAGAACACGCCGTTGCACAAACTCTCGTTGGGCATTCGAATGACACTTTTCGAATACTTGAATAATTTTGGCTTCCTGGGAAATTTTGAATATTCGAACGGCTTCGAATACTGAAAATTTTCGAGCGTTCGAAACCGAATATACTCGAAAAACACGATTTTTCTGAATATTCGAAATCGAAAACGTTCGAAAAACGCGATTTTTTGAATATTCGCATTCGAGTACATTCGGAAAATGCAATTTTTCGAATATTCGAATTCGAATGTTCAAATTCGAATGAAAATCATTCGAATAGCTATTTGAATAGGTCACTCGAGCATAAGTATAGTAGCAAGCCAGGCTCTGTCGTGCGGGCGAGGAACTCCGGACAGCCGGCCAGACTGCCCGAAGGGTACGGGGCGAGGCTTTTCAGTCGGCCCCGAATCGCCTTACGATGTACTCCCAGTCAAGCTTTGGCCGGGCTGGCACAGATACAATCCGCGCAGGCGCGAACGCATCCACGCCACACTGTGCATGAATGAGCAGCCGTTCCCACAAACAAGCAACGAGTCTACCCGACACAGCAGGAGCGAGAAATCCATCCCTGCATTCAGTCTGCATCTCTACGCAGTACTGGTACAGGCAAGCTGTACCAGAATGGAGTTTATCTCTTCTAAAGTGCATACGTTCTTACTTGAGTGGGAGGCACATGAGTGTCAAAGTCGATATCTCTTTTTCGAGATGCTGTGGCCACAAAATTGGAGTACCACAGGGTGGTGTACTATCGTCAACATTGTTTCTTGCTACACTTCTCACCTGCCCTCGAAGCTAGCTATAAACCGATATCTTAAGGTGAAGGTGTATGTTGACGATATAACAATCTATGGGGCTTACAACCACGATAACAAAATATTTGTTCACCAAGCGCTAACATAGTCCATCGGCAATATGTAGGAGTGGACCAACGCTTGGCAAATTCCTGTCAATCTCCCTGAAACAAAGTTTTCCACATTGGCATTGCCCATGCCAAAGACCTTAGCTTTTCAACATCAAAAGTCCCTACTACAGACGTATATTCAGCGATACAGTTTTTTGCTTTAATTTCTTAAAATTTCTTAAAATTTCAATTTTTTTTAAAGGAGAATCTGAAGCCTTCCAAGCACTGGATTTTTTACCTACTTTGGATCATCGCAATAGCTTCCGCTTCCATTATCCAAAAGAAAGCGGAAAAATAGCGAAAAGGTGTTAATCTCATTCCTTTTTACCGAGGTGCTCGTTGGTTACAGGTGTTGCCTCCAGGCCTACAAGAATCAATAAATGCTCTTGTTTTCTAAAAGATTGAAGAAATTGATCTTAATTTTACACATTTTGAATTTTTAATTTTCTTTACCTCGCTGGTATCAGAAGCCACATCTGTCTTTCGTTCGCCTTCACCTCTAGTTAAATGAGCATGTTTCTGTAGAGTAATTGCTCTTACGCTGTCCATTCTTGCTTCAATTTGTTTTTGCTCTTCATAATTATCGAGCTTTCCGTATTTGTTCTCGTTCTTGCTAGCCGCCGTTGTTTTATCTTTCTTTATCTTCCCACAGCAAACGTTACGTGCGCGTGATGGAAATGACGGATCTACTAAGCTGCGATCCGGTGCCCTTTTCGGTTGCGACTTGCAGTGCTTAACAGGCCTCTGCTCTTCTCTACCAATAGTTCCACTAATCAGCCCTTCTGTCCCAAACGTGTTGCCATACTTCAAAATATTTAATCAGTCTTTGTTTTTTCCATGAAATTCGTCCTCTCTTTCAGATACAGCTACGCTACGCTGTTGCGTTTTGATTTGCCGAGGTTACCTTGTTTTTTATCGCGTTATATTACTCATCATGGTGTGTCCTTAAGTGCTGAGTTTCTCGTGCTTTGGAATTGTGCGCACACATGTGCAAATAAATAAATAAATAAATAAATAAATAAATAAATAAATAAATAAATAAATAAATAAATAAATAGAGTGCTGCGAAAATAATATTCGAAGTGGAAACATTGTTCAATGATGTAGAAACCGTCTAGAGAATGCATTAAAAAAATGGTTCAGCGAGCTGTATTCTGCTCGGCCCGGGGGACCCATTCCGTGCATCGCAGGACACAATTATGCTCACATGATATATTCTCCCAACTAGCCAGAGAAGGAAAAGATTAATTTTGAGATGGTACTTTGCTTCACACATAAATTTTAGTACTCCTAGCTTTTCAAGGAGCCTGCAACTTTTGTGCCTTCGAGTTTAAAAATTTCTCGGCTGTGGAAAACCTATTTAGTTTGAAATAGCAATTTCGCCATTCAATAAATAAAGACACAATGTTATCTCATCTTTAAATCTTCTTTCTCACTCCCTTCCCATTCGTTAATTTTTAGTGGCCATAAGCCTACCAATGTCGCACTCCTACAATGTCAACACGAGCGATTCTACGTCTAGCAGGTAGATTTTCTTCGCCGGATATTTCGCTTGCTTTACTTATCTTTACTTGCTTTGCTCTTACTTTCTTCGATTAGTTATGAGGCCACGTCGGAAACACGGCTTCAGAAGCTTTCCTAAATTGTTCTAAATAAAGTATGCATTATATATGATGTGCCCTGATTTCTCCAGCGTCTCCAAGAATCAGTTTTCTCCTATTATGGGTAGAATTTCTCCTGTCCTAGAAAACGGCCTGGTGACTAACTGGTGAAACCCGTGGTATTGTACTGCTCCGAGTGAGAATGATCCCAATGGTTAAATTTGGTTCTTGTGTTGTCCACTTTAGAAATAGGTTTTACATTCAGACTAACCGCGCAGACAGAATTTTCTATAAAAAACCCCAATTCTAAAGTAATCAGCCCATCCAAAGATTGTTCTTTGGAAAGTGGTGACCACCCTACGTATCGTCACTCTATGTTCGCCCTTTCATAGAAGTCATAGAACCCATTAATTTCGCTTAATATCATAAGCTAAATTTTGCAAACCATATTGATGCTATTGCTCCGAGAGCGTTTCCATTCTTTTTCTAATTTTCTTCAATTTTTTTCTTTTCTAATTTTTCTAATTTTTCTAAAAACATTAAATCCAATGACAGAACCATATTAACTAATTGTTATAAATCTTATGGCATTACATTAATTGAGTATTGTTCACAGGTTTGGAGACCTTTTACAAAGACGTTTCAAGCCAAAATCGAGAGTATTGAAAAGACTCTCACAAAAATTATTTTGTTTTATAGGGTTGTATCCAACACGAGTGATTTTAGAGAGTTGCCAAATTATCAGGAGAATCTCAAACTATTTAACCTTGAAAGCCTCCTTTATGGTCGCATTTTCAATGGCTTAGTTTTGCGCTTAAGTTTTGGAGAGGGAATCTCGGCTTAGAGCTAGCAAGCATTGTGCATTCCTTCTAACGGTCATCAAAATATCTATAGATTCCAGTGTTCCAAAATAAAGAGAAAAAAATCATGCGAGCTCACCATCGCAACCAATGAACACAGTAAACGTCACATTAAAACCAGTGGAATAAATAAAATCAGCTATGATCAAAAACGGCTTAACAACGGTTGGACGATCGGCGACTCCCCCCGACAGAGTAATCACAAAAAATGCAAAACATTGTTGACATCACCTAGAGACAGCGCTTGGTTTCCTATTTCACTGTGCTTCTCACATTCTGTTGTTTTTGCCCTAGTCCTGCGTTAACCAATGCTTGTGCTTCACTATTATGCGTTCTTTTCTATTTTGTTACCTTGATGACTTTTTTATTTTGACCGTTTAGCCTTAGTAGTAGTTGCCACGTTTTTCTTTGTTCTGTGCACCACTAATGCCTCACAAAATGTTCTCAGTAGAAGTAAAATGGTCTCAGTTTTTTCTTAAGTTTCCCCAACCAGCAGAAGCAGGCACGAATAAAGTCGACGGACATACTATGTTGGTATTCGGAGCCGTTATTCTCGACCGACTTGCAGTGTTTGGCGGGCCACTACTTCTCTTCTTCAGTTTCCCACAGTTTCCCACTGTTCCGACCACTTCATATCTGTCTTGTTATATCATAATTTACTTTATTTCTTCTGCAGATATGTCATCCTCGCTCTTCAATACCGCGCTGAGCTTGTAGTTTTGATATGCTGAGGTTTTCCTTCTGTTCTTATTTGTTTCACTAAGTATACTGTGTCCATAGAGATGCTTGCGTGTAGAATTATAGTGCTTGTGAATAAACAAATTAATTAATTAATTAATCAACAATGGAATAAGGTAAAAAACCGCCAGACGTCACTGGGACAATAGGAAATCCCCATGGAAGTACCCTATGCTGCCCATGATGGGATAGGTGACATGGGAGGTTTTGCACGTCTCGCTAATTGTTCCGAAAGATCAACAGTTCATTTGACGCAAGTAGAAAGTAGAGCTCGTCGGCGCCTTTCGTTTAATGACAAGCTTTTGTTCGCTTATGTCCGCATCTTGCATTTTAAATAAAGCATACAAAGCGCAACTACAGATCGCCTGACTAGAGAAAGGTACTAGTCACTTAGGAAGTGCTCAACACTGCAAGTGGTGAGAACTTTCCGAAGCTGTTGCGAACGAGAAAAACGCGTCTTCAACGTTATACAACGTTTAAATTAACCAAAGGGACTGATGTTTCACACAAAAATGCGTTATAAGTGAAAATTACTCGCAATAACTGAAGGTAGCAAAGGTCATGCGTTCTTGAAAATTTGCTAACCTTTAAGAAATGATGCCAACAGTGCCTGTTTACCCACTTGCTTATTTGTTTATTTATTTATTTACTCGCACCGCTACTGTAACAATAAAAACAGTTTTGGAACAAAATGGACACGGTAGCATTAACGAAAATCACTTCATTGAAAATAAAAAGGAAACTCCAACAAATCAACTTAGTGCTTCATGTAATACATGAGGAAAAAGAGAATCGATAAGAAACAGTCTCACTCAGGAGTAAAACGAATGGATAATGTAATGTACATGTGAGAGTGGATCTGGGGCGCCCGCTCGATTGATGGGTTCGATCCTACATACATTATGCACGCCGCACTTTACTCGGACACTGCGGCACCCGGGCCGAACCAGTTCCGCCCCTCCAACGTTTTAGCAACTGCAGTTGCAAGTGGCAACTGTGTGTTGCTATTCAGTTGGAACAGCAACACATGTTGCTACTCCGTTGAAACCTGGCAACGCACTATTGCTATCCGGGCCAAAGCATTTAGCGTGCTCCGATGCAACCGCATGCGCCGAAAGGAAAAATTTGAGGCTAGTAACGCAGTAGCAACGCAGTAGCAACACAGTGCTGCTACCCGGGCGCAGTCATTAGCGCCGTGGGACGGCGTGTGCATGCCGTAGTCACACGGGCGCCGGCGAGCAACAGTGTGATACACAGCCTTGTTCGTTGTTTCTATTCTGTGCTCCGTCCGTTGTTTCTATTCTGTGCTTGTGACAAAGAGTTCTCGGGAGCGGCGGGGTTTCCGGTTTACGTTCTCTTACGCCGTCGGAGACACGGAGGAGGGATTCTGCCGCATTAATCGCAATGTCGTTTCAGTCGGTTCAGTCGGACTTTACTCAAAGAGTTTTATGGATGTTGACCTTGAAATACAGTTTGCACTCGAATCCTAGTTTGGGGAATCGACCGTTTTGCTCTTATAGTTCTTGAAATACAATCCGCACTCGAATCCCAGTTTGCGGAATCGACCGTTTTGCTCGTAAGCCCAGCGAGTCCTATCGAGGATAGGATAACTAAATATGGAGGGCTTACAAGGCAATTCCGTAAAAAAACGACTATAATATTCGTTCATCCCATGGCAGATTACCCCTAGTAGACGTATTTTGAACAAGATTTAGTACAAAAAGTACACTAGTACCGCCTTATGAACGTTTGCGGGCTTGCGGATTCTCTGATAGTTTTTTGACCGCAGTATTTATTGCAGTTTATTAAAACTCGAAAAAGGCGGTATCTTGAGCAGATAGGCGGTGTTATCGCCCCTATCGAACTGCACCGTATGATCTTGCTACTACGCCCTGTGACTGGATAATGTGCGTTCTCCTCATGCTACTACTCGCAACTTCTTGCTTTCCTTCCGATCCACCATCATCTCCACATATTATGGCGATTTCCGCCTTCGAGAGTCCTTCGAAGATCTTCGGGTCTTTGCCCCTGCACTTCGGCCGGAGAGGAAGGCATATTCCAAGCAGAGCAAAAGAGCAGACAACGGCAAACGACTTGTGGCGTGCGTTGTAGGTTGCCTGATACTTGCTTCTTCTCATCTCTTAATGAGAGAGATTAATCAAATTTATCTACTTAGAAGGGACATCAGAAAATATGTCCTCGACTCTAACGCGCGGCTGGTTTCCGCGCCGGTGCGTTTTCCTCCTCTCTTTCTCCTCTCGAAATAATTCGAAAATAATTAAATTTTTCCCAGAAGGTGAAATTGGTTCACGGCTGCCACACACGACGATCCTCCCGCCGTTATATCGACGACGACGACAACGACGACTTCGATTGAGGACGACGACGAGTTAGACTGAGGACGAGGTTAACGCTCCACATTGATTCCTTCTCCGGCTCATTTGCTCCATGTTTCTTTTTGAACAAGGGTGTGCGCTCTATGTTAAATTTTAGCTACTCGTCTATCATCATTTTTATTCGTTTTTAGCGACACCTTTTGACGTAGAACTAGACAACTTCACAACAGCACTACTTGCAGAATACCGTTTTTTTTTTGTTCAAGCTTCGGTCAAAAAGTTTAGCAATAAGTTAAGCTTTTGGTTAAAGTTCGGTCAAAAACTTTAGTGAAAAGTTAAGCAACATACCTGCTTTTTGAGTTGAAACTGAACTTCCTTAAGCGGAGCACCCACCCTTTGTTTTTCTTCCTGCATCATGTTATGTAGTTCACCGCTAGTTAGTTTTCATATTATATCATGCTTACACGTTATGTACATTCCATTTTCCTACTGCTTTACCACTTCACTTCGCCATACTCACTTATTGCTTTATTTTCTTCTCGGTTCTCACTGCTCGGTTCTCACTCACTTTACTAGGTCTCACTTATCTATATCGAATTTTAGGCCTTTTTAAAATATCACCTCATTTCTCTGCTCATCTCGAGACCCTCTTTGAAGTCCTTGAAGATCTGATCATCACTTTGATCGATATCGATTTGATTTTTGCCATTACATTTTTTGTCTTTAATACCTTGAGTCTCACATTTTAATAGATGGCTCAGAAGATTTGTACTTTTACATGCACTATATATGGTTATGTAATTGCTGATTTGCGATAATAAATGCATATATTAAAAAATTTTGTATTTATGAATATATATAGGTATATACACGTATACACACGTGCATACACGCGTATATACAGCTGTATATACATATGTATCATGTGTATATATGTATATATATACATGTATATATACATGTATATACAGATATACGTCGATATACACCGTATATATGCATGTATATACAGTTACGCTACTGTATATGCATGTATATACCGTATATACACGTGTATACATGCATATATACATGTATGTGTTCATATATATGTGTACATAATGTGTGCATATATATGATCACATATATGCATATATATGTATATATGCATGTATACACGTTCATATACGGTATATACATGTATATACAGTAGTATATAATGTGTAAACATGCATATATACGGTGCATATCGACGTATATCTGTATATACATGTATATATATATACATATATACATGCTACATATATACACCTGTATATACGCGTGTATATATGTATGCACGTGTGTGTACGTGTATATACCTGTATATATGTGTATATTGTGTGTATATATTTTTATATGTGTATACGCATGTGTATACACATATATATATGGATGTACTATGGATATGCTATGCATGTACGAGCTGGATATGCGTGGATATATGTGTGGATATGCGTGGATATACGCGCGGATATGCCGATTTGCAACGCATTTGCAACCCAAGTTGCTATTTTTGCAACGCATTTGCAACTCGTGTTGCTACGTTACAACACCTTAGCAACGCGGGCTGACACCTTGTCAACCGACTTAGCCCGAGCAGCAACGCTAACGGCCCGAATGGCAGGTGGTTGTGAGGCCCCAGTTGAAAAACGGGTCCTACCCGGGCCAGCGACTGCCAGAGTAGGAGGATTCCTGGCATGGCAGTAGGTCCTGCTTGAGATACTCCGAAAACATGCAAGTCCTGAGAAACAAGCTGCTCCAATCGCAAAGAGCCTGCTCCACTCATTCGTTTTGGCCACCCACTACGAAAGGGTGGTGGTCTGGTGAAGTTGTAGACATGATTGTGCAGACCTCAAAGAGACGAATCGAGCGTTCGAACCGCTTCTCAAAAAAAAGCTCAAATTAAAGGTATTGTGAGCATGTAACGGTTTTCGACGATTTGCGACCGACAGCTCGTCCGCGACCGCCCTTCGCAATGGAGCGCATGTTTTCAATTTCGAACATTTTCATGGCTCCATACGAAATATGTGTAGCTAAGCGCGGAAGCAAATCTATTGCGATGCCCCAGAGTTAGCAGAAACACTCAGTATTTGCTATAAGCCTTGGTTCACGCTTAGAGGTTTATAGCAAAACCAGTCGTTCGGCGGCCTGGCGGCCGCCTACGATTGGTCGGCGGCTTCGCCCCCAAACCCCGAGAATAGGACGCCATGGCCGCTACGGGTTTCCTATTCTTCCCTAGGCCTTCTGACCATTATGTTAATCGAGATGGATCGGCTGATCTTCCTCAACGTGATTCTCAAAAAATCGATAATATCGATCGATATCGATTGATCCGACTTCAGATTCGTGTTCAGCGACCTCGATTACCCCCAGGGCCGAAGTTTCGCACCACTTGAACGCCATCCTCAAAAAATCGATAATATCGATCGATATCGATTAATCCGACTTCAGATTCGTGTTCAGCGACCTCGATTACCCTAACGCCGAAGTTTCGCGCCACTTAAACGCCATCTTCAAAAAATCGATAATATCGATCGATATCGATTGGTCGACTTCACATTCGCGTTCAGCGGCCTCGATTACCCCCAGGCCTGAAGTTTGTACCGCCGACGTGTGAGGCACGTCTACGGCTCGCCATGCACGGTTGCCGACGTGTTCGGCGCGTCTACGGCTCGCCATGCACGGTTGCCGACGTGTTCGGCACGTCTACAGCTCGCCATGCACGGTTGCCGACGTGTTAGGCACGTCTACGGCTTGCCAGGCACGGTTGCCGACGTGTTCAGCACGTCTACGGCTCGCCATGCACGGTTGCGGACGTGTTCGGCACGTCTACGGCTCGCCAGGCACGGTTGCCGACGTGTTCGGCACGTCTACGGCTCGCCATGCACGGTTGCCGACGTGTTCGGCACGTCTACGGCTCGATATGCACGTTGGACGACGTCTTCGGCACGTCTTCTGAATCCCGACGCACGTTGGACGACGTCTTCGGCACGTCTTCTGAATCCGAAGTACGTTGGACGACGTCTTCGGCACGTCTTCTGAATCCCGACGCACGTTGAACGACGCCTTCGGCACGTCTTCTGAATCCCGACGCACGTTGGACGACGTCTTCGGCACGTCTTCTGAATCCCGACGCACGTTGGACGTCTTCGGCACGTCTTCTGAATCCCGACGCACGTTGAACGACGCCTTCGGCACGTCTTCTGAATCCCGACGCACGTTGGACGTCTTCGGCACGTCTTCTGAATCCCGACGCACGTTGGACGACGTCTTCGGCACGTCTTCTGAATCCCGACGCACGTTGAACGACGTCTTCGGCACGTCTTCTGAATCCCGACGCACGTTGGACGACGTCTTCGGCACGTCTTGTCGGGTTGTACCCAATCTGCACCCTCGAAGCCAACGCCCCCTGCTATTGATAGCAACGACCTACTAGAGATAGCAGCTCCTTGCTAAGGGAGTCACGTCTACGTCGTCCCGACCGGGAGGTCGCCCGTCGCCTGCAGCCTCGAGAGGGCTTGCCTGCCCTCTCCTCCCTTCCTTTCTTCCCCCTTTGCTCATAGTCCAATACAGTATGCCTCCCTAATAAAGATGCATACTGAGCTTTACTCTAGAACATAGGAATAGGTATTCCGTAGGATTCTTCAGGTAAGGAGTCGCTATCCTTCAACCTGATATGGAGGTCCCGGCGAGATTTTTATAGATTCTAGATTAAATTTTTTTTCTCCTTCATTTCGATTAACTAAGCGATCGCTAATTACCCATCATTATCCCCCACACCCCGCTGGCACCCGACGACCGATGTCCACGACCGGATGGGTGAGTGTTTTCCGTAGTCTGATGACTCTTTCTATTGCACTGCAGGCATAGGAATATTTTTATGTTAATATGTAAATATGTGAAAAAACAAATAATCGAAAAATATATTTAAATTAACTATTATTTAATACATATCAGTCCAGGCGACGAGATCCCACATTTCAGGCTTTCATTTAAAATGTAACAATATATCTATAGGATTTTGGATCCATATTTTTTAGTATTACAATGTAAACGCCGAGACGCCGAGATTCCGAGATTCCGAGAATCGCCGAGATTCCGAGATGCCGAGACGCCGCACATTTTTTTAATTTTTTAAAATTTTGTACGTATTCTTGGCCGCGCTTCCGAGAGACGTCGAGATTCCGAGATTCCGAGACGCCGAGACGCCGCGCATTTTTTATTATTATTTTAAATAATTTTGTAATCATCCTTGGCCGCGCTTCCGAGAACCGCCGAGATTCCGAGACGCCGAGACACGCCGAGACTTGCAACATATTTTTTAAATAATTTTTTAAATGTTTTCTAAGCATCCTTGGCCGCGCTTTCCGAGATTCCGAGACACGCCGCGACGCCGAGACGCCGAGAATTTAAATTTATTTCATTTTACTAGATTTATATATTTCTTCTGCCGAAATGTGAAAGGACTCGTTCGCCATTCGTCGACATTAACCATAACGCCAAAGGCCTTGGCAAACAAAAAAAAAACCGGGTAGATTGCGCTATCCCACTATGCTGTTGTGACTTGCTAGCAGTCCGCAGGCCATGCTCCGTGAGATAGCACTGTGCCGACGACTGTGGTGGGCACACATGACCCACTTACCACCCACCGCTTAAAGATTGCGGCAGCAGAAGCACGCAAGAAGACCCCCACGGAGATAACACTGAATCACAGAACAACATTCCTTATGCTTTATCTTTATTACACAGAGGGACCAGGGTCGGAGGACCCATGGTCCTGAGCAGAGGCCAGCATGGTTCTGAACAAAGGAGCGACATAGCACTTCGCAGCACTGCTGTTTCCCTTTCTCAAATTATTACAGATCCAAGACCAGGTAAAGCGCCGAAGTTTAAATTACAAAAATTGTTTTTAAAAAGGATAGTTTCTAAGCTATTTTCAAATGTTTAAAAAATTTTCAAATTTAGATCTTTAAATTTTTAAGTTTAAGTTTTTTAATTTTTCTTAAAGGATTTAATTTTTATTCAAATTTTCAAAATTTTCGGAAATTTTTAATTTCAAAACTCAGGCAACATTTTCTTTAAATTTTTAAAAACAGATTTCTTAATTTTTAAATTGTCGGACATTTTAAATTTTGAAAGAGCGGATCTTTAAAATTTTAAACTTTTCGGGCATTTTAAATTTTTAAAAGCAGATTTTTTATTTTTAAATTTTCAGCCTTTCAAAGTTTTAAAAACAGATTTTTTAATTCTCAAATTTTCAAATTTTCCGACATTTTAAATTTTGAAAAGAAAATTTTAAAAAAATTTCAATTTTCAGACATTTTAGATCTTTAAAATCAGAGGACTTACCCACTCAAATAGGTTCCCAATTCAGCTTCTAATCGTTGAAAGAAGTCGTAGGAATCGATGCAAAACTTTTGCCTTAGAGGGGATCCCAACCCCCGACCGATCTAGATAAGACTCGCCTGCTCGCACTGAACCATAGGGCACTAAAATAAAACCCGTTGAAAAAATCAATATCTGGGCGCCTTCTCACAGCAGATACGCCGCCACCGATTTCTCCAACCAAATCCCTACGTTCTCTCTTCACCCCAACACATACATAGTTCTTTAGGATTCCTCAAACAAAAAATACTTCTTTTGTCCAGAAAATCAACTCTTTGAAGCACTGTTTTTACCAATTTCGGATTTTTCAGCTTTTAGGGTCCCAGGTAACCCTGTGAAGAGGGTACAAGGGAGGAGAACCATCAGGATTAGTCGAGAGAGAAAGCTGGGGAAATTCGTCAAACAAATCACTATTTAAATGAAAAAAGTCATCAATTCGTCAGAGAACGACCCCAGACGGATAGTGCGACCCTCATGGCGCAGTGTGAAGAGGGGCAGCTGAGAGGTTCGAATCACACGCCGAAATTTTTTTTTGCTCCGTCCCAATTACCGTCAGGGCACTTGAAAAACACATATATGTCTATATGGCGCAGTGGGCCTCGTTCGCGGCAACAAGAGGGACTCAAAGGTTCGAATCCCGGATAAGACATATAATTTTTGCATTTGTCCTATGAATAACTTAGGCTCTCAATTTT
The DNA here is from genome assembly GCA_947359475.1 of Heligmosomoides polygyrus bakeri. Lineage (NCBI taxonomy): Eukaryota > Metazoa > Nematoda > Chromadorea > Rhabditida > Heligmosomidae > Heligmosomoides > Heligmosomoides polygyrus. The sequence goes on from OX375866.1 coordinate 42,171,151, forward strand.
CATAGGAGCAGTCCAGTATCTTATCTGAATAAGGGAAGGAAGCAAGCAGTGCAGAACACAGACCTCAGCAACTTTTATTCATAGACTATGAGGAACCACTAGGAAATGCCCCATGGCCCTAAATAAAAAAGGAACCAATAAATTTATTTAACAGACATCTTAAATTAAATGATCGTGCAATTCTAGTGGCACTTACACCACACGAAGTATTCGCAACTGGTCTTCCTAAAGGCGTAGTTAAATAAAAACCAAACAGGTCGCGGAAATTTTTCGACTTATCCACGAACTCACATTTTTGTCTATCGAAAAAATGCATATTAAGACCGAATCTAAAAGCAATCTTATAACCTTCTAATTAGGAGTGTAAGGCAAAATATTTATCAGTGCAGTATAAAATTTTTTGGCTAGGTGAAGACCCCACCCTGTGACCACACGCGCACCACTGCGACACCGGCGCACTAAATGCTCAGGAAAAAATCGATAATTTTTGCTTCTCACAGCGCCAAATTACAATTTTGTTTAAAACACGATATTCATAAAACAGTTTCTTGATCAATTTGTGCTTTGCTGCGTCTTACCCAATAAAATTTTAAATAAAATTTTAGAAAGTCATTGCTATGAGCTAAAATCAATTCATTTCAATCACATTCTTTGTTTCGAAATATATTTTTCCAATGAATCAAAAGCTATTTCAAGCCCGATTTAGCAAAACCTACTACACCGTAAATACATTTAATAAATTCAAAACTTTATTTTATACCGTAAAGCGTTAAAGACGCATAGGTGGAGCAGTGGGATGAACAAACTGTAGAAAAGCGGCTAAGGTTCGAATCCCGCCATGGGTATAATTTTTGCGACGCCTCCAAGACATCTGAATTTTCGACATCGACAAATTAACGCCTCAGTGGCACAGTGTAAAAGCTCTGGCATGTAGAATAAGCTGTGTAGGTTCGAATCGTGCAACAGACACAATTTTTGCATGTACTCGATAATGTCAGGTCTGCCGGGAATAATTCATTTACAATTCGAAAGCGTACTGCCCAAGTGACCTACCACTAAATATGAACTTTGATTTGAAATCGAACGGAAAAAATGCAAATACAAATACAATTTTACAAATGGTTCAAGTTTAACTAGAAAATGAATTTTTTGTTGAAGCATCATTTCTTTGAAAACAATTAAGCAAAGTGCGGTAAAACTGCACGAAAAATAAAGAACGATAGACGAATAGCTGGTTCACGATTTTTTCTATATTTTCCTTTTATTTAAGGTTAAAAAGAAAAGAAGAAAGGAGCAAGCCATCCTGACGCTGTGACATATCACTTTAGTGCAACCCAGAGTTCCAATCCTCGACTAGGCATATTTTTTGCAATTATTCAAATGAAAAATTTAGAACAATATTTTTCATAAAACATTATTTTTCTCAAATAATAAGAAATCTAGCATCTAGCAAACACTTTCTCATTGAGATTTTCTACAAAACACCTCACTTCTCTCCTCAGTAGGCTATGCATTTGACATTCTTTGGTAAAATCGCTGAATTCCTATTTCGAAACTAAAGTAAAGCTAAGGAAGAATAGGAACCTCTGAAAAAAAATTTTTGCAATCAAAAGACATAAAATTATCTCCCTGTCAAACATAAACAATCTCAGACTAACACTTGCCCAAGACTTTCACACATCAAGATTTTTTATAATTCGGAGTAAGCCACGCTTCTGAATGATATTTTCTGGTAAAATCAGTGATTTTTTTTTCAAAATTTTGTTATATGAACATCTAAACGGAGCGTAGCTAATTGAGAATCCTCTGACTCCTTGCGAGTATATATTTTTTCAGCAGCAACTTTCATTAATTTGCATCTTTCGGCTTTTCTACAATCTCCGAAACAGAAAAAAATTGCAATCAGAAAATTGTCATGAAGCAACATAAACGTTGATATTTTCAGTGTTTTCGCATCGTTTTATACCACCTTTTTCGTCAGTCTTAATTTAATGTTCAAATTCTGTCAAATTATTTTTAAAAAATGAAAACAAATACATTAAGTTAAATTACATTACAAAAAAAACTCATCTAAGTTAATTTTAAAATCTTGACTCACAGAATAGGGTTCATTTTACGTTGTCTGGCGTCGAAATGACCCTCCCTTTACAGTTTTTCTCCTCCTGACAAGAACTTTTCGTACTTCCTTCTCAAAGAGACAGCAAGGTATTAAACTGCTTTGACATACCTTTAAAAATGTAGTAAACACCGTTTCTTGCCCTGCTAAAGTCGAGGTTTAAACGACGCGTTTGCGTTTGAGTAACATAATCGAGCAGTTTCATCCATAACGGTTGCTCAATAATCATAAGCCAAATTTTATCCAATCAAACCCATTTCAAAAATAATGTTGATCTACCTAAGGTGATGATTTTCCTTCCTTTTATTTTTTGCAAGAACTCACAAGCTCGATTTTGATTTCAGAAAAGTCATACTCCTTGTCCTAGTCATCAAAGCTTTGGACAGCAACAAAATCAGAGATGCATAGCGCAACCGGACCACCCGCATCTAGAAAATGTACAACGAGAGTTTGAGTCCTTTCTCAAGCAATAGTTTTGCCAGCACGCGATTAACCTTATAACAGTCCAAGCTCTTCACCAGCGCTATTTGCTTCCATTTTTTTCAATAAAACCAAATAAAATTCATACAGAATTTCTAATAAACAGATGCCCGTTCTGCCTTTCCCAGCAGTGTTGCCCCGTGCAAAATTTCGGGATGTACCTAACTAAGAATCTACATTCGCACAAAAGATGTGCTTCCCAAAAAGATAATGCTGGCTTATGAAAGCTAAATCACACCCAAACAAAGGTGCCACAGCCAGTTTAGACATTCTTCGTATTGATGCAAAACAATTGGAAGTTCACCGCGTGGGTGACTTCACACGCAATTTCAATAAATGCTTTTAACGCACCCAAAGCTTTCATGTGAGCTTGCATCCGAAGATATTGAATCTTTCGAGACCGAAATCATATCTGGGGTTTTTTATAACCAAATCTGGATCTTGCACTTACCCGAAAAAAAGTAGCGAGCATTACTCAGTAGCTCCAGTTAATGAATGCGCAAGATTTAAATATCCTTTCGTGGTACAGCTTCGTATTTCTTGCCGTTACAGTGGGCAGTCCGCATTAACTGCGCAACTGTAAAACGCTCTTCTGTCTAGGAATGTCATATTAACTATACCAAACCGCAGAAAAGACCTTCTTACACCGGAAACAGGTACTCGTCCAGACCACAACTTTTGTCTTTTCATCTTTGACGCTCTCACGTCATTTATGTTAGAGCATCTATTACCAGATACCTTCCCGTTTCAAACAAATTTCCCAACTTACGCAGAACACTAAAGGTACTACAGTAGCTTCGGGAGTACATACGAGAAAATATTACGCAGTTATAGAACTGAAAGTGCTAGGCATAGTTTTGTACTGAAACAGTTTCACCCGTACGCAGCTAGCGCAAAGATAACATTAGTAACTAACCATGCATCCCTCAAATTTCTGATGCACAGGTCAGATCTGGTTGGCCGCCTTGCCAAATGCGAGATTTCCATACAAGCTTTCGATGTTACCATATCGAGCTGGGAAACACAATAACTTATGTGACTTTCTTAGCCGCTACCCCATTAACAAAGTTTGCGCCATTCATCGATGCATATTACCCACTTTGGAAGACATTAGAAAAGCTCAGGATTCTGAATAGGGAAGGTAATTAAGATTTTTTCAGAGAAAGGTTAATCAACCCCCTAAGAAATTTCAGATGATTGATAAAAATCATGTTCTTCTGGACTGTCTGTACTTACAACGTGTAGTACGACTGCACTGTGATTCCTAACCCACATATGCAAAGATCTCTGCGATCTCTGCGCACCACGACAATCCATTGATGGGATTTCACTTAGGAATAGAAAAAACCTATGCAGCGGTAAAAGGCTAACTGTCCTAAGTATTATTGGCCAACTTTATATATAGATATCACAACATGTATGAATAAAAGTCCATTTTGCCAAAAAGTCAAAACCCCTTTGGGAAATTCGGGAAACAACACACACGAAGAGTTGGGAAGTTTTCACATCCCCCAAAGACCTTTTGGACGTATCCAAACGGACATAATCGGACCTCTTCCTCAATGTATAAACAGAAATAGGTTTATATCTACATCTGTATGCGCTTTCAGCAAGTTTGTAATTTGTACTCCTTGCGTCAATCAAATGACGGAATTAGTCGTCAAAGCTATAATAAATTATGTTATATCCAAGCACGGCATTCCGAATGAGTTAGTTTCGGATCGGGGTTCAAATTACACTAGCGATATCTTTGCAAAAATCAACAACACTCTTGGTATTTTAAACAAGTTTACCACAAACTATAACCATAAAGCTAATGGTAAGGTGGAGCAAATAGTTAAGGTTGTTCATGACTTCCTAACTTCATACTGCTCAGAAGCCAGAGACCTATGGTCAGACTTCCATCAGCCGATTGTGTTTGCCTATAATTGCAGTAAAAGTTCAACTACAGGATATAGCCCATTCTTCGTCATACATGGAAGGAACCCGATCACATGGTGTGATATCGTCCACAACTTGCCGTCCACACTCGTATTCGCCACTGACAACTTCGCGGACCAATTCACTGCTGGTCTAAAAGACCGCATCATAGCAATAGGACGCCAAATTGCAGAAAAAACGAAACTATACAAGGCGGGATACGATCGATTCCATAAGGTATGCCCAACGGAGCTTTCCACTGGTGATCTAGTACTTTTGCGAGGCGACACTGTGCGTCCCAAAATAACCAATCAGTGGAAAGGCCCGTTCAGTGTCGAAGTAGTTGACCGACCCAATGTGACGATTCAAGATCTTGTGGGTCGCCAAAAGCGACAAACAGTGCATATGAACCGCTTGAAGTTATATTCACCACGTTCCAAGGTAGCCAGTGCTTCTGCTACGGCACCAGCTCCCATTTTGGAAAGCCCAAAAGAAGCACCGGACACCACGGAACAACCCATGCGACGTTCACCGCGATTATAGAAGAAATATACTTCAGCAGGACAACGTATGGACTATGGACACTGATCTATACCTCAAAAGGTGCCTAGTTCAGTGTATTGTGAGTTTACCTCAAGTCATTTGCGCTGCTTCGCGCAAAATTAAACAACAAGTTCTTTGAATGGGCGCTTCAAAGAATTTCCAATTCGCGCTAATTTTTCTCTCTTTTCAAAAACTCGCCCCTGTGTCAACCGAATTAGTTTTAAAATTCTAAGGATGACACTCGACAAATCGTTTTTATAAAGCCTGCGACAAGTAAATTTGAATAAGTTTATTCCATAAGATGTGCCATAATTTTTCTCTTGAAAATGCAATTGAATTCTAACTATATTAATGATGTAATAACGTAATTTAGTCTTAATGTTGCATTAATAACACCTCTTTCACATTCCTCTAGCTCGCACACGTGTGCATGACAATGATCACTTCATATTTTTTTAAACTTTGCACCCCTAATTTTATCATATTTCACATCCATTTCATGGTTCTATGCAAAATAATTGTTGACCTATTAAATTGTGTGCTGTACCGAATAAGGTACTGAATTATGTATCACCGATTAAATTGTGTACTGCACCGAATAAGGTACTGAATTATGTATCACCTATTAAATCATGTACAGTACCGAATATGGTACTGAATTTATCGTAATCTTCTACATCAACTCCACCAATGAATACAGAAGACTTAAAAACTCTTCATCTTCACTTCAACCCTCGTCATCACCACACCCCACGTGCCTATCTTTCGAGACGAAAACTTGAACGTCGTCTCCGATACTTTATCCGCCTCACCCTCACCCACTACCTCCTAGGCAAGCTCGAGGACGAGCTTGGTCTCAATGGTTGTGCGGACCCCATTCATTCAGTCTCATCGAATGCCGTCCGGTAAATTAGACGCAGATCATAACTTCACATGTTCTTTCTTACAGTCAATAACTCACCATATAGTTTAAGCTATAGCGTAACTACTTTGTAGTTCCTATATTCTTTTGCTGTATATCTGACACTTCTGTATCTCGCATGATTATCGATCGACAACACGATGACGCACTCAAGCTCGAGGACGAGCTTACTGTAGGAATGGAGATGTCGGGTTGTACCCAATCTGCACCCTCGAAGCCAACGCCCCCTGCTATTGATAGCGACGACCTGCTAGAGATAGCAGCTCCTTGCTAAGGGAGTCACGTCTACGTCGCCCCGACCGGGAGGTCGCCCGTCGCCTGCAGCCTCGAGAGGGCTTGCCTGCCCTCTCCTCCCTTCCTTTCTTCCCCCTTTGCTCATAGTCCAATACAGTATGCCTCCCTAATAAAGATGCATACTGAGCTTTACTCTAGAACATAGGAACAGGTATTCCGTAGGATTCTTCAGGTAAGGAGTCGCTATCCTTCAACCTGATAGTCTTCTGAATCCCGACGCACGTTGGACGACGTCTTCGGCACGTCTTCCGAATCCCGACGCACGTTGGACGACGTCTTCGGCCCGTATTCTGAATCCCGACGCACGTTGAACGACGTCTTCAGCATGTCATCTGAATCCCTAAGCTCTGCACCTGATCCCCATTCTTACCCTGACGCGTTGTTCGCTGAATACATCGTAAACTTGGGTGATCCGCCGCCGGGGTTTCAGTTCGCTGGCAATCGCCCATTGTTAAGCTGAAAGAAAACCTGGCTGGCATACGCCGCACTGTCCAAGGCATATCTTGGCTTCAGTCCCCCCTCCCCGTGACTGGCAACGTGACCGACGGATTAGGCGAATTATATATTGTAAGACACTAGGTTATTGAATATGCGCCTGTAGGAAAAACTTTAGGGTTAAAAAGCGCGAGCCTTTCCTTATAGCTAGGAACTGTTCCAGCTTTAGAAGGAGCACATTTGCATCTATCACCTGTATCACCTGTCGTCCCGTTGATCATCGACTTGCTCGAGCGGGCGCCAGCAGCGTCTCCATTCGTCTCTGTCGCGTGCCAGAGTGCTCCAATGGTCCTCCTCGCTCGAGGGACACGAAGAGCGTCATATCGGTCGTTCAGGTCTTTCACGAAGAAGTCCGACCAACGCACCGGGGGGGCGTCCTGGTGTTCTATTGACATCCCGCGGAATCCAGTCGGTGATGGCTCTCGTCCAGTGGATGTCTGCGAACCGCATTACGTAGCCGGCGCACCTAATTTTCGACGACTTGGCCCATGCGACAGCGTCTCTGATCTTCGAACGTCGGCAAAGCTCGGAACTCCGGAGGCCTTCTCTCACATGCGTGAATCGTGTCACTCCGAGCATCGTCTTCTCGATTCCACGCTGCGCGACGCTGATCGCTTGTTCATCCTGCTTTCGTATAGCCCAGGTCTCTGAGGCGTATGTTAGGGCAGGAAGAACAGTGGAGTCGAATAGGAGGGCACGGAGTCGAACGTTCTTCGTCTTCTTCTCGACTTCTTCGACGCTCTTAAAAGCTCCTCAAGCCGCTCGTTTCCTCCAGCTCAGCTCTGGCGCTAGGTCGTTGGCCATATTGAATATATTGAGGTCGCGACCCAGATACACATAGCTGGAGCATTCGGAGATGTTCGTTCCGTTGAGCGAGAACGGGGCATCAGGGACTTGTACGTTCCTCATGAACATCGTCTTCGTAAGATTCAACCGCAGTCCAACGTTCCCACATACACGATCGAAGTCGGCCAGCATTCGCTCCCCCTGGCTGATGCTCAGTGTTATGAGCACGATGTCGTCAGCGAAGCGAAGATGATGTAGTTGCCGGCCGTCGACCTTCACTCCCATGTCTTCCCATTCTAGTTCGCGCATGACGTTTACGAGGGTGGCGCTGAAGAGCTTCGGGGATATGGTATCCCTCTGCCGAACCCCTCTCTTTACGTCGATGAGGACGTCCTTCTAGAATGGTGAGATCATGGTCATGAATCCATTGTACAGCTCTCGAAGGATCCTGATGTACTGAGTAGGAACCCCCTGAGTGAGCAGGGCGTTGATGATCGCTTCAGTCTCGACGGAGTCGAATGCCTTCTTCAGGTCGATGAACGTGAGGCACAGCGGCAGCTTGTACTCTCGCGACACTTCGATGAGCTTCGTAATGAATGTGGTCGATCGTGCTGAATCCTCTCCGAAATCCTGCTTGTTCGCATGGCTGTCCTTCGTCCAGCGTTCTGCTGATCCTATTCAGGAAGACTCGAGTGAACAGCTTGTGGACTGCGGACAGCAGGTTGGTCGGGCGATAGTTGCCAATGTCGTGCACGTCTCCCTTCTTGTACAGCAAGACGGTCCTGCTGGTCTTCCACTGAGATGGAACCTTACACTCCGACAGGTAGCGCGTGAAGAGCCGCACAAGGTTATTGATGAGCGCTGGCGCGAGGTTCTTCAGTTGTTCGGGTCTGATCCTGTCGGGACCGGGTGCTGTACGTTTCTTCACCGACGAGGTGGCGTATCGGACTCGGAAAGGAGAACAGAGGGGACGGCGTATCCATGCTGCGGAAGATGGCGTGGGGGCAGGTGGACGTGGCTATCGAAGAGATCGGAGTAGAAGTCGTGGATGACCTTCTCCATGGTCGTTCTGAAGAGGTGACGGTTCCCTCAGGACGTCGGAAAGCGGTCATCTTGGTCTTGAAGTTGGCGAAGTTCCCGCGGCATTGCGGATACTCAAACCTGCCTTTGCAGCTTCAGCCAACACTTCCGCCCTTCTCTCCTTAAGATCCTCCTTTATCGCCGCCCTCCATAGCTTCTCAAGCTCGGACTTCAGTCGGTAGTTGCCTGACGCTCATGCTGCTCCACGCTAGCGTATCAGCTCGAGAGTTTGACAGACGTCTCTTGGTGGTCTTCAAGCTCTCGGCTCCCTTAGCACTATCGCAGAGATGGTGCACGGAGCGGTCGTATTCCTCGTCGATGTTGTCCATGACGGTATCTTCCTAAAGGCCGGCAAGAAAGGTGTACATGTCCCAGTTGATGATCGTTCTGGGATTCCTCTTCTTGAACTTCGCAGCCTTCTCTCCTTGACGAGAAAAGCGGAACCTCGCGCGAAGGAGGCGGTGGTTCGATCCCGTGTAGAACTTGGGAACAACGGAAACGTCGGTCAGGTAATACTTGCGGTTGAAAATGATGTGGTCGATCTCGTTGTGGAATTGGCTACCGGGGGATTCCCAGGTCTATCGTAGAGAGGGAGGCTTCTGGAACTTTGAGTTTCCATGGTTGGTCTTGGTCGACATGATAAACTCAGACAGCCTTTCACCTTGCGCGTTCCACTCCAAACCGTGGGTTCCGATGTGAAGTTCTTCCGGCGACCTTCGTGGCCCGATCTTGGTGTTAAAGTCGCCGACGATTCCCTTGTAGAAGGTGTGAGAAGGTGCTTCCTTATAGAACACCTCCAGCTCCACGTATAAGGCTTCGACCTCTTCGTCGTCGTAGTCGGATGCTGGGGCATACGCGACGAATACAGTCAAAGCTGGCACGGAGCCACATCGCTTCAGTCGCAGACGTCCGATTCGGGTTGTCAGAGACTCGTACGAATCGATGTTCATGGCCAAGTGCGTGTTGACGAGGACACCAACGTCGCCTACTCCCCTGCTGTCGCATGTTCCGAGGAACAGTTCTTCTCCGGAGTCGTAGGCGGCGTCGAGTCGTAGTCGTAGGGGGTGGTGTCTTCTCGTCTCGGTCAGTCCGATGACGTCGTACTTGATCTTCCTGGCTTACATCATCAGGTCCTCGACGGATGCTTCCGATGCGAGCGTGCGGGCGTTGTAAGTGCAGATCGTCATCCTAGTCCTTCTCAACTTGCGCAGCCTAGTTAGGCCCTGAGATTTTAGCAGCCTCTCCGTACTCGTGCTTCCCATCGCTGCAGAAATGGGGGCTTATTCGGGGTCAGGGGAATGAGGCCCTTTAGTGCTGCTGTTTTTGACTGGAGTACACACGGGTAGCCGGGCTCTGTCGTGCGGGCGAAGAACTCCGGGCAGCCAGCCAGAATGCCCGAAGGGACGGGGCGAGACTTTTGAGGCGGCCTCAAATCGCCTTACGATGTGCTCCTAGTCTACCGAGTGCAAGCTTTTGGCCGGGCCGACACAGTTACAATACGCACAGGCGCAAACACATTCACGAACAATGTGCATGAACATGCCGCTCCTACGCACAAGGAACGCGTCGACCCCACACAGCAGAAGCAAGGAGTCCATCCACTGCATCCCACCTGCGTCTCTGGGCAGTACACGGTCGCATTTGGTTCGCGTTTAATTCTCCTATCCACCACTTGAGGATGCGCCACGTGGCCCTGCGACAAGCGGCTCAAGATCCCTCTTAACAAGAGAGCCCGAAGGCTCTCTATCGAGGGAGATCCGTGGCAAGATCATCTATAATGCAATATTTTTGTGAAGGCTTCCCGCACTTTTTCGAGTTTGGATTGGAATTTCTTTGTAAACGGCTCCAGATATGGCTGCAATACTCGAGTACTGGAGCTATGTCTTGTATAGGTTAGTCGGGATTGTGTTATCAGTGCATTTAACGTTTCAACAAAAAAAAACAGTGCGGAAAAGCGTTTCGTACGATGGTGTCTATGTGGTTTTCAAAATTTAGCCTGCTATTCAACAAAACTCCTAGGTCGCGGACCTCAGATACAGAGCTGAGGGTGAGTTGTTAACTTGTATTCCACGTTATCCGAAGTGCCAATGTGGAATACAAAGGTTTTTGAGATATTTTAGATAACGGGTATTTGCCAAGCTTCAGCGTACTCCATCATATATTCACACAGTGAGATAAAGCATGGCAGATCTGAACCTTGTTAGCGTTCTCGTCTGTGCCGTAAATTTTCATGCCGTCCGCACACATTTGCATCTGCATGATTGGATTGACAGCAAGAGCTGCAGGGGATCACAAAGTGTATGCAAAGAACAGAATCGGCCAAAGTACACCCTTCTGTGGCTCTCCACTTTTGCAGCTGTAGGATCATGAAAAGCAATTCCTAACTTTAACACGCATATGCCTTCCGTTCGAGTATGAATGAATTCATCCCAGAAGAGAGCAACTACTGCCAAGATGGTAGAACTTACTAACAAATTTTCCATGGCACATCTTATCAAAAGCTTTTGCCAATTTAAAGTAAATGACGTCAATTGAGTTTCCATTGTTTGATGCGAAGTTCCCATCAAGGTGGCGATGTCCGTTCCTCCACGTGGTGCCACTGGAAACTGTTCGCTCTGCGAGCTAAGCCGATCACGGACACTCGATTGCAGGCGACAGGCCCTTGTGACAGGCCGGTCTACGAAGATACGTCACATGATGTATGTCAGCTCACGTATTTCGAGATAGTGCTACGGCTTCCGCGGGAGCTGAGGCGCACTCGCAAAGCACGGCGAGTGTGGAAAGTATGCGAGGGTCCCTGATGCGAGGAAGGCATCGGGGGCAACTGAGCTAGTCCGAAAGTCCCGTAACGTAAGCAGGACCCGCGTGGCAGCACTGAATGTGAGCACGTTGACGGGCCGCTCGTGCGAGTTGGTTGAAGCTCTGGAGCATAGAAGAGAGATTTCTGTGCGGTGCGCGAGACGAGGTGGTCCTGGCGCAAGTCAAGGGACATAGAACGAGGCTTGAAGGCCGTCTTATGTGGAAGTTTCAGGACAACCAGTGGTGTCGGAATAATCGTCTCCGAGCGATTTCGTGACTCGATTGTAAGCGTCGAGCGCTTTGACGACTTATTTATTTATTTATTTGTTACGACTATTTAAGACAGTCGTGTGACAACTAATTGAACATCACTGCTCAACAACAAATAACACTTCAAAACAACAGAACGATAAACATGCAATTAGCACTTCAGGAGAGCCTTCTTAGCAACTCGTCTGAAAGGTTCAAAATTTTTTCGAGAGGTGTGTAAATCACTTTTTAATGCCAGGTATGCAGATCCGCCCCTAATAGTAAAAAAGTGAGCCCTAGCTCCTTCGGTTTGGAATACCAATTTTGAAGCTAGTTCCTCTGGTCCTGGATGCGATGAGCTTGTAAAATTTCGTCAATCGTATTCGTACTTGCCCCGACAGAATTTTGAACACCCAGCACACATCTGTCAACAGCCTTCGTGAGCTCAAAGAGCTGAGACCAAAAAATTTGTTGCGTATTTTCGCTCTAGGAATTCTAGAATGGAATAATCCATTGTACCTTATCACTGGTTTCCTAGTATAGTTGTTTTAGACACGTTCAATTTCTTGAATATCCTTCTTATGTGGCGAAAACAAGACTGTCCCGCTTTCGAAAATTGGCCTCACAAACGACTTATACGCCTGCAGCAAAACTGATTTTTCCGTAGTAGAGAGTCCTTTAAATATCTGGTAAGTCCTATTAAGCGCTCTTTTGCAGATCAATCTATAGTGCTCTGAAAATTCTAGTCTGTTTTTGTAATGAAAACCCAGATCAACAACCTTATCTGCCGCAGCTATAAATAAGCCAACTCTCTCATAATTGGGAATAGAATTGTATTTTCCAATTCCGATAAGTTTCGTTTTCTGCTGCTTTCTTCTGCTGCTAACGCTAGCTGCTATAACTTAGAGCACTTTTCAACGATGTCGATAGCTTGTTGAAGACATTGAGAATCATCTTCAACAAATTCGCAGTATATTTTTAAATCGTCCGCAAACTGCTTGCACACCACTCTAGAGTCACGCAGTAGGTTTGGGAGGTCAGCGGTGTATATAGAAAATAGAATGGACAATAGAACTCCCCCTGCGGAACTCCGCTAGTTACATTTCGAATGGTAGAGAACGCGTTTTTAACTTTCACCTGCAAAGTTTTGCCAGTGAGGTATTCACCTAGTCATTTCAGTAAAAGAGGATGTAATCCAATCTTGATTAGCTTGACTATTAATTTAGAATGGCTTACTCTATCGAAATCGAAGGAGACCACGTCGCAGCACACGATCGATTGATGAAGATCGATGTCGCCGCCACGGAGCGACTCTATCACTTCTTCTCTGCGTATGCTCCGCAGACTGGCTGCTTCGATCAAGCCAAGGATGAGTTTTGGAACCTGCTCAATGAGAAGACAGCAGAGGTACCGTCGAAAGATGTCACTATAGTCGCTGGTGACCTTAACGGGCACGTCGGCGCGCCGAAAGACGGGTACAGCTGTTATGGTGGATTCGGCTATGGGTCGCGTTACGCAGATGGTGAGCGTATCCTTGATTATGCGGATTCGCATAACCTCACCATAGTGAACACCGTCTTCCGAAAACGCGACTCCCACCTCATCTCGTCCTATAGCGGAAGCACCAGGACTCAGACTTTGTCCTTGTGAAGGATCGTGACCGAAGTCTCGTCACAGACGCGAAGGTCGTGCCGTATGAGACGGTCGCCCCACAGCATCGACCGCTGATCTGTACTTTGAAGATCGCCCCTCTGAGGCTGAAGAGCAGGTCGAGCGATGCGGTACACCAAGAATCAATTGGTGGCGAATGAGAGAGAAAGAAGCAGCTGTGATTTCTCGCGTGCGTTTACCGACAGTCACGACTGTCGACGAAACTTGGAAGAAAGCGACCGACCGTCACGTCAAGCTGCACAGTCGGAACTCGGCATTACGAAGCCTGGACGACGCAAGGTCGACAAGCAAACATGGCTGTGGACAGATGACGTGAAAGTCAAAGTTCGAGAGAAGAAGACGCTCTATCACGTGTTTCTCCGCGAAAAGACAGCCGATAATTGGCGGAAGTACCAAGAAGCGAAGAATGCTGCAAAGAAGGCCGTGGCTGTTGCAAAAGCCACTCATTATGGAGATGTCAACGAGAAGCTCGAGTCGCGCGATGGTGAGCGGTATCTGTACCGACTTGCTTCGCCATCGGCAGACCGAGGATATTGAGAAGTTTTTCGGCATCAGTGATGAGAACGGCCATCTTCTTACTTTATTCCGCATCAATGATGAGAACGGCCATCTTCTTACGGACCGCAAGAAGGCATTGAAGCGATGGCGCGATTACTTTGAGGAAATTTCTACAGTAGAATTTCCCCATCCAGCCATCCCTCAACGGCTTCAACCCACGGCCCCTCCAGAAGATCACCGTGGAGGAGACTGAAGCGGCTGTGAAGAAGATGAGGCCAAGCAAATCGACTGGGTCCGACGACGTGGCAGCAGAACCGTGGAACTCGAAGTTTTGGTACCCTGCTGAGCGGTTGACGAAATTCTTTAATCAAGTTGTAGCGGAGAAGAAGGTGCCTGAGTGTTGGCACCAAGGCACGACGATTCGATTTGCAAGAAGAAGGGCAGTACTGCAGACTGCTCCAGCTACCGTCCAATTCGCTTGCTTTCGCACAGCATGAGGATCTTTGAGCGAATTGTCGACGGACGAATTCTTGACATCGTCCAGCTTTCCAGCAAACAGTGCGGCTTCGTAGCTGGCTGTGGCACCATTGATGCTATACACACCGCCCGCCTCCTGTTAGAGAAGCACCGCGAGAGACAGAAGCCCGCGCATATCCCCTTCCTCGACTTGGAGAAGGCCTTTGACCGCGTACCGCGTGAAGTGATATGGTACGCCTTGCGACATCATGGAGTTCCCGAAGAGCTCATAGAGTGGGTGCGAATTCTCTACTCTTGTCTAAAGAGTCGAGTTCAAGCTGGAACCTCGATGGTGTTTCCCATCTCTGTCGGTGTACACCAGGGTTCTGCGTTTTCCCACTCCTCTTTGTTGTCGTCATGGATGCCATCACACGAGATCTTTAGAAGCCCGTTCCTTGCACGTTGTTTTATGGTGATGACGTAGTGCTGGCTTGCGAAGATAACTACACATAGTTAGCGCAGCTTGAGCCCGGCGTTTGAAATATACCGGCATCGAACGAAAAATGGTCACAAGGCTTAGGTTGTGAAGAATCGCTGTTTCTACGGCCATCTAAGCACGCAACTGACAAAGTGCAAACCTAAACCCAGATGCTATCATTGCAACACATGCAGCCTGTTGTGAAGTTTCCCTCAATTCTTGGAAGTGAAATCAGTACACAGAGATTCCATCTTAGCTCGATCTTGTGGACACACCTGCTGGGAAGACCACATCCTTCCTTCGAGCCAAACCGAAGCCGAACTCATTGGAAAAACAGGGTTAACCTCGCCAAGACAACGGCATTTTATCGAATGCAGGATCTAAAGCTGAGGCCATGAAGGGCAATTACAAATAAATTGCAATTTGCAAAGATCTTCGAAGGAATTTCGACCAGTACCGTCGTACCCTTTAATGAAATCTGCATTCGCACATCTCTTTGCGAAGACACTATTGAGGTGAAATGTCCACTCATGACTGTGTATCAAAGTTGTTCGAAAGGCTCGCCAAAGTGTTTTCATGTTTACGGTAGGTTACCTGACAAGACCGTGACTGATAACCTCTATTTCGAGCAAGGCCTCGTCTTCACAACAGTCAGCTGGCGAAAAAACTCGTTTCCAGGGGGCTGACCGCTGCTGTAAAGGCCATATAATTCCAAAATGCAAGCAGCACGTCTCTCTCCACGCCATCAAAGTCGTTTAATTAGCTAGATCTTCGGAAGTTGTCAAACATCATACTTGTTCCGTGTTATTACCTTTTCGTACCAGTATAGAACTCAGTTAAGAATTTCATCTTGTTAAATGTTGATCTGTTTCAGATGCTTACCATTTTATTCCTTTTTCCGCTGTTAGCTCTCGCAAAGGATGAGACTGAGTCCAGATCGTCGGTTGTTCACTTCATGCAGAACTTTTCGAACGTCACCAGCATGCTGGAGTCTTTGCCAAAGGTAGAAATCGCGGCAATCAGCTTCCGTCACTGCCCTCCAGTACGGTTGGAGCCCAAATGTTTCGAGTGTTGCCCACTGCTCATTATCACGCCAACCGAAACGTTTTCGACTAAACTAGAGAGAAATTGTTACAACCACACCCGAGTCGCTCTTCTCAAGACACACTCGAAGACAAAGCGCATGTGTCTGGGAAAGGAAAACGTCGTGCTGATGCACTCGCGTCAATGATAGGGCCTACATAGAACACTGCCCAGCACTCGACCTTGTCAAGTCGACTCAGGACATATTTGTGTGTTCTTAAGGGAAAGAAACATGAGCCTTGTCGCGTTTAGGAATGCACGAAAAATGGAAAGAAGTACAAGGAAGGAGAGGAGTTTCAAATCGGTCATCTTCGCTATAAATGTCAGAAGTATGGCGTCTACTCGATAGAAGGTTTGTTTGAAGAATAGACATATGTATTTCATCTTTTCTGACGTTTGTGAAAAGCTGCATGCGATTTTAAGAGATGCTAATTATTACTTAAAATAGCAGAACTTCCGTAAGCAAAGGAAGAAGTCCAAATTAACTTGCGAGGACTTGTGCAAAAAAGCGTATGAGGTTTCCAGTGCACGAGATCCAAATTTGTACAAGTGTGAATGCCGTGAAGCAGAAGAAGTTTACTGCTTTTGTTATTTTCAATTGTGGATACGCAGAGAAGTCAGGCTGTTAGGGCTGTACATGCTTGTAGTCTTTCCAATAGGCTGTATAGCTGCAGCTACTAACTCTATAGGAGGAATACACCTCTAACCTGTGTCCGAGCTACCCCTTCAAAATCTGAAACGCTCCGTAGTGCTTCTCTCAGTACGTTACGGCTCCAACACTTGGCTTACAGTACCGGACATGTCTTTTGGTCATTGGCCGAAAAAGCCGCCCCGGCCAACATAGGCCGCTTTGGAGCGTTCCAAAGCGGCCTTTTTGAATAACTTCTTTAGAAATCGAGTGCTTGCGCAAATAAACATATATTTGAACTCAGCAGCTCAAGCTCTATCTTTTGGTATATAAATCTTAGTAGAGTTAAACAATGCATATAGGCCCGACAGAATCAATCGAGTGGGCACGGCAGCTTGTATAGCGAGCGTTTGGGGAGTTTTATCGGAAATTTCCAGCCGTCCTTATCAGTAATTGCTCTAAGACTTTCCAGGTTGCATTTGGAGTGCGCCGTGAACAATGCATACAGAATCGGACCTACCAATCGAGTGAGCGCGACAACCTGTAGAGGGAGCGTTTGGGGAGTTTTATAAAAATTCCCAGCCGCCCCAATCAGAAATTGCTCTAAGAATGTTCACCTTGCATTTGGAGTGTGCCGCGAACAATGCATACAGAATCGGACCTATCAATCGAGTGGGCGCGACAGCTCGCAAATTGCATGCGCGGGCGTGTTCGGAGCGCAATAACTTTGTAGAGATCGAATAGTTCCGGCTGCGGCTAGCGGATTTTGTAGGCAGTAGAATGGTTTTGTAGTCCCCACAGGTACACCGTGGTAGCTTCTAAACGGGCGAAATTATTGCGGTGCGAAAATGGGGTTGTGTGACACGATTTTTTCCAAATTCAGTCGACCACTGTGGGAAGATGTGACGAGCTAACGGTCTAGGAATGCGTATGCTAGCAAACCAGCTTAGGTACTTTGCGAGAAAGTGCCCAGAGCTCCCCAGCTTCCTAACCCTCCTCGCTCCCGGCAGCCATTTTAGAGCGGCGGAGGACAGCGGTGAAGTTTCTTCCGCCCTTACTCGCCCTCATTTGAGTTTTCCACAGTTCTAATGATGCCGTTCTGTTCAGCTCGGAAAGCTCTATCGAACGGTGTCACTTTCAATCAATTCCGAAAAAATCGGTTTTTTGACAATTTCACATGAAAGGTGAGACGGCCCAAGGTCGCGGCAGAAGGACAATGACGTCATCGAAAACGATTCTTTTGAACCGGGCCAAGTTTGATACCGTTCGATAAAGCTTTTCGTAGTGAATTGCAGGATGCTGCTGCGAACAACAAGAACTGTAATCTGAGTGAGTAAGACAAAATCGACCGATGTTGTGCTAAATTGCACGCGCGGGCGTGTTCGGAGCGCGATAACTCTGTCAGCTTCCAATCTTTCTGGCTGGAACGTGTGAATTCAGTAGGCCGTAATACGCTCCAGTAAAGCGTTAAAGCACAGTAAATTATCTTACGAATTGGCAAGGTTATGATGAGACTAGAGGAATCTCAATCCTGTAAATTTTATCGCTATAGGTTCCATGTTCACGTTTGACCAAATAGTTGAATAAGTGAGAGAGGAAGTCGCTTTGCTCGTGCCACGGGTTCAATATCTTCTTTTTTAGGATATATTCACAACAACGTCGTTTTATTTGCATACTTATCCTCGACAGAATGTTTCGTCGTTCTGTAGGTGTAGGACAGACTGTGGTGAACTAACCGCAGCTAGTAAGCATGGAAGGTCTGTGCATGTTTAGAGCTAAAACTTAGGATTCTCTCCTCAGTGATCTTGAACATTAGAGAGCTGCAATTCTTTCATGCGGAATTCGACCTCAGACTTATCAGCCGACGATGGTGTCCAATAGATGTTCCAGGGGCCGGTGGATCGGATCTCCCTCTTCGAGTGAAAGTACAATTCAGCCACAAGCTGGAGAAGAGCATCAGTCATCGATCAAAGAGCAGAGATGTCGCTTACGATGAGGACATCCATTCACACTCCACAAATACGACTGGCCCATCATGGAGGATCCTGCGGAGGTCGAGCTGCTTCTCAAGGGATTGCAGTTCTGTGGAGGAACAGCGAACTTAGACCGCATTTCAAAGGGTTTGCTTCAACAAATATGAGCTTCAAGACTGGATCCGAATGTAGCACACATGGGGCGATCGGTACCTAATGTCCGCAGCAGAAGAGCCTCGCAAGAGGATCTACAGCGCAACAGACGTAAGGCGTTATTGGAGGCAGGACGCAAACGACCTATGTATGTGGTCTGAAGAAGTGCCGCACTCCCCAATCACATCGGCTTCGCGAAGCGAGTATTGGACGCTAACCTCTTCCTGTTGTGATATGAAATCGATAACGGAGACATTCTACTCGGACCTCCTTCGCTCATCTCCCGTGCCAGGTACAAACACCCCCGTTGGTGAAGGGCCGACATCGATTCATCCTTCAGAAGTTCAAGTCGAGAGCTTATTGTAAGCTTGTGACTGATTAGTTGAAGAAAAAGGTTGGCGCTGCATCTTTGAGTCTTAGTGATGTTTCGAGAAGGGCAGTCGTTTTGCCGCCTTCACCTTCCAATACATAGGACCAACAATCTTCATGTAGGGCCATCGCTTTCCAGACAGAAGCTGTTTCGGTTGAATGAGAATCTTGTTTATTTCTATTTGAACAAGACTTCTGTGAGCGGAGCACAGAAAGCCTCGTACGATGATAATTTCTCTATAAGTTTTTCCTACTGACATGTGGAATTTGTAGCCGTTCTCCTATTTTTATTTTCCACCCCCAATTACACCATATCCTGTATTGTAGTAAGTAACAAGATTACTAGGCAGTCAAGAAGAACTAAACATTAGTTCGCCGTAAGAAAATACTTTAGAAAGGCATAATGTAAAGGTTAGTTTTATGTGATCGTGTTTAGACGTCTGTCCACTTAGCATTCATGTCATGTAACCATGACATTTTTTCAGGATGCGTCACGGAGAAAAAGAAGAACCTGAACTTGGGGGAAGTCGTCGTCATAGACAACGTGAAGTCCCAATGTCTCGGCAAAGGGAATTCTGTCTTCTACAGAGAGACTGTAAGATTCCATACTTTGTACACACATTCACAAATTCTAGTACACAAATTCTGTAATAGGCAAAACCGAGAATTAGGATTTTCCAGTCTTTAACAATGAACTCTTTCAAAACCAGCCTATTAGCGTAGTTCCTCAAATTTCATGATGTGGAAGGCAGCTGCCACTTCAAACCAAACGATCCTATTCCTTTGTTCGCTTTGATTTGTAGTAAGGTGCAGAGCCAAAAAAAATTTCAGAAGTAGAAGAAGTAGATATCGTGAAAAGCGCACATTTACAGCTTCATGTTGTTAAGGTCTGTGGAATAATGGGGCAGCCAGAGTGCGACAAGATCGATCTTCCGACAGGATTCAAGGAGGCCACCGAAAAAGAGGAAGCAAAGCCGAGACAAACAGAGGTGCTTCCGCCCTACGCAGCTGGCGCATCTATCGTGTGTCTGGCTCAAAATCATCTCCGCATCTAGGTCAATGTGCCTGGTCTTCCCAAAGGCTGGAAAGTGCTGGACGAATCTCGGCAAGAGGTACCCGGCACCAACGGCGGTCACATCATCTCGAGAACGCTCATGTTCCAGCCAATCTTAGGAAACTCTCGGTAAGGTTAGCGCCAGCCGTTATTGCTTTTCCATGAGGGAGGAATGGCCGACGAACGCTTTCGCCATATGCAGTTAGCCGTAATTTGAACAGTAAAACAGCAAGATCTGGTGAACTAGAGGAGCACTAGAGACCACCGCAACGTTCAGCAAAAAATAGCCAACGAAGCACGTAAGTACTTTCAACTGCTGTGAGACCTTTATCAAAGCTAGGATATCATGCGCACGAACGCTTCAAGCGAAACCTTTGTAGGAACGCCATTCGAGTTAATGAGCTGAATGTGCTTTCAACAATTTAAACATATTTTGGCTCACGTAAGTAACGTCTCTAAGGGCTGTGCTTGCTCTATAGTGAATTTGTTTTTGAGTGACATTCTAACCTGCATCCAAGCTACTACATAGTATGCAATTCGTGGTCATTAATCTTCTCACAACTGCATAGAGAACAGTGGTGCACCGCAACCTTTCCAAGCAAATTACGAGGAAGAGGGCGCATAATTCCCTTTTATTTTTTATGTGAATGGTGTACAGTCCGCCTACAACACCGTTCATTTGTGACCTTTTACCTATTTCTTCGGCCTACCGGTATGAAAAAGCGACACCAAGAAGCACGAAACGGAATGGCTCAGAAAGGCGAAAAATTGGAATTGAGAGGCAGGAAAGGTCACATATTCCTGCTTATAGTTGAGTGGGGGATAAGCACCGAAAGATAACGGACGTGCCGAAGCGTCCCTTCGCGCAATGAGGCTGATTCATATAATGTTTGGAACGAAGAAGAAAAACATCGATGAGGTTGCGAGGTTTTGCGCTGAGGGAATTTGCAAAAGCACTCACAGCGTTCTGCAGAGGTATTTCGCTGTTCATGTTCAGAGGTTCCGCCGGATTTCGGATACGCTTGTCCTCATTTCAGAAAATCCGTTTTTTTAATGCATTCCTCGCTTCTACACTTCAGTTGGTCCTCAGTTTTATTCGTCCACCAGTTCCATCTTTTCCAGAGCCCGCCGTCAAAGTGGTCACGGAGTAGGCTCAGTCATTGGCATTGAAGACGTAGGGACCGAGAAGCCTCCTATGCCGATGAGCATGCTCCTGAATGGGGGAAAGGTAATAGCGAATTGAACTGGCTAGCTACAATGTTGGGACGTCCCTTGATATCTTTGCATTTTTTAGGCGAGCAGCGCAGGGAAGCCTAAACAAAGTGGAACATCTGTGCAATCTGTTTCTAGCACGCTGAATGTGAAAGGCAACAGGTAGGCACGTGGATGTCTTATCTATTCTTTAGAAGCTTAACACTTCCTTCCAGCAAGGATCGCGTCGCCGGAGTTGGCACCGGAAGTGGAGACCTTCACAGTAGAACACCGACGGCATCAAACAATAAAGGGCTCAAGGTGCGTTCTTTCCCAATGCTGCTCTCTAATATACAGAAAGTAAAAGAACAATGCGAATTTTCGTTCTTCAGCCGGAATCTCTCTCCGGATCACGCTCAGATGTAGACTGGAAAGGAAAGACGATCTCAGTGAACGGCAGAACTGTTGCTGCGGGACCCGGGACGTTCTCCTTCGGTTTCTCGCCTACAGGAGCGTTTTTGAAAAAAGATAACTGAGTCAGACTAGTTGAATAAATATTGATACATACGGAAGCATAGGTCGTTCAGTTCCTTCAGAAAACTCGAAAACGAACAGCTTTGAAATGTGCATAGGTTGTTTTGAACGGAAGCGTACCTAGAGCGTATCTACATACTGTACCGGACGCGTCTTTTGAATAGACGCCGAAAAGACCGCACTTTTGCGGTTTTCGCGTCTTTTTATAACTCGCCCAAAAGTCATCCATTTGAAAAACCAGGAGTATATTTGAGCTATGGAGATCGAGCTCTATCGTTCGCTGTATACATTTCATATCAAAGATCAAAATTGGCCAAAATTGAAAACTTGCGCTCGATTGAGAAGGATGACTTGTCGGCCGCAAGGCGTTGAAAACGTTGCAGGCTCACAATTCCTCTAATTTGAGAAACGGTTGGTACCGTTCGATTCATCTCTTCGAGATCTAAACAATCATGTAATACAACTTCGCCAAAGCACCGCATTTTCGCAGTGGGTGGTCAAAGATGACGGAGCAGACTTTTGCTATTGGAGAAGCTCATTTTCCAGGGCTTGCATGTTCTCGGAGCATCTCAAGCATGGCGTAAAATGTTTTGTCATGCCAGGAATCCTCTGAGAGTGCGCCGTGCACGATGCATATAGGATCGAACCTATCAATCGAGGGGGGACAGTTTGTAGAGTGAGGATTTGGGAGTTTTTTGAGAAATTTTTAGCCGCCCTAGTCAGGAGTTGCTGTACTCTGTTCCGGCGAGACTTTGGAGTGCGCTGTGCACAATGTATGTGGGATCGAACCTATCAATCGACTGGGCGCAACTGCTTGCAAATTGCACTGCGGGCGTGTTATGAGCGCAATAACTCTGTCAATTTCGAGTCTTTCTGGCTGCAACTTGTGGATTTTGTAGGCAGTAGAAAGTTCAAGAAGCGCATTGAAACATAGCCACGTAGCTTAAGACTGGACAAAGTTACAGCGGTGCGAAGGTGCAGGCAAACTTGTGTGACGCGGTTTTTTTTTCGAGTTCAGTCGACTACTACGGGAAGACGAGGCGAGCTAATGGCATCCAAATGCACGGGCGAGCACAAGACTGAAAGCGCTTTACGACGACATGCTTGTAGCTGTGGCGAAAACTGTTATCTGAGCGAGTAAGAGCACGGAGAACATAGACTGTTGTTTTGCTAAATTGCAAGCGCGGGCGTGTTCTGAGTGCAATAACTCTGTCACGTTTGAATCTTTCCGGCTGCAACTTGTGGATTTTGTACGAAGTACAAAACTCAATAGGCAGGCTGAAACCCGGCAACGTAGCTTGTGATTGGACAAAGTTACAGCGGTGCGAAAATGCAAGTAAACCTTGTGTGACACGATTTTTTCCGATTTCAGTCGACCACTGCGGGAAGACAAGGAGAGCTAACGGCATGCATATTCGTGGTGGAGCACGAGACTGAAAGCACTTTACGACGACGTGCACGCAGCTCTCCAGATGCCTAAACTGCTTTAGCACAATCTGCCATTTTAGAGCGGCGGACGGCAGCGGTGAAGCTTCTTCCGCCCTTACTGGCCCACATTTGAGTTCTCGACGCTCCCAGTTGTGTCATTCCGTTCAGCTCAAAAGGCTCTATTAAACGGTATCAATTTCGGCCAATTCCGGTAAAATTGATTTTTTGGCAATTCCCCCCTCGAGGACGAGGGCGCTCTTCGCCGAGCCTGCTTGGACGATGACGGCCATTTTTGATCTTTCATATGAAGTGTATATACCAAACGATAGAGCTCGATCTCCTGAGCTCAAGTATGCTCTTGGTTTTTCAAATGGATGAAACTTGTGCGAGTTATAGCAAAAAGA
The DNA here is from genome assembly GCA_947359475.1 of Heligmosomoides polygyrus bakeri. Classification (NCBI taxonomy): domain Eukaryota; kingdom Metazoa; phylum Nematoda; class Chromadorea; order Rhabditida; family Heligmosomidae; genus Heligmosomoides; species Heligmosomoides polygyrus. Next base: position 42,194,755 of record OX375866.1, read on the forward strand.
CGCAAAAGCCGCAAAAGTGCGGTTTTTTCGGCGCCTATTCAAAAGACGCGTCCGGTACTGTACCTTGAGCAAGTATTTCTCCCCTAACTGGTAACGAAGCATAGCTACTCGACGTGAAAGCCACATTTTAATCTTATAGTAGTCGTAAATGGGAAGATAAACGGAAATCAATTCCTCTTAGGCGACTGCATCTCAGTGGTCGTCTCTGGAGAGGAGTCGACATGGCAAAAGAGCATTTTGTCCGCCGCACCTCCTTTTAAAGGCGCGGCGAAAGACGGGTACAGCTGTCGTGGTGGATTCGGCTATGGGTCGCGTAACGCCGATGGTGAGCGTATCCTTGAATATGCGGAATCGCACAACCTCACCATGGTGAACACCGTCTTCCGAAAACGCGACTCCCACCTCATCTCATACTATAGTGAGAGCTCCAAGTCTCAAATAGACTTTGTCCTTGTGAAGGATCGTGACCGAAGTCTCGTCACAGACGCGAAGGTCGTGCCGTATGAGACGGTCGCCCCACAGCATCGACCGCTGATCTGTACTTTGAAGATCGCCCCTCTGAGGCTGAAGAGCAGGTCGAGCGATGCGGTACACCAAGAATCAATTGGTGGCGAATGAGAGAGAAAGAAGCAGCTGTGATTTCTCGCGTGCGTTTACCGACAGTCACGACTGTCGACGAAACTTGGAAGAAAGCGACCGACCGTCACGTCAAGCTGCACAGTCGGAACTCGGCATTACGAAGCCTGGACGACGCAAGGTCGACAAGCAAACATGGCTGTGGACGGACGAGGCGAAGGTCGAGAGAAGAAGTCGCTGCATCATGTGTTTCTTGGCGACAGAACAGCCAGCAACTGGCAGAAGTGTCAGAAGGCGAAGAAGGCTGCAAAGAAAGCAGTGGCTGTTGCTAAAGCCGCCCATTATGGTGATGTCTACCGAAAGCTCGAGTCGTGCGATGGTGGTCGGTACTTGCACCGACTTGCTAAGACCCGCCATCTCCATACCGAGGATATTGAAAAGGTCTTTGGCATCAATGATGAGAGCGGCCCGCAACAGACCGCAAAAACGCGCTGAAGCGATGGCGTGATACTTTGAGGAAATTTCCACTATGGAATTTCCTCACCCGGCCATCCCTTCTGTGGGTTCTGTTCACGGTCCCGTTCACAAGATCACCGTGGAGGAAACAGACCATGTCGCCTAACCGGGATTCATCTCTGAAGAGGATGAATCCCGGTTAGGCGACAGGGCCGGATGATCTGGCAGTCGACGATTGGAAGTCGAAGCTCTGGTATCCTGCTGAGTGGTTGGCTAAATTCTTCAACCAGGTAGTGAAGGAGCAGAAAGCACCGGAGTGTTGGCACAACAGTACGACGATTCCGATTTGGAAGAAGAAGGGCAGTCCTGCGGACTGCCCCAATTATCGTCCGATTCGCTTGCTTTCGCACAGCATGAAGATCTTCGAGCGAATCCTCGATAGACGAATCCGTGAAATCGTCAAGCTCTCCGACAACCAGTGCGTTTTTGTGTCTGGTTGTGGGACCATTGATGCTATACACGCCGCCCGCCTCCTGGTGGAGAAGCATCGCGAGAGACAGAAGCCGGTGCATGTAGCCTTTCTCGACTTGAGGAAAGCCTCCGACCGAGTACCGCGTGAGGTTATATGGTACGCCTTGCGACAACACAACGTACCTGAGGAACTCATAGAGTGGGTGCGGATGCTCTACTCTTGCCCAAAGAGTAGAGTGCAAGCTGCAGCTGGAACCTCAATGGAGTTTCCCATCTCTGTTGGGGTGCACCAGGGTTCCGCGCTTTCTGCACTCCTCTTTGTTGTCGTCATGGATGCCATTACAAGAGATCTTCAGAAGCCTGTCCCATAGACGTAATGCTCGCTTGCGAAGATAAAGATGATCTCGAGCAGCAGGTGCAAGCTTGGTGCGACCGCCTGGAGATGTTCGGACTCAAATTGAACGTCAAGAAAGCCGAGTACCTAACGACTGACGTAAACGAGTCAGGCTCCATTAAGATTGACGGCACTGAGCTTGCACGCACTTCGGTGTTTAAATACCTGGGATCAGCAATAGCGTCTGATGGAGGTCTGATGGTTGAAGTGAACTCACGCGTGAGTGCAGCTTGGTTCAAGTGGCGCTCGTTGACTGGCGTGCTCTGCGAAAGGAAGATACCAGAGCACATGAAGTCGAAGATCTACAGAGCAATTGTCCGGCCGGTAGCGATGTACGGCGCTGAAAGTTGGCCTGCCACTAAGGAAGTTGAAACGCGCCTCAGCGTCATGGAGACAAAGATGCTGCACTGGACGGCTGGAGTCACCCGCATAGACCGCATCCGAAACGATGTCGTTCGGCAGAAGTTCGGTGTCGCCCCGATAGCGGATAAGATGCGCTAAGCTCGCTTACGATGGTACGGCCACGTTCTGCGTGGAGAGGAGGACAGCGTCCGAAAGATAGACAGATGAGTTGGAGGTGTCAGGAAAGCGGCCTAGAGGACGCCCGAAGCAGCGTTGGTCGGATACGTTGCACATGGACATGAAAGTAACTGGCGTCCACCCTGATCAAGCGCAGGACCGGGAAAGGTGGCGTCATAGCACCAGAAGAGCGGACCCCGCGACGAAACGGGACAAACGCTGAAAAAGAAGAAGAAGTTCTTACGTTATCCAGGGGCCAAGATCAGTATTCATCTTCGTACAGGAAACCGAGATCGGCCGGTAATTCTTAGCCGATCAATATTACTGTCTGTTGCGAAGTACGTCTACCAGTCAATCGTGTGACTACCACATTGGAAGGTTGACCCTGAGCAGGAATCAGCAATGCAAATCGAGTCACGAAGCCGTTCCTGCGGCCTCTGTGCTATTGGCATGAACGGACGGGCGACGGAGGGCTACCTTCTTAGTTAATTGGCTGGATGAGAAGTACCATTCCTTGCAGATACAAAAACTATATAAGAGAGCAGCGTTAGTTAATCACTGTGCGGGATGCGCCACGCGTTGTACAAGGGGCGGCAAAATAAACGACCTGAAGTTGTCATGTCGCGAAAGTATTCTACTCTGGGATGGAAATTTTTCTGGCATTGATTCCGCCGTATTTTTAGTGCTAGTGGTTTTTCCTCGTGTGTGTGTTGCTTCATTTGAATGTGGTTTTATAACGCCAGACGAAGGAAGCGCGATTTTGAACTTCATCGTCAGAGAAAACCTTAGCGTGAAATTGCTCATCTACTCTATGTACCTCAACAAACAGTGTCCAAAGCAATGAAGTGGTTCATTGAGCTGGGAAATAGAGGTGATATCCAGGGAAGAAGATGAAAACGCACCGTCAACATCCCTAGACACCGCAAGGCCATCAAATTGCGAGTCTACCTAAATCCGGGGGTCTCCGGTAGAAAAGTGACTGGTGAACTCGGCATTTGTGACCGATCGGCGAGTCGAATTGCAAGAAAAAGGAGTTTAACATGAAGCTTTACAAACCAAGAGAGGCCAGCTTCTCATAGATGACAATAAGCGGGTGCAAATCCAATGATGTCTACTACAGCAGCTGCAGCGGTTTCGCAACCCAAAGTTGGAAAAATTCTCTTCAAGAATGAAAAGCCTTCCACTGTACAACAAGTGCACAATAGCCAAACAAAGGAATTTCGTCAGCAAAGGAACCGTATATTCTGTCAACGTCAGCAAGACTCTGCTCAAGCCTGCAGGGTGAAAACGGCTAAAGACTGGTGCAGAGCCCCCTTCAAAATTTCATCACATTTCAGGTAGGGCCACCGTACTCGCCGGATCTCTGGAATAGGGTTTGGCCTTTTTCGGAGGCTAGTGCCAGCGCTAAAAGTATAAAAGTTTAGAATCACTAAAGCAGTCGCTTCTGCGGAAGTGAGATCGAATTGCGCTGGATGACGCTACGTGCTACATCCGGTAGCACCCAGCTCCGAGCTAAGGGTGTCACTTCGGAACTGGCTGAGTATGTTATCATTAAATGTCTGTATTAATGTTATTCAGTTATTTTGTTTTCAGCCTTTCTCTCTTTAGCAAACATTCTATTTAAAGATTGATTAACCCCGCTATTTTACCTCATCCTGTACTTCAATGGGCTATTGTGGAGGCAATTTGGATGCGTATTTGGCTTATAGATGTCATTACAATGGCCAGCTGATGAGCAGGTCAGTGTTTCTTTTCTAACACGCGCGTTAATCCGTCGACATCTGGAAACGGAAGGCGGGATCCGAACCAAAAATTTTGAATCGGTGTGCACTAGGGATGAGCGGATAATAAAATTTGGAAACCCTGATAATGGATAACGAACAAACAACAAAAATTAGCACTAATTTTAAACCATTCTTTCTCCTTCAGTAGGTTAGGAGTTATAATACTGTCCACGTCACATGTCAAATAAGCCACTTTTTCCTTCTTATTGGTGTTTTTCTTCAAGGCACGTGAGAGCGCAGTTGGAGGTGCCGTCTATCGCATGCTCTCCAACTCAATGTTCTCGGTTCGACTCGGTGAGCTGGTACCAGGCTTGCCCGGGGAGAGTGATGCACTGACTTGTCCATATGCTGGCCACTGCTGGTCGTTCTGTAGGCCAAATGGGCCTTCATACTGCCTCCACCACGTCCCGTAGAAGTATGTAGAATGCGAGGTGCATCCCTCAATGGAATTGATTAACGTCGTCTTATATCCTTTATTCATATTTTCAATTGCAATAGAGTTGCTAGATATAGATCCTACGGATTTCCGAGCCTTGGTGGGGCAGTCATTGAAAACAGTCGCTTTTTGTGTATTCCTTAATCAGCTTCAACACTAATTCTTGCCCAGATCGAACAAAACTCTCTATATTGCTCCAAAGACGGTGAATTGCTGTTGAGCGTATATGGGGAAAATGGCAGTAAATTCATTAAGCTGGGGTACCTGTGCTGTTAAACAGACTTATCTCATCTGCCGCCAGCGCCTTCTTCAGAGCCTGGATAAGTGCAGAGGAATTGCTAATTCGATGATCATTTCAAGTGCAGTAGTTTCATATTGATTCGAAAATAAGATGAAAGAGGCGTTGGACAACGAGTGTCCTTACGAAAGCAGGGCAAAACCTGGTAGACATTTCGCCTAGAAATAGACGTGACTCATGCACCTCATTCACTGACATATACGCTCTTACAAGTGCGATTTATCAGCCTTTCGGCTGTTTCCACAGTGGTCAGTTTGGTTGTTTTGCCCCTCCTTCATTTCGTTTTGCCATCAGCATAGGAGGCTATTACAACCCCCTGTGATCCACGGACGAGTACTCTTTCAAGCTTCGCTTATCTCGTTCAGGCCCTAAAGGTGGTTGTGCTAAAACGTCAGCCGAATTAGGTTCGTGTACCAGTATTAGATCCACAGCCCCTTATAGCTTTTTCTAATGTTCAACAACTACCCCTAAACCTACAGATGAATCTGGAATTATTTGGAATTATTAAAATACTGGTACATAGTACTAGTATATCGACCAGACACAGGAAGTGATCACTGGAAGCACTGGAAGCATAGTTTCAAAGAGCTAGAAGTTGAACATCTGGCACATCTTTAAAACGAGTTAATTTATATAAAAGTTGATCCCTTCCTCCTCTGTCGACTGGTTTTTTGAGATCGTACATTATGATAGAAGAGATTTTGGTTTTACCCACAATTAGAAATCAGCAAGGAAGAAGCGTTCTGCCTTTTAAAATCCGCTATGAGCAGGTAGATAGTTTATCCTAATCATACCATAGGGAACTAACCATAAGAGAAGACACCAACCTAGCACGGCAAACGTATATCAATTATCAGTGCAAAAAACACAAAACGATTTGTAAAAAATTGTCCTTATATTTAACTAACCATAAGATGCCAGAAGGCTCACCATAGCTCGCTGTCGCCAAGCAGGTGACATCGAGAAGTTCTTTGGCATTAACGACGAGAACGGACATCTCCTGATGGATCGTAAGAGGGCTGTGAAGCGATGGCATGACTACTTCGAGGAGATCTCGAATGTTGAATTTGCCCATCCTGCTGTTCCTTTTCCATCTCCTGTATATGGCCCCGTTCAGAAGATCAGAGTGAGCGAAACCGAAGCAGCCCTGAGGAAGATGAAGTCAGGCAAAGCCATTGGTCCCGTTGACCTGCCAGCAGACCTGTGGGAGTCGAAGGACTGGTGCCCTGCTGACTGGCTGACAGAGTTTTTCAATCAGGTTGTTGCTGAGAAGAAAGTGCCCGAGAGCGGCAGCAAAGCACGACCATCCCGATTTGAAAGAAGAAGGGCAGTCCTCCGGACTGCGCTAGTCACCGTCCAATTCGCCTTCTTTCGCACACCATGAAAATCTTTGAGCGAATTGTCGATGGACGTATCCGGGATGTCGTCCAGCTTTCCACGAATCAGTGTGGTTTCGTCTCTGCCTGTGGAACTGTTGATGCATTCACGCTGTTCGTCTCTGCTAGCGAAACACCGCGGGAAACAGAAACCGGTGCATTTTCCCTTCCCGGACTTGGAGAAGGCCTTCGACCGCGTTCCGCGAGAAGTTATAACATAACATAGTTATAACATATAACATGCGGCAACATGGTATCCCTGAAGAGCTTATTGAGTGGGTGCGCATTCTGTACTCTTGCCCAAGGAGTCGAGTGCGAGCGCCAGCGAGAACCTCGATGGAATTTCCCATCTCTGTAGGGGTGCACCAGGGACCTGCGCTATCCCCACTGCTCTTCGTGGTCGTGATGGATGCGATCTCACGAGATCTCCAGATGGCGCCGCTTTGGATGCTGCTCTATGCTGACTACGTCATGCTTGCATGTGAAGATAAAATCGAACTCGAGCGACAGGCACAGGCGTGGTCCGATCGCTTGACATTGTTCGGTCTCAAGCTAAACGTCGAAAAGGCAGAGTGCTTGACGACGGATATGGATGAGTACGGATCTATTAAGATCAATGGTACTGAGCTCTCACGAGTTACATCTTTCAAGTATCTCAGATCAGCGATCAGGTCCGATGGCAGCCTAAAGTTGGCGGTGAACGCACTTGTGAGTGCAGCCTGGTCCAAATTGCGCTCATTGACTAGAATGCCTTGCGACAGGACAATACCTGAGCACCTCAAATCGAAGGTTTATAGAACAGTCTCCGCCCAGTAGCGACGTACGGTGCTGAGTGCTGGCCCGTGACGAAGGAAATTGAAAGCCGCCTCAGTGTAATGGAGACGAAAATGCTACGGTGGACGGCTGGAGTTACGCGTTTGAACCGCGTTCGCAACGACGCCATGCGACAGAGGTTCGGTGTCGCCCCGATAGCCGAGAAGCTGCTCGAAGCTCGTCTTCGATGGTACGGCCATGTCCTTCGCGCTAACGACGACACCGTCCGTAAGATTGGCCTGAACCTTGGGGTCCCTGGAAAGCGGCACAGGGGACGCCCGAAACAACGTTGGCTAGATACGTTGCATTTGGACTTAAAGATGTTTGGTGTGCACCCTGATCAAGCACTTGATCGGGAGAATTGGCATCACCACACCAGAAAAGCGGACCCCGCCATCAAGCGGGACAGACGCTAATGAAAATGATGACGATGATGATAAGAAGCCAGAAGGCTAAATTAAGTCAGGCAATGATAAGCAGTCATAAGTCAGACTTCGATGTTCGTTATTCGGCTGTAATTTTCTTTGGTAATTTGCTGTAAGTCGTTGATGAATCCGGCCCCTGGTGTGTATGCGACATTCGGCGACTCCCCTGCTACTTTACTCTCTGCCGCGCTTTGCAGAAATGCCATAGGAAGAGCGAAGACGGTACGGAGTTTCTGAACGAGACCTATATGGTCTTGTAGGGCATCGGACGAGGATCACAGAACTATGTTTCGTTTTTGCTAAATGCCGCTGAGTGGTCCAAAATGGCAAAAAAAATGGTATCGCTTCAGGGCGGTGTAATAAGGCAAAATGAAACCTGGAATGGCCCAGTCGTGCTCATAACTTAACCTACAAACGGTTTGGAGCTCAAATTAAAGGTAGATTACAGTAATATGACAATTTCCTACGTTTCCTAGACGAAGCTGCACTGTACATTCTCATCGATGGTGGGAGCGGCTGGATGGCCGAGTGGATAGTGAGGCGGGCTTTTGAGCGGGGGGCGAAGGTCGATTCCGGATGGGTCCAGCGGTTTTGCTAAGTGGTCTTTTCACATTTTTACAAGAGAAGAGTACATTTTGGCTTCGGTAGGGTACAGTGTTATTGAGTAGCGGTGAATAAGGGTGACGAAGTCACGACCATCGATTTCGCCCTGACTTCACACATGGAAATTATTTAGGCCGCTGGCCCCGAATCTATCATCTGTCTCTAAATTTTCACTTTGCTTGCACTACTTTGCATTTCAATGCCGAAGGTTGGAAATTAACATTGGAGAAGAAAATGATTCTATTAACGTAGACAGCTTTAGCCACCCATACCTACAGCAACCTATCGTAATCGACCGAAAATTTAAAAATAGATATCATATCCGTGATCAGCGCCCTAAATAATCCACCTCCCCCCCCGCGTCTCTTTCGACCTCTCCTCGATTTCTGAGGTCGTGAAAGGCAGCAGTGCCGGTTATTCTGCTTATACTCCTTCAATTACACTTGCCAGATTGGTGATCTGCATCCAAAATATACGACGTTCTGAGCACGACAGGGCCATTCCAGGCGTCACATTTGCCTTATCAGCCCGCCCTGAAATGGTACCATTTTTTTGCCATTTTTGGGCCACCCAGGGGCATTTAGCAAAAAAGAAACAGTTCTGTGATCCTCGTTCGATGCACTACAAGACCATATAGGTCGACTCGTTCAGAATCTCTGGACCGAGTTCAATGACCTCCCTCGTTAGTGTGATGGCACGCTATCATTAAGGAAGTCTCGAGATTGAAATTGAAAAATCTCTGAAATTGAGCATCCAGCTGTCTCACGTGCTCCCTCTTTAGACCGTTGCAAGAAAATGCACACGTCACAACTCTCTAATCAATGGAGGGAGTGGGGAAACTGAACAGTGTGGTAAAGGTAGTGATCACAGACACTTTGCCTGAAGTAGCTCTGCTCATGTTCGTCAAAAACCTTGCAAAATTTAATATTTTCTCCAAATTCCCTGATTTCACTAAGCGTTTGCTTTAGTCATAGAAATGTTTTTGAGCTCCCTTCTTGAGCGCTTTGCATAATGTTCTCCGAGTGAGGGCATGGTAATCCATCGCTTGGGTGGTTTGGCGCCTGAATATTCGAGCAGACTGAAAAGAGACTACCAGCCATGCAACTATGTACGGGCTGAAATGAGGCGGGACAAATGTTCTGAGCGGACGAATGCTGGGAATCGCGATGGGAGAGAATCTGGTGGAATGGTCGAAGGAAAAGGTGAACAGCGAGTGAACGTCTCTTGCAGTTCGGAGGCCATCCAAATGCAGTCATAAAACCAGCTCCTTATTGACTGTGGCCACCAGCAGAAGTATATGTGCCTTCTCACTCAACACTTGCTGGATGGCGGTGCTTTATAAAGTTGTTGGATCGTTCTCTCTCCGAGTCTAACGACAACTCGGCCAGTTGTTGCAGCGCTCCATTGTTTTAACAGTGTCTGATGAATACACAGGTCATGTTCGGAACGACTTATCCTTTATACTTTGAGCTGTTGAACAGAAACGGTAGTGCCTAGAAGGCACAACCGAGTATCAACATTCTTCAAACCAAAACTTTATTTACACAGTTGTTATTACGACTTCGCAAAGCGCAAGTAGAAGGGATCGACTTTCCACGGCCAAGGAGCGATGCATCAACGGCGAGGTACCTAAAGAAAGAGCTCTCAGTCCAGCGTCGTCTTTGCGATAGTCGAAACTTCCGCGTTAGAGCTATGCAGCGAGTATCACAGCCATATAGGTTCACCCAAGAATGGGTAGTTAGGCTATCTCCTGCACGAACAAACGCATTATGCCCTTATAACATTCAATGCATGCGTAATATGTATAAACCGTTAGGAGTACTCACAGATTTATTCGAAATTTTTTTCAAGAATCAAACTGCAAAAGCTCTCCAGTTTTCGCTAGCACATGAACAAGACTCTAACCCCTGGTACTGGTGAGCGAATGAGTTCGAAGAGCACCGGTCTAAGCATGAGTAAACGAATTTACTGGCCAAATTGTTCGATTTTATGTCGGTTGCTTCAAATGTCTACTAACAGAGGATTGCCATCTTCAGCTGTGAGTGCCTCTTAGCAGTCGAAAGAATGAAGCTAAAGAGCCAGCACTTTCGTAACCGCATAGGGTGGCGTATTGTGTTGCCCATTTTGTCCCTAATACCAAATGAAAGTACTGAAAGTGATAATAACAACTCCTTCACTCGACATTTAAACTATCTTTGGTTGATCAGTACTAAGTAATGATGATTACCCAAGTAATGCAGCTGGCAAACCAAGATTAGTATAGACCCTTTACTCCGGCTAACGTTTCGGCGTAACCGCCTTCTTCAGAACCTGGAAGAATCACGTAGAGTTTGAAAAACAGAGCCTGCCTAAGCCTCTGTTATACTCCCGCGGGAGCATCCGCGGAACGTCCGCGGACCAATGGTGCACGGCGGAGGCGGGCGTGGCGAGGCGCGGCGATTGGCCAGGTGAGGAGTCTCGGCGCGATTCCCGCCCTTCCGCGGATGCTCCCGCGGGAGTATAACTCAGGCCTAAAGGTCATCCAACACCGGCAACAGCAGCAAGACATCAGAGCGACAATAAAATTCCTTTCGAAGTGCCTTTTGTCCCGGATGATTTCAGCAGCGAAGTGCGAAACTGCATTCGCAGAACTGGTCTTGATAGCATGGTCCGCATGATCGAGATTCCGCCGGCCAATCTCAAGGCACGTCTCGTTAGGAATCGACTATACGATTCCAGCTGTAGGACTCACCAGTGCATTATTTGCCCATTCGGTAAGGAGGGAGACTGCATGGTCTCAGGTGTGGTATATCTTATAAAGTGCATGGGTTGCAACGGCGAGTATGTCGGGGAGACGGGTAGACCCCTCGGGGTCGCGTTAAAGAGCGTTTGGGGGTGCTTCGTAGGTGCGATATCTCCGATCCGCTGGGTGAGCACAGACTGCGAGGCCACAATGGCGCGGGTGTTGACGTGGAGGTGACGATTTCGAGATCTCGGCGCGGAAAACACTAGAAGAGCTGTGGATTGCCGCTAGGAACCCCACAATCAACAGGAAGTGATACTGGAGCTGGCCCCGTAGTTGACCTTTGCGGTCTCGAACCGGACGACAGTCTGCCAGAGGCTCGCTAGAAGGGCGAACCGAAAGTGACCTCATCCTCTCATGTGTCTCCTTAATAGGGGTACTTTTCGCTCATCTGCACAGGACTGTTTGTGTTACCTCTTCGCGCTTCGTCTCCCTCTCCTTCCAACCTCTGATTCACTGCTGTGGTCTGAAATGATTCTTGGACGGATGGTTTTTCAAACTCCACTTGACTCTTCCAGGCTCTGAAGAAAGCGGTTACGCCGAAACGTTAGCTGGAATAAAGGATCTATAAAAATCTTGGTTCACCAGCTGCATCGCTTGGGTATTCATACTGGTCAATAGCATGCCAAGGTTCAATGCCAGTCGAACATGGAATATCTTTGGTTGCTTTTGGACCATGACATCGAAACAATGTAGAACAAAGAAAGCAGCAAATGAGTTTGAGTACCGGAACTTGTCAAGGTTCCGGAACAAGTTGTCGTCTTTTAGTCGCCTTACATAAACGAAAAATGCTTTTTGATGCGTTTTTGACTGTTACTGGTGAAATTTAAGACCTTTAGTAGGAATTCCGTGCGTTCTGAAGTGTGGAAACTCATGCCGATCTGTCGCCATATTTGTTTCGATCATGAGTTCAGGACATCATTAGCTGCGCGTGGGTGCCCTCTACTCGTTTGTTTTAACGACATGGCAGAAAGTGAACACTTTCTTGCACTAGTTGAAGGGTGGAGATCTTTTCGGTATGCCTCGACTTTTCGTTCAGGCATACGCTTCAGGCCCTTCCCTTGTTAGAGTTAAAGTGCTGGCCCCTTGTGATTATGACAGTTGAAAGTACTCTTCCTACAGGTGATTACCAAGATATGATTACGCGGTAAGGTAACTGGCACCTGCTGGCAAATATTGACAAACAAGACGTTGAACGGCCTGCTGGCCGCCAAACGTCTGGTTGGGGGCTTCGCCCCAAACCTGGAGAATAGAACATCACGAACATCTTCTTGTCCTCTTTAGGCCTTCACTCATTCATTACAGTAAAAACCTGGTATTGCTATATAGAATGGCATAGCGGAATACAGTAGGGCAAAATCTTCACAACTCCTCATTTGCTGCCTCACCCTCTATTGCACGTAGGCGGTTCATTCTCTGAAGTACTCGTTCTATTTATTAATTATGGTCCCCTTTCAATGGTTCCATTACTGGACCCTTTACTGAACCCCCTTAACTGGTGTTCCCTTTATTAGCTGCCTTACTGGTCCCCCCCCCCCCTTGACTGGTCCTTCACTGGTACCCCACTTATTGGCCCCTTCAACGCTCTCCATTGCTGGTCCTACCTTCACTGGTTTCCTTTTATAGGTGAACCCTTCACAGGTCCCCCACCTATATTGGACCCTCCCCCCTCTCCTTCGCCGGTCCCACACTCACTGGTCCCCCTTTTACTGGCCCCTCTTCAGTTGCCCCCCTTTATTGTCACCTTTTTCCGGTTCACCCTTCACTGGTCCCGTTCCCCCCACTCCCCTCTTCGTCAGTCCCTACTACTGCTCTCACCTTCACTGGACCTCGATTTACTGGTTCCCTCTTCAATGGTCCCCTATCCTTCACCGGTCCCCCTTCACTGGACCCCCTCCTCTTCAGCGGTCCCCATTGCTGGTCCCACCTTCACTGGTACCCACTTTACTGGTCCCCTCTTGACTGGACCCCCTTTATTGGTCAACCCTTCCCGGTCCTTCCTTACTGGACCACCATCCTTCACCGCTCCCCCCCCTTACTGGTCCGACCTTGACTGGTAATACGTCGTCTGAATCCGGACAGGCTTTCGCGACATTGATGACACCTCTTCTCAACCCAGGCACCTGATGAACGACGTCGGTGACATGTCTTCTCAAGCCGGACGTCCTTTGCGTGACATCAGTTACACGTCTTCTTAACCCAGACACCCATTACGCGACATCAGTGACACGTCTTCTGAATCCGAGCACCCCTTGCGTGACATCAGTGACAGCTCTTCTCAACCTGGACGTCCTTTGCTCGACATTGGTGACATGTCTTGTAAACCCAGACGCCTGTTGAACGACGTCGATAACACCTCTTCTGAACTCGGACGCTCGCTTTCACGACGTCTATGACACGTGTTCGGAACTCGGACGCCCTTTGCGTGACATTGGCGACACGTCTTCTAACCCCTCTCAACACATCGTAGGTGACACACACACACAACTACAACCCCCGCCATCCCCACACTTTCCGCCAACACACTTCTCCAGCACTTCTGTGCAAACAAACAAACACACAGACAAACGACCGTTCTCGCTTATATTAGGTTGAGTCATAAATTTTGCAACATTTCTGTTTTTTTTTCTGGAATTCAAAGTAAACCCGCTGAAGTGTCATATTCTGTTTGGAAGCTTGTTTCCTAGCGTTCATTCGGAGTCATGAATGATTAAATTTCTTTGCGTTTTAAAAAGTTTTATTCACTAGAACAATGACCACTCATAGTGAAAAGGTGTGTGATTTCATGTTCAATTAGTTCAACATCGGCAGCAATCCGGTGACTGTGGTCAAGCACATTCAATAAGTCACCGGCAAGTTCACTCCTAACCGTATAGCTTATTTGAGATGGTATCAGAAGTTCTTTTCCGCTCAGAAGGGCAACAAGGACAAACCACTCCCGGGAAGATCAACTGCTGTAAACAAAGGGCGCCTGCGCCAACATACTCTGACGCCACGGGACTTGTTGGGCAGTAGGTTCCGCCCCCTTCCGAAAGTGCCGTCGCTCGGCAGGATATGCTGCCGGACCGCCCCTCGATCGCGATTGGTCAGTGGGGCGGAGGCGTGGCGGAGCAGGAATTGCAGGACGTCCTGCCGAGTTACGGCACTGTCGCGAAATGACTGGCCGAACCGACAGGTACAGCCGAGGTACTCCGGAGGTACGGCGCAAGTACTGCACTAGTGCTCGCTCCTCCCATCGGCGCCAGCCATTGGCTGGACACGCCCTACAGCCCAACAACTGCCAGGGAGGTGCTGCCAAAGTACTGCCGGTTTCGGAAACCAGCTGCCCAAGTACTGCCCCAGGTACGGCCCAAGAACTGCCGCGCACATGGGTCCCGCCGCGATTTCCTCATGTGTAAGCACAGTAACCTGAGGTGACGCAATGGGTCTCGTGATGGTGTGAGCGGTCGTTCCGACTGGCGCGAGGGGTTGCTCCGCTTCGTTTGAGTTCGCTTTTTGTTTGTTGATGATTTGCGTCGGTTTTCTTCGGTATCTCTCGATGATTGGCGTCGATCGCGTTGCTGTTCGCTTCTGTTCGAAAGCTTTAACTCGTTTAACCTTTTTTTCAGGTGAACGAGTCGTTGCAGAGCGAGGCGGTCATCGGTTTCGGACGCAAGCTTTCGGAGAGCGGTGAGTTAGTGGATTAAGTGGTAGTGTTTTGAAATGTGGTTTTACAAATGCATTTAGGGTTGTGTAAGCAGCAGGCATAGAGCTGCTTACACAACCCTAAATGCATTTTTGCTTGCAGTGCATGGGTTTATGGGCGCTAAGGGGCTGGGGAAGTGGCTGGGGGGGGGAGAGATAGTTTGAATTTGAACCGTGTTTTCTGTTCTGCACTGCACACAATTGAAAGTTGTTTGAATTTGAACCGTGTTTTCTGTTCTGCACTGCACACAATTGAAAGTTGTCCACAGGAGTGGACTTGGGGTTTTGTTTTCTTCCTTGTTCGATCTCGTTTAACCTTTATTTTTCAGGTGATCGAGTCACCGCAGCCAGCTGGTCAGCGGAGGTCGGAGGGCAGCCGTCCAAGTTGGTGAGTCAGTGCACTTTCGCGGGGGATTGCGCAATCCAGTGTACTTTCGCGGGGATTGTGCAGTCCTCTTTGGGTTTCATCTTGCTTCTCGACGGTTCGCGTCCTTCGCATTTTGTGTCGATGTTCTTTGCTGTGCCGTACGGTTATCGTCTGTTAACCGAGTTGTTCAACCTTTCTTTTTCAGGTGAAGGAGTCGTTCGAGAGCGGCGTTCACATCGGCATCGGAGGACAGCATCCAAGTTTGGTGAGTTAGTGGATTAAGTGTTAGTGTTTTGAAATGTGGTTTTAAAAATGTATTTAGAGTTGTGTAAGCAACAGCTGCTTACACAACTCTAAATACATTTTTACTTGCAGTGTATGGGTTTGTGGGCGCTAAGGGGCTGGGGAAGGGGCTGGGGGGGGGGGGGTGGGGTTAGTTTGAATTTGAATCGTATTGTTCGTCTTGCACTGCACACAATTGAAAGCTGTCCACAGGAGTGGACTTGGATTTTCGTTATTCGATCTCGTTTAACCTGTCTTTTTCAGGTGAAGGAGTCAAGTCGTTGCAGCCTAGAGCCAGCTGTTCATCTTCGTCGGAGGGCAGCCGTCCAAGTTTGGAGCGTCGGAATCGGAGGACAGCCATAGAGTTTCGAGTTCGGGTGAGTTAATAGAATATGCTTTGTTTTAGTATGAAATGTTTTATTAATGTGAAGTGTATTTTTTTTTTTAAATGTATGTAGGGCTAAGGGCTATGTAAGCAGCAGCCAATTGCTGCTTACATAGCCCTTAGCCCTAAATACATTTTTATTTGCAGTACATACATTTTTTTGCGCTTAGCGGCTTGGGAGGGGGCACTGTGGTATGGGCACTATTCGGTATCACCGGCTGCGACGCTGTCGCGCCGCGGCACAGCTACACCGACTTTATGTGTTCAGCGACTCACTCACCTAGGCATGCGGGTTGATTGTCGGGTTATAGGAGCAGGACATGGACCCGATAAGAAGGGCTGTTAGTAGAAATGACCGCAGAGAGCACTATAAAGGGTGAAAACCAGGAACGTGCTTATTTCCACCATTAAATTTTAATTTGGAGAACTAGTTTATATCCATGTTGGTTTTTGGTTCCCGCCGAATTCGGCTACATTGCATCACCGCATTACACGGCCTGTCGTAAATTTGGGTGTGTGGTGCAGTGTGTGGTGCACCACACACCACACACCGTCGTCTCATTTTCCCTCACGCCGCATCACTCATTTGTTCATTTGGTTACGAAATGAGCTTAAATGAATGGAAACGGCGCTACACACATTACTTGTGTTAGAAATTCGACTTCCTAAGAGGGTGCTAGTGTCGAATTGAACCTAGAGGAACGAGATGAAGCCACATATATCAGAAGCCGACTCTCATTGCCAGTAACCTTTCTTACAAACGGAGCACATATCTCCTTTTCGACCTCTTCTCGTATTGTAGCGCAGGTCTCTGTTCATAAACAGTTAAAGCAAATGAGTGTGGTGTCGTGAACTGTAAGGATTACCTTTTTGAATGGAGGCTGGAGAGGCCTCTTCTTCACAGCTAAGCCAGAAAACAGAATTTCACCGCGAATTGCTTGCTTGTTGTTTGTTTGTGTGGCTGTGGCAATGTTTCTTTGGCTTCATCTCATTCCCCTAGGTTCAATTCGACACTAGCCCCCTCTTAGGAAGTCGGATTTTCTAACACAAGTAATGTTTCTTTGGCTTCATCTCATAGATACCGGAGATCTCTATATCTCCCTGCTGAGACCTGCTGAGAAAATCCAAAGCAAGGGGCTGAATCGCTAAGGAGCTCCAATAAATGTATTAAATGCTGGGAGCGCATGCATCGTCGAGCGATGATTTCGACCACAGTGAAATCAATTTTTATAAGGAGCGAAACTGAAAATGAGTCCAACACTTCGTCGACGCCCTCAAACGGATGCCACAGTTGAGTCACCTGCGAAGATGCAAAGAAGACGCCGATCGCTTCGGAATGTGACCCGTAAGTATAAATGGAAACCATGACAATCCATTCAGTCCATCTACGAAATGCAGTTTTAGACCAGATAATGAATCGCGAGATGCTGCTCGAAAATGACGTCGAATCCGACCCCGATTCAGCGATTCAGAATTTGATAACCGGCAGAATGAGGGAATGCAAGATCAACTTGACTCAGGCGAAAGTGCTTCAAACCCAATGTTGGAATGTGCAAGAGTCATCGGATCCCATCGTCCGTTCGCTTACTGCGATAGTAGTGCAACAGGCAAATGCAATACTCGGAATATCGGCCGCGGTCAGCATTTCTTCTAAACTAAAATTCGTCAAATTGTGACAAACTATAGGGCTACACTATTTCTATTTCCAGTTAGATTCTGTGTTTGAATATGCGCGAGAGAACCGTGGGATGATGTTACGAAGCGAGGGACATGTAACGAAAGCAAATTTGTCATGCCTTCCTGATTGTCTCCGACTTCACGCCGCTAACTTGACTAAGTCGTGGAGAATCGAGGGCAGCACGCCTTTTAAGGTAAAAAAGATCGAAAAAATCTGATCTCGCTCATATCTGTTTCTATTTTCATGCGACAAATTTGAATGAACTTCTGATGCGATGGAAACCGCTAGGCAGAAGTGTCGCCAAAAACGACCACAACTCTCTGTGTACCGACTTCTTCAGGGTGTATCTCGTCCAAGTAGGTTACCTTGAAAATGACTGAAAATGAAAAATAAATGCACATGTGACCACCTAACATCTTCAGGCTTGCGAACCACCGTCTGTAATCCAACACTACACTTATAGAACTACGGGCCGCTATAGAAGAAGTAATGAACTCAGAAACCTTCCGCAAAATGTGGTCGGACCCCTCATAGGTGTGTTTTTGACCATCACATCACTTTGAGTTATAAGCCTGAGTCCCCTTATCCGAAACCCGACTTCATCTTTCGTCAGGCTGTTGCTTGGATGGTATGGGACTCGGAGCGGAGCTAGATTTGAATGTCGAGGACATTATGCGATCCCCCACAAGGTAGTCTTTCTAGTAAAATCAGCTAGAGGGAATCTGCTCACTAGTTATACGAACTTTTATTATAAATTCAGCTTCTGGAAGGGATTGGGAAGGAACAATGAATCAAGGAAAAAAGCCTTCGAGATTCGAAAGAAGCAACGTGCAAACTGGGCGATCTACTGTAGGACCGCACTATCGCGGGCCATGTAAGTTGGGGCAGTTGAAATCAGATTGCTCAAACAGTTGAATGAACTTAAGCAGTATATGTTTAAGGGCCGACATACGTCAATACGTCGTCAAACATGGCGTTCTAACACCACGCCCTGTAAGTATAATTAATATTACTGCCGCTTATACTGCCTGCTAAGCAACTGGCCTGATTTTCCTAAGTATCATACTTACAGAAACACTATAACCTCGAAATAGAGGTCCCTACCACAAGTGCGACCAATTCGGATGGCGAAGACGATCCTATGCCGCAGTAGCGACTGCAACAAACACTAACAGAAGCTCCTGATACTCACTTTTTGCAATATTTCTACTTTTGAAGATCTGAATTTTTGTTAAAATCGTTGTAGTATTTGCTTTGCTGTACGAATGTAGTAAAGTTGATGTAAAATAAATTTGTATAACTCCGCCATGTTCTTACCACAGAAGCATTTTCAGCAATGTAACGCTAAACCGAATTTGCGCGCACCCTTCAGTACTTGAGCACTACCCTCACTCGTACTAGTACCTCCACCATTGGTAGTACTCCCACTACTACTCGTGCTCCTAACAGTGCTCTCAGCACCAACTCCCACTACTTCTAGTTTTTCCACTATTTTCTACTACTTTAACTTCTGCTCCACCGACCACTTCTCGAACTTATAACTCGATATAAGTTATAAGTTCGAGTGGTCGGTGGAGGAGAAGTTAAAGTAGTAGAAAATAGTGGAAAAACTAGAAGTAGTGGGAGTTGGTGCTGAGAGTACTGTTAGGAGCACGAGTAGTAGTGGGAGTACTACCAATGGTGGAGGTACTAGTACGAGTGAGGGTAGTGCTCAAGTACTGAAGGGTGCGCGCAGGTTCGGTTCGCGTATTTGCGCAGCACGTGCTGCGGGGTGCATGGAAGGGTATCCCTTCAAAGTGAGCAGGTTGTGCTCCCCAGCTCCGCCAGGATGTCCTGCTGAAATCTGCAGAGTGTGCTGCCGAAATCTGCAGAATGTCCTGCCCAGCTCCCGCAATGTCCTGCCCAGCTCCCGCAATGTGCTGCCCAGCTCCCGCAATGTCCTGCCCAGCTCCCGCAATGTCCTGCCGAGCTGCGAGACTACGTCCTGCCTCAAAGAGGATGACCGGATGACTGAGATGACCAAGGTGCTGATAGCTCGGCAGGTGGTTACGCCCACTTTTGCAATTGTTGGGCCGTGTCCCGGAGATAAGAACGCCCCATCGACGGCCCAACAAGTCCCGTGGCGTCAGAGTATCAAGTCGAATTCTTCTCAAACCACACTAGGACTGTCCGCTCGTCGGCTGCAGTAGATTGGAAGATCGCAAAAATCGCCTTCGTAAGTGCCTCATACGTTGAAGGAAACCCAAGTAAATCGCTGTGCGAATAAATCTTTCGACTGCCGAGAGCTCCGGCACCGGTTCAAGCGAGGGAGCCTCGATCGAACACTTGCAGTGATGAAACGGAGATGCTTCACTGCAACTGCAAAGCCGGAAAGCAATAGCTGAAACGCAACGAGCTGGGGGTTATGAGGACAAAACCGGAGCTCCACCGAAAGAAGGTCCTGCTGTGCGTTTGGTGGATGCGTAGTAGTCCAGGGCACCGGGAGCTGCTCCACGTAGTCAAACCATCTTCGACGCTCGCCTTGCCAACAACTCGTGTAGTACCAGCAAATACTAGTGGAGAAAGATGTCGAAACAAGGCAATGTTTCATCCACCAGAACAACAGCTGACCGCTTACGGCACTTCAGACGCTGAAAAAAATCTAGAAATTGTGCTGGACCAAAATCAAGTAACCACCATACGCCGGACATTGCGCCGTCTGACTGCCATCTGCTTCGGTCGATGGATCACTTCCTCCATGGTAGGCGCTTCGCCTAAGTCGATGAGGTCACAGCGGTGGTGCACGACTTCTTCTGGTCGAAACCAACCAATTTCTACGGAGATGTAATCCACTCATTTCATGAAAAGCGGAAGAAACGGCAATTTCTTTGTTTGAATCAATCATTTTCTTTTGTGATATAATCTTATTTTTGCTGGAAGGCAAATTTTGTTGCAAAACTTATGACTCAACATAATATATAGTAGGATAGGCTATTGAAAAACAGTCTTCGAACTGGTAGTTTTCACAACTGATAAATCATATATTTAAAAGTGGGCATGTGTTGTCCGTACATGTGATACACTTTGAACAAGGTACAGTGTGTGCACAGTACATAGCTTTTGGAACTCAACTCTTCGCAAATCTTCTAGTAGTGCGATGATCTTGAGTTTGAAGTATGCAGGCCTCGCCCGATAGAATGGCATTATGCCTTCGTTCGTGCAGAAGCTAGAACTACCAATTTCAGTGTGCATCTGGAGTTATGTATGATACGCACTGTTGTATACGCGACTACCACCACACGACAGCATCTTTTTGTGAGACTTTTGCTACTGGGGAATCAGAGACCACTTCAGGATTTAACCCCCAAATAGTCACCAGTATCACGCTCTGGATGTACCCTTTAGCACTCTACACCTGCTCTTCGAAAACACCACTCTACACCAATTTAATGCTACAGAACCTCAAGCTCGCTTATGCTCCTTGCCGTTTTGACGTCTTTCGACGGAGTTTGATTCATGGACATGCTTGCGAAGGATGGAAGAGCATTCAAATCTCTAATAGATTCCACTGAGAAGTCACGAAGCCGCTGAAATCATTTGTGCATTAATATAAGAGCGAAAGGCAATACTTTTACTTCCCTATAATCGCCTACCGCAACATGTTTGGTTTGGAAATTAAACCAGCTCTTATGCAAGAAAATTCTGTCGTCAATACGATCCAACTCCAAGCGAATTTCGTTTTCTTTCTAATTTATAGACCTCATTGATTAATTGAGTTCTATCTGGCAATTTTGCGCAGCAAGTAGGTCAGGGAATCAAATTCTAATGCAACCATCCTTGGTGGTGGTTCTAATCCCATCACATAACGATCTCCATAACGCAGATTTTGCACTATAATCTCGCACCGATAGCTCACGGTTATTCCATCCGTTTCGAAGCAAATACTAAAGCGAAGTGGAGAAATACCGCAATGTCAGATCAACCTGTAGGACTTTAGCAATAACCAAGAGCAATTTTATCGGCACCACATGGAGAATCATACTCGGCTCTTCGTCCTTAAGAGATCAAATACGCCCAACATGAAGGCCGACAGACCTAGACCTATCTGGCACAAGCTAGGCGGTACGTCTAACTAGTACAGCATTTCCCCATGCTCTCCGACCAGCACAACTTCCCAGATCATCATTACACAGGGAGGTTCCCCCAGGTAGATGAGAGTACTAATGAAAACAGTAAAACAAAGGATACACACACTACCAGTGGAAATGCTGACGGGAAGTGATGCAGAAGTAGGTAGAGAAGAAAAACAAAGAAAAACAAATAACAGGCCGAAAAAATTGCAAGTAAATTCAAAACAAGCGGCTATATTAATTAATTGATAATTAAAAATTAAAATAAACAGGAGAGCGTCAAACAGGAGGCATTCATCAGGCGCCCAGGTGAGCCTTTGTAAGTCTTTTGAAGGAAAAAAAACTGGAAGAGATGTTGACCTTCTCACTGAGGCCAAAGTAATCGGCGAAGACGCGGTTAGTGAAGAAGTATTTCCTGCAATTTAATCTAGCCCTAGATAATATTGGCTTAAGCGAGATACCCCCAGTGGAAGAGGGTCTCAAATTAAGAAAAGATCCTACCTGTAACCCAATTTTTCCGTGCATTATTTTATGAAAGGTCAGCAAGTCGAACTTACGCCTTCTAGAGTCAAGAGTTTGCAGATTGAGATTAAGATTCTTTTCGTGGGTAGATGGTATGTTTTGATAGTTGAACCCTATTGACCTGACCTGATTGAGTTTCCGTTGAAACTGTTCTGAACTTTTTCTATTTTGTCGATAATTTTGCGATTGTATGAGTGAAAAACAACTGTCCCAAATTCGACCAACGGCATAACAAATGACTTGTAAGTTTGCAGCAGAACAGCAGAGTTCCTCGTAGATAAAGAACGAAAGATGCGGTAAATAACGACAGATGCTTTGGATGTAACGCCGTCGCAAGGTTTGTCAAAGCTAAGGTCATGTTGAACCAGGAACCTAAGATCCCTGACCTGTTCGACCTTACCGACTACTGACGTACCTAAACGATAACTGTGCTCATTGGGCTTACTTCCTAGATGCAACACCATTTTCTTTTCCTCCGAAAGAGGAAGAGCCCATTCGAGGGACCAGCTGATAGTAAGGTCGATTCCTCTCTGAAGCACGTCGTTGTCAGCATGGGGTTCTTTAAGCATTTTAAATCTTCAAATCATCTGCAAACATAGTACATTTAACGTCCGCAAAAGCAACCCACCCAGGCAACTCATAAGTTTAAATATTAAATAGAGTCCGCGAAAGGACACAACCCTGTGGAGCACCACTCAAAGGGGTTGGGGGGGGGGCGACACCGCTTAAGCTAAGCCAAAGGGTCTCTTCGATAGCCTGAGCCTGACTTCGACAGGTGCTAATTTTACAACCCTTTTACTACGAGCGATTTCCTTAAGTACTGCAGCAGACCATCACTAGTTTAGCTGAACTCCCTACATTAAAACTTCACGGGCACCTCTAAGCCTAGATTAGGGGTCATCAAATTCAAACATTTTCTTAAATTTAGAAGGCTGGAAAAAATTATTTTCGGAAAAATACATCGCAATGATCACATTTTGCTGCCAAATACGGAAAGTGGGCATTGTTCGACATAACATGGACAAAAAGCAGAAAATTTTGTTACAAAGCTGCTGATTCTTGTCAGTTGGGAAGTTGTGGGGTACGCGGGTGCAATTATCTCGAGCGGCGAACGGAGGTCGCCGCCGTCGAGATCTTAGAGGTCAAAGAATTGGATTTGTTGGAACCAGTGAATGTTTTCCATATCACTGGATAGATCATTCAGAGTGGATTTGAAAGATTGTGCTTATTTTCTGATCAAGGTTCGTTGAAGGGAGTGCTGCAAAAGCGGCGGAAATTTCCGTCTACTCCGCTCAAAAACCAAAAGACAGGAGCGGTATTGAACTGCAAACAAGTGCCCGAGTGTCAGTCTGGCAATTTTTGATATTTGTCGAAAATCAGGGTTTCCTGGAGATTGTATTGTATGCCACAAGATAGGCCTATTGAATGCCAAAGGAGGAGTCAGCTTTTCAACTGATGCCAGACGTAGGTCCTTTCTACATAATCTGGGATATTATCTGTCTTGAACTAGTAGGTGCTGTTGAAAAAACTATGTGTCCAAGGGAGGATGTCTGATGTCGCAGCAGTGCTCAAGCACTATCCAGAGGTAGAAGAAACCTGCGTGTATATGCATTTCACATCTACCGTACCCTTCTGACTTGGAGCCTATTATCA
Organism: Heligmosomoides polygyrus bakeri; assembly: GCA_947359475.1. Taxonomy (NCBI): domain Eukaryota; kingdom Metazoa; phylum Nematoda; class Chromadorea; order Rhabditida; family Heligmosomidae; genus Heligmosomoides; species Heligmosomoides polygyrus. The sequence goes on from OX375866.1 coordinate 42,218,368, forward strand.
TTATTTCCAAGCACTGAAATCGCTCATGCCTGATACGATATTGGAAAAATTGGAAGACGTCGACACTGGACTTCGTTAGTTCCTCAACAGCTTAACAACCAGGCGGCCTCCTTCGGAGGCGGGTAATCTCTTTCAGTTTGTTCGGCTGATATTGTTGACTCTGCTGGCGCATATGATTAGCATTGGCTAATCGAGAAATAGTGAACGACAAAAGAAACGAGGTGTCTTACTACTTGTGACTCAACTTAATGTAAGGTAAACATTTATGTCAAGGTTGAGAAAGCTGTCATAACGAGGCCAAATGATTATGAATAATGGGAGTGCGGATCAGAACAGCACTGCGCGATTCCAGTATCCAAAGCCCCCTATAGACCCATGAACTCTCATCAAGTGAGAAAACAAGAATAGAAGCCAAGCAAAAACTAACAACCCCAGTGTTTTCAATAAAGTTTGTAGCTCTTCCAGGCTTAAGCAATCAATTATATTTAATAACTTACACGAGGGTTTGCAGAGTCCTGAGATGACGATGATTCAGTTCCTTTCGGTTCAAAATCAACATTGAGTTTCTGCAGGTCGATTAAGGAGTCCACTCCTCGAGCGTTCTTATTAAGGGTCTGAACGATACCTATATTCTCCGCCGCTCAACCGACTGATGTTCCCAACAACAGCCTTTCGCTATCTCATGACGCTTGACATCTCTTCGCACATGACTAGAGCTACCAACGTGAACTTCCATACGATTTATTTCACCACCGCATTAACACTGCTCGAAGTTGATGCAGAGGGCGCCGTCTTTCTCGGTCTTAGGCTTAGTATTTATAAGAGTGCGCCTTCGATGTTCTGCTCATATCCTATCTCTTTCTGCGATGAGAAAGCGCAGGAACAAAGACTGCCGTAGCAAGACACTGAACGTGAAGCATTCAAATGGTGAACGCTTGAAACTCAGCTCCTCACTGAGGTCTGAAAGAGTCTTTGTAAACCCCGTACGAGTGGCCTTGCACTCGTACGGGGTCTTTGGTCACCTGAAAGTGCGCTGCTGCAAGACTGCTCCCAAGAGGTCATTCCGCTACAACGACCCACGACTAGTCCTGCTTAATACGCTGACACAGACAGCAGGACTATCAGGGACCCTGGACATCGTTATCTCAAATCAATACGAAGGAAGCGTCCACCGTTTTCTTCTTCCGATAGGGTTACAGTCAACGAACCATTTATGCAGTAAACCAAGTCCGGAGGACGTGATTAGCCAACAAATAAGATTGAGGGATGAAGTAGATGCTGCCAACGTTTCAGACGTCTAGTCTTCGTGGTGTGCCCATCTGCTGTCGACAGAAGGGACTCCTTCAATGTAGCGTCGTCAATGCCTTTATACACATGGTCATTGTGGGTTTCCTGTGAATACTACCAGCTACTACTTTCAAACTGAGGTTAGCCGAAAGCTGTTAGCAAATTTGCGAACTAGGGAAACTTAATAACATAGTGCTAAAAATGCTCTTTAGGAGGGCTGCACGATCATCTGCGAGATGTTCAGAAGCAGCTCCGTTCCTTCATCCTTTAATACATATCTTCCTCCTACCTCAACGTGGAGACGAATTGTCATGATATATGTACAGGCTTTTAGCGAAAATTTTCGTTTGACTGGAACACTGAAGTTGTTCAAGTGGGAGGAAGACTCGGCCCATCAAGAAACTCCGCACCGATTCAAGAGCAGGCAGCGCGTCTGGACTCAAAAGGCGTGTCACGTGCGTGTATGTATGTATGTATGTATGTATGTATGTATGTATGTATGTATGTATGCATGCATGCATGTATGTATTTATGTATGTTATGTGTATATGAATTTGGACCATTTGGATCATCAAGGTCCAGTGGAATTTTAGTGGTTCTCCGTAGGAATAAATGAAGAAATCTGACTGCTTGCCGTCATGAAAGTAGCGAAAACGAAATCACATGACATTCTTTCCCAAAATAAGAAGAATCCGTGTTGATAAACACATATAGGCATCAGTTAATCGATTGTAATTAGAAGTTGATGACGAGAGACCTATTCGTCTGGGGCGAAGTCCGGCTGTTTGATTAGACACTTGGGAGTGGCACGAATGCGATGACAGTTGGCGGCCTCATAAGTACCGTTTTGAAAGCCCTACAATGTCTCACTACGCTAGCCTATCCTATATGTTATTTTAACGCAGCTTCTTCGAAGAACAGTTTTTTTATAATTAAAGTCTAAAGAAGAAAAGAAGAGCCGCTTCAGCTGTCGTTTTCCGAAGCTTGCAACCCTGACCGCCAGATCGCAAAACGCCTGGTTAAATTCAAAAAACGTAATCTTTAAGCAGGTAAGCAGCCGTCTGAGGCATCCAGAATAATTATGTATGAATTACACGCCCACCTCGTTATTAGGTGTCACTGGGCGTCGTAGCTTGGTTCCACGTGGAATACCAGTGAACTGGTTGGTAATATCGTCATTCTCCATGCCCGTGTCAGCCTGACTGCCGTAGTCGGACGACTATAATTCAGGTTTTGCATGTACCTCTGACCATCCTAGTCAATAAGCTTGGCCATTTGGGATACCAGCACTTTCTGGGATAACGCAGCAAGTGTGATTTAGTCGAAGGGCTTATTCGTTCTAGCACAAAACAATCCATGGAGGGCAGTATCATTCTAACTGCTTCACCAGAAAATGCTACCATTCTGCAAATTGAATTGTACTAGTCTCCTAAGACCTCCGCACACTTTTGCAGGAAAGCGAAAGCCCTCCCCTTTATCACTGCGTAGGCAAGCAGGCTTGTCGCCCTCAGCAAAGCGTGTAGCTCTGCGTCGTCACGCTTTTATTTACGACAATGCGACAAGGGCAACACTGCAAATACCGTCGCGGCAAAAAATGATTCACCAGGGAATGCTGTCAGCTTCCCATGGAACTTCGGACTGAGACCTATATCACGTGGAAGATCTCGAGACGCTGATTACAGATATGTAGGCTAAATTTCCTAAATGGACCTCCTGAGCGAGTTGTGGCCGGCGGAAGCCGCGATGTCTTCCGTATGTTGGACGCGTTCAATCAGCGTTGGGCGCGGTATAGCGTAATCAGCAGTTCGGTTGTCAGTGCTGACGGCCTTTTGCATTTTGTGACTTATGTTCGGCGACGACCTATAATCTCATTTTCAGCACATTTTTGGGCGCTGTGGTAGTTGGGCAGGGGTCACCATAGCACGCCTCGGCGGTGAGCCACACCCGTGCTAAAATTGCCTACATCCTGGAGCTCCCTCCCTTGCCCAATTCGGAAGCAGACAAAACGCGGATATCCTACTATCTATAAAAGAGTAAGAGGTTGTGCATGTCCGTTCGCTATTTCATTGGTCTATCTGGCCCTTCATAGACGAGTAACGGGCGTCCGGGTTCGGAAGACGTGCCACCAATGTTGCGCAATGGGTGTCTGGGTTTAGAAGCGGTGTCACCGATGGGTGATCAGTGAAGAGCGGACCAGTAATGGGGTGGAAAAGGGGGCGGGGGCAGTGAAGAGGAAAACAGTAAAAGACCAGTGATGAGGGGCCAGTAAAGAGCGTGGGGGGTGGTCAGTGAAAGGGGTCAGTACGGCGGGACCGGTGAAGAGAAAACCTGTAACGGTGGGAGCAGTAGTGGCGGACCAGTTAGGGAGAGAGGCCTCCAGCAAAGGAAGGCCAGTGAAGAGGTAGAGTAAAGAAGGTAGGGAACCAGTGGAGTCGGGACCACCAAGCGGGAACCAGTAGGGGAGGGGGCGGAGTAATGCTATGGTGACCCCCCACCAACTACAATAGCGCCCAAAAATGTGCTAAAAATGAGATTATAGGTCCTCGTCGAACATAGGTCACAAAACGCAATGAAGCCGCGAACAGGGAACCGAACCAATGAACCCAAACCTGTGGAGCGAGCACTCTACCACTGCGCCGCCGCCGCTGCCGCCAGCATCGACAACCGAACCACTGATTACGCTATACCGTGCCCAACGCTGATTGAACGCGCCTAACATACGGAAGACATCGCGGCTTCCGCCGGTCACAACTCGCTCAGGAGATCCGTTTAGCAAATTTGGTCTGCATATTTGTAATCAGCGTCTCGAGATCTTCCACGTGATATAGGTCTCAATCCGAAGTTCCATGGGAAGCTGACGGCATTCCCTGGTCAGACCGCCTCCCTGTCTCAGGCGCTGTTTCGCTGTTGGAAAAGTTCTGTCTGCACTCTATCTTGAACGCGGAAGAGGAGAACGAATGAAGCGCGTACTTTAAACAGCATTGTCAATACAGCGAATGGGCAGAGCTTTTACTTGCTTAAAGGGTTTCTTCTTGCGCTCATTGAATTACCAGATAGCTTCCTATCGCCTACTTACAATAAGAGCCTCCAAAGTGGCGGTGAGCTTTTGCGGTGGAATTTTTACAGGATGTAAGGTCCCGTATGGGGAGTCCAAAACCGCAGTCTATTCGGAATGCTCTTCTGTGGTCGAAAGCTTGTGGACGCGTGAGCGCGAAGTTCATAACGCCCTACTGCCACCAAGCCCAACGTTGTCGGTTGGCGTAGTGTTAGTGTTGTAGCTTCACAGGATCAAGGTCGTGGGTTCGATTTCCCCTAGTGCTGGTATTTTTGCGTTTTGCGATTTATCCTCAGTGGAACCCTTCACCCCATTTCCAACACATTTTTGAACAAAAACATGGCAACAAATCTCGTGTACGTCCGTCGAGTTCTTTGAATGTGGAAAGGTGTGAATTTTTGACTGTCAGGTTAAGCAAGTCAAAAACTGATGCCAGATTCGTGATCTGCTCACCAAATAACCCCCACGCACAAATTCTGCGCGATATTGGTGCTCCTGACCTCGCCACCCTCACCCGAGCCTGGCCCTAGAGCGGGATTTGCACCTCGTTCTTCATGGTCAAACAAGGGCGTCATTGAGGTGTGAAGCCATTCGAGGTGGAAACCAAATGAATACGTTAAGCGGTGGAGGGCCACACAGAACCAAAATATCGGTGCTATTACGTCCTTTTTTGAACGGGTGGAAGATAGAAGCGTAGATGCTCAGTTTGTGAGCAGTGTATTTCGGTTACATGCTTTTTTTGCAACCTTCCATCATTCTCGAAGAAGGTTTGTGTATCATTATCTATTCTTACCAGCTGGTTACTACATTTTTGACTCCATCCATGTAAAGATTATAATAGAATTTGCTATCTACAACACATTATCATCTTGAAACAGCACGACTGTTCGAAAATCAAAAGGGGCCCTTGCACTGTACTAGCGAGATCGAAAAAAAGTTATTCATACTTCGGTTGCAGGTGTTACTTGGAGTGCTGATCAAGAATCTGACATCAGTTTCTGGATTTCCCGTTTTCTTATGACAGTTAGGAGAAGGTATGAGTAGGTGAGAGTGGCGAGGTCAGAAGCACCAATATCGCCAAACTTTGTGCGTGGGGGTTATTTGGGGATCAGACCACGAATCTGGCATCAGTTTTTGACTTGCTTCACCTGGCAGTCAAAAGTCCACACCTTTCCGTCTTCAAAGGGCTCGATGAACGTAAACGACATTTGTTGCAGTGTTTTTGTTCAGAAGTGTGTTGGAAGTGGGGATAAAGGGTCCCACTGACGATAAATCGCAAAACGCAAAAACGCCAGCGCAAGGGAAATCAAACCCACGACCTTGCTCCTGTGAAGCTGCAACACTACCACTATGCCAACCAACCACATGGGGTTGGGTGGCAGCAGGGCGTCATGAACTTCGCGCTCACGTGTCCACAAGCTTTTTTGACCGCAGAAGAGCATTCCGAAAAGAACTAACTATGGCTTTGAGCTCACCACACGGGATCTCCTGTAAAAATTCCACCGCAAAAGGTTACCGCCAGGCTCTCATTGTTAGTTCACTAAATGCAACGAGTGTGCCGATGTGCCGCTCGTCCGCTTTGCCGCCTGCCGCCGTTAAGAATGAAGTGTGAAGTAGAGGCGCAACAAAAGTGAGGAGGAGATACGCGCCACACCTCCATTTCGAGGCTCCGCACAACTTTTCCCCTCTTTCGCCCGCTGCATTATCAGAAAATTCCGTGGAGGCCTGCACTGCGCTACATAACTAATAAACCCAAAAACAACATTCACATAAAAACTCACAGAAAAATAAGGCTGATAAGAAGCGTAGTATGGTTGACCAGTAAAATAAATCGGTGGCTGAGGCTGTGGGTAGTAGAACCATGGACAAGCGTAAGGTTGATATAGTTGGGCGTTCGCCTGAAGAAACAAAATGCCTTATTTCCCTAATTTTTCCGAGCCTATGGAAGTTCAGTAACTTCTTCTCTACCTCTCCCTAAACATAGATTTTCCACGAACTTGAGCAAGCACGGGATCGTGTAGCGCAATTGAAGAAGGTCCACGCCGTCGCGTGCACACAGTACATATGGTACAAGGTTCCTGATTTATATTTCCCTCCCAGGTCAACCAATCATTCCATGCCTTCGGGGTCGGTGTGTGCTTATTCAACTTCAACTAATTATTCGAATAACTCCTGTTTCTCGAATACTCGAAACTTCCTGGTTTTCGGTTTCCGTCCAAAATCGAATAGAGTTTTGAATTCGGATAATATAATATAATAAATTATTCGAATAGTCGAATAAGTACAACTTTAGTGAATTGGTAGCTGACTTGTCTGGGGATGATGCAACGCTGACTTGTTTAGTGACTGTCATCGCAAGCCATTTTGTAGCCAAATATGCCCTCAAATCACCTTCTCAACATCTCGAAAAAGTAGAATGCATGGCGCTTCCAAAAGATATTGAGCCCGCTGTCCGTTATACTTATTCTTAACCTACTGAAGCACGGAATGGTTCCTTATATTTGCCCTCAGCTGTCGCTTTTTAATAGTGCAAAAACATTCGCGCTTGTCTGACCTTTGCACTACCCTATAGTAATGAAGGAGCACGGGCGTAGAACGGAGCCGCCAAATGGGAAACTTCCTTTTCTCAAATAAGCACATGGAGTGAAAGTTATCTTGCTGCTGTTCGCACGACTGCAGAGGCCGCTTACGGGTAGCCACAACACCGGGTTGATTTGGCGCACATCAGCTTCCATGACGAGGTATTAACATCTCGAATCAACTTGTCATGAAACGTCTGCTGTTGCCTTTCGTCTTAAGCTTAGAAAAGCCGTCAAACTAAAGCGCCTAACACGCTCAGCTTGGCACTCCGCGACGGTGCGTGCAGCCAATTCTTCGCCACCACTGCGCTCTCCAGCTTGTGCAGATCTTCGCCATCGAACTCTTTTCAGCTACAAACAACTTTATCCCTGCAGTACTACTAGCCCACACGCTCCATTAAGCACCATAGCGGGCCGCTTAACATTTTCTGTTTTCACCTCTAGTCTAAAACACAGAGCTGCTTGAAGATGTTTTTTTCCGTGAGAGGCTCGAGGTTCAAGGTGTACTAGAAGTGTTCATATATTGTTTTTCAGGTTCGAGATCTGACCTGATACGGCATCAGTGGCATAGGTGGAGGCTGCATAAAAATCGTGGGTTGACGCGCATATGGAATTGCCTGTCCGGCTAGTGATGTGTAGTCGTAGTCGGAGTGCATCTAAAACCTGGACAATTTGGAACGCCTGATGGAAGGCTGATGGTGCACTTACGGGCGCTCGTCTAACGTTGTGGCTGTATGGGCTGTAGTCGTAGGCGGAGTCCGGCTGCAAAGACTTCATGTCAAAAGATCACCTACCAGGAAAGGGTCTCACGCGTATGTCCCAACGGCATCAACACTCCATGTAGTAGAGGGACATTTTCGTCTTTTTTCAGTCCTTCATACCAACCAGCAAGGGTTCTTCCAAGTTTCGCACCGTTTGCGAGTACTCCTACGCTGTGTGCCACGTGTGTTGATTTTAGAGAGGCATGAGCCCTCCCATCTATCAAACTAAGTTAAGTAGCAGCACGGGCAGCGCAGAAACCTCTGTCATTAATATTTTTCTTCACCTAGCTCCTTCCCTGCACTTGCGGTAAACAACCGCCACTCGTCGAACTTTCTAAAAAAGAATATATTCGTAATCAGCACATCAGATAGCCTTTCTGAGCAAAGTTTGAGTGAGTTTTTTTTTCGCCCTCTCCTCGTCCTATTGGGTAGTGAAAGCGCTATAATGCCACTCCAAATTTACCCATGGTAATTGCTTTGTTAGAAGAACATAAACCTATGTACGGCGAATCATCGTGGTAAACTATTCACATTATCTCTCCACTCCTATCTTTAACAAATCTTCAGGAGGTCGTCTCACCGCCCGCGCTTCAAAACCAATATGCCTCCAGCAAAGAAGGTGCTCAAGAAGATGACGAAGAGCTGCAAGGTAGGGAATCGAACGCCCGGTCTCCCATCCATGCAATAGCTTCATTCACCGCTGCGTCACTGACCAGGGATGAGCTGACAATAAAATTTTGAAACCCGGGTAACGGATAACGAACAAATTTGCTCAAAAATGGCCGGATAACGAACAAACAGCAAAATTAGCACTAATCTTAAACCATTCCTTCTCCTTCAGTAGGTTTGGACCTATTATACTGTCCACGTCACATGTCAGATAAGCCACTTTCCTTCACATTGGTGTTTTTCTTCAAGGCGAGTGGGAGCCAGTTGGAGATGCCGTCTATCGCATACACTCCGATTCAATGTTCTCGGTTCGACTCGATGAGCTGGTACCAGGCTTGCCCGGGGAGCGTGATGCACTGACTTGTCCATATGCCGGCCACTGCAGGTCGTTTTGTAGGCCAAATGGGCATTCATACTGCCTCCACCACGTCCCGTAGAAGTAGAATGCGAGGTGCATCCCTCAATGGAATTGATTAACGTCGTCTTATATCCTTTATTCATATTTTCAATTGCAATAGAGTCGCTAGATATAGATCCTACGGATTTCCGAGCCTTGGTGGGGCAGTCATTGAAATCAGTCGCTTTTTGTGTAATCTTTAATCAGCTCTAACAATAATTCTTGCCCAGATCGTACAAAACTCTCTATATTGCTCCGAACAAGGTGAACTGCTGTTGAGCGTATATGAGGAAATGGCATTGAATTCATCAAGCTGTGGAACCTCTCGGCTGCTGCAAGCGTCTTCTTCAGAGCCTGGATACAGAGGAATTGCTAATTCGATGATCATTTCAAGTGCAGTAGTTTCATATTGATTCGAAAATATTAGGTTGGCAACTAATTTCGTGGACTCTCAAGAATCTTCAGCAAAAGTATTTATTAACAAATAACTAATGACAATCTTTCATCAAAATAAGATCCTTCGGAACGCAGAAGTGCTCCCATATATCAGGTAGCTGGTCTATCCCACGGCCATAGAATTATTGTGCTTTTAGGGCCAAGAATCTTTGGAGGTGCATTTTGGACTCGGTCACCATAATTAAATCGTCTTCCAACCAAGAAGTACTGCACCGAACTAAAAATGTGGTAGTCACTCGGAGCAAGGTCTGTGCTGTAAGGTGGATGAGTTTGATGCTCCCAGTGATGGTCTTCTATTTTTTGAGGCGTCCGGTTAGCTACTTTCTCTCCGTTTGGTGGTGTCAAGAAGGTATTGACTTCTGGGAGCTCATCAAGAGTGGTTCCAGCATTAACGCCGAAATCTACTCTTCTCAACCAGGCCGCGAGCAGGCTGAACTCCGCTAGAATCGGTTCAGACAGCTATACAGGAGTGGATTATCTTTCAACAAGATAACGCCAGATCAGACGTCGCGAATGGGACGCTTCAGAAAACCGAAGACCTTGGCTGGAAGCGTCTCACATATCCACCTCACAGCCCAGGTTGTGCGCCAAGTGAGTAGCACCTTTATAGCACGCTGCAGCAGTTCTTGGTTGGAGGACGATTTATTAATGTGGACCATGTCAAAATGCACCTCCAAGGATTATTTGCTTCAAAAGCACAACAATTCTACAGCTGTGGGTAGGGCCAGGTAGCTGATAAATGGGAAGCAGTCCCGCGTTCCAACAGATCTTACTTTAGTTGAAAAGTGTTATTTGTTATTTGTTTATGAACACCTTTGTTGAAGGCGCTTGAGAGTCCATGAAATTAGTTGCCAACCTAATAAGATGAAAGAGGCGTTGGACAGCGAGTGTCCTTACGAAAGCAGGGCAAAACCTGGTAGACATCTTCGCATAGAAATAGACGTGACTCATGCACCTCATTTACTGACATCTATGCTCTTACAAGGGTGATTTATCAGCCTTTCGGCTGTATCCACAGTGGTCAGTCTGGTTGTTTGCCCTCCTTCATTTCGTTTTTCCATCAGCATAGGAGGCTATTACAACCCACTGTGATCCACGGACAAGTACTCTTTCAAGCTTCGCTTTTCTCGTTCAGGCCCTGAAGGTGGTTGTGCTAAAACGTCAGCCGAATTAGGTTCGTGTACCAGTATTAGATCCACAGCCCCTTATAGCTTTTTCTAATGTTCAACAACTACCCCTAAACCTACAGATGGATCTGGAATTATTTAGAGTTATTAAAATATTGGTGCTTAGTTCTAGTATATCGACCAGCCACATGAAGTTATCACTGGAAGCACTGGAAGCATAGTTTCAAAGAACCAGAAGTTGAACATCTGGCGCTTCCTTAAAACGAGTTGATTTATATAAACGTTTATCCCTTCCTCTTCTGTCGACTGGCTTTTGAGATCGTACATTATGCTAGAAGAGATTTTGGTATTGCCCGCAATTAGAAATGAGCAAGGAAGAAGCGTTCTGCATTTTAAAATCCGCTATGAGCAGGTAGATAGTTTATCCAAATCACACCATAGGGAACTAACCATAAGAGAAGACACCAACCTAAACGTATATCAATTATCAGCGCAAAAAAAAACAAAACGATTTGTAACAAATTGTCCTTATATTTAACCAACCATAAAACGCCAGAAGGCTAAATTAATTCATGCAATGATAAGCAGTCATAAGTCGGACTTCGTTGTTCGTTTTCCGGCGATTTTCAGCCGGATAACGAACAACAACACGGATAGGCCAAAACCCGCCGGAAACCGGATAACGGATAGCGGATAGCGGTTAGCCCGCTCGTCCCTGCCACTGAGTCTCCTCTATTCAATCCTTTCGCAGGCTCTCTTAAATCAACACACGGGGCACACAGCTCGTGAGTTTGCGCTGACGGTGCGAAACTTGGATGATCGTTAACTCCTCAGATTCAAGAGCTGGGCGAAAATGAAACACGTTTTTCTACTATAGGAAGTGTGGAGATTCTCGCAGCAGAATCCATTTTCGCCGTTCATACAATCGCCTCAGATCCTACCCTGGTTAACAAAACCGTTTTGCAAACAACTGACACACCTACCAGTATGTAAGCGAAGCGTTGGTCGGTCGGAGAAGAGTCTACGCATTGCACAGGTGAGAAGCGATGCTAAAAACTTTCCCACATATCTCTTTTCGTGAAAATGGAAGTAGATTAAGACGGATGATAGTCAGCCACTACATAAGCAAAGGAAGCAAAAGCCTCCTGCTGCTATTCTCTCCACGTGACACTTGGTTTCTGTTTTTTCGAGCCAGTTGAACGGAAACCCCTTGTCGCAATTTTCATAGTGTGCCACATCTCCGTCCCATAACAACAGAAACCGTCATGCAAAACGACACCGAGCCACACTGTGCCGCGGGGAGTCAGCACTAGCTTCATGTGGTTCAGGTGCGCCCAGCTCGTGTACATACGAGAGTCCCGAAAGTTCCGTCAAAACTGTTGTGGTTGTTTTTTTCGTTAGGATTGCTGTTATAACTGACTCTTCATAAAGAAATTGAAACACCAGGAAAGGCAAACTTTTGTTAAGAGAATGATTACAGGAGCTGCTCATGAGTCAGAATTTTACGAGGAACCCGACACAGTAGGCCTGCAAAAACCCTGCTTGGAGACCAAAGCAATTTAAAAACATGTAACAGAGCTTTGGAACGCTCTGTATGTACGCTCTAAACAGGGAATGAGTGCAGCGTGACCCACCCAGTAGCCCAGCTAGCCACCATTTTCTTAGAATCGCATGCAGTGGCTAAATGTGGCTATAGTAATAAAATATGTGAGCATGAGGAGAGTGTGAAGGCAAAGCACATCTTGAGATTATTAATGAAGTCCTTTCCTCATAAATACTCTCTGCTATATGCATAAGTACGACATATATGTGAGGAATAACGAGTACCAGAGGTAACCTACCATTAGACGTGGTCAAAAACAAAATTGTGTAACCTGATGTTACAAGACTTCTTTGTTGGCATCGTAACTCTCGCGACAAGCGGGGCATGGACTTGCACTCTCTTCCTTTCGGGCAGGATGTTAGCCCATTCGCTATCAGCACTGTTAAATCGCATCCGCCATATCCTCGATGCAGCGACCTCTCAACACTCTTCGACGATATCGGGATGTTGCATGTGGTCAAACAGCGTTCTTGCTCTGTTATCCTGCCCAAAGCAGAGGGTAGAGGCCTAAGTTCCGCATGGCGCGAGAGTTCTGACCGCAACAAAACATTTTGTGACAGCAAATATCCTCTATACCAGCTGCTCTAGGCTTAGAACAAATGTATATCATATTCAAATCAGTCTCCTTAAGCCGTTATCGAGGACGTAAGCTGTAATAACGATGTTTCGTTGTGATCAAAACTTCTAGCGCCAGGCGGGACTCGAACCCGCACCTCCCTCTAACCGGGCGGGAATGCTCGGTTATGACAGCTTACAACCTTGATACCAGCCACTTGAAGCTTAAGGAAACTGATTTGAATCGTTTCTATCAACACCATCAGCTTAACTGGTTCTATGTTGATATCAGCGGCCGGCTCATCCCGATATATGGGTGAGTGCTGATCGGTCTCACGAGGTGTGGATGCTGCCTTCGATCAAACGGCGCCGATGGTGTAATGGTGTAAAGTATTTCCGCCCAGTTAGAGGGAGATTCGGGTTCGAGTCGCGCATGGCGCTAGAAGTTTTGATCGCAACAAAACATCGTTATGACAGCTGTATGGGACTTGAACTTGAATTTTAATCCACAACTGTCGTTTCTGATAGAGGAAACCCTTCAATTTACGGCAGACTACCGGGAGTCTCTCGATGTGCTCGACATAGTGCTGACTATCAACACCTTTATGGGCCGCGCATGCATGAAGAACGTCTACATGCATATAATCTACATGAATCAAGGCAATAGAGGGGTAGGTCTGGTCTCAGACGCGGCCAGCATATTGCCCCTCTTCATTTTCGGAACTAAAATATTTCACCACACCGCTTGACAAGCCGCGCTATCAGGGACATCGGCTGTATTTTCTGCGTTAAGTTGCTGTAATTCGTTGATGAATCTCAGAATGCACCACCGATTTGAAAGCAACGCAGTCACAAAAAAGGTGATGCATAGTTGATCTTTTTCTTCAGCCTTTCATTTATGTTCAAGAGATGAGTGAAGTCAGTGCAGGACAATCAATGAGTGATGAGTCACCACTTTCTTCCGGCCTAAAAGAGAGCAGAGTACGGAAGGGAACGGAAGGGCTGAAAACGGCCGAAAACCGGAATTCGGGGTACTGAGACGGAGATTCATCCGGACTGACTAAGAAGCACCGTAGTGGTTTTCAAATTTCCTGCGGACGTCTGTGTAAGTCAAAAATGGAGAAATATCGTAGCACTTTATTGCATGATGGTAAAGGGAAAGTGGCGACTTGGATAGCCTTCCAATGCTCAGAAATTAACCTGCAAAAGGTTTGAAGCTTTAATTGTAGTTAGATGGTACACTCAGGTGAGTCATTCACTGGCAGTAACTAAGTGGCCGGACAGATAGCGATGCTGACTTGCAGGAGAGGGTCGAGGTTCGATTCTGGGAGTAGCTTTATAACTGCTGGGCAGACTCTTTCTGTTGGTGTACTTTAAAGTACATTGTTGACCTCGGAAAGCCATTCCTTTTCCTTCCTCATTGTAACATCAGCTACGAACCTGAAACGTTGCTTAAGCCAATCTCAAGAATGTGCAGATCAACCTTCGCATCTCTATAGAGAACCCCCTTCTTGTAACCTGCTGATTCTACTAACTACTAAAAAATGCGGCATTTTTCATCCACCTCGTTGTAATGATCGCCTTGCTGCCCATTTTCCCAACCACTCTCTGCTAATCGTAGGAATAGGGATTGCACTCTCACGATTCCGAAGACCGAAAACAAGTTTTCCCCAGACCTCGTCTAGAGGGCTGATTCACGGTGCTGAGCACAAATCTAGCAAACGTTTCCGCTGTTACGGTCAACCGCAGTAGGTGACGGCGAGTATGTGTAAGTAAAAGGATGGATTCAGAACTTCTACTTCTTCAGCAGATGCAGAACAACAGGCCAATTGTACTGTCGCGCTCATGATAGCACAATACTGCCTGTTACTGTATACCTAACCCTTCACATGCACATCAGGGATGAGCGGATAACAAAATTTTGAAACCCGGATAACGGATAACGGATAATTTTGCCCAAAAATCGCCGGATAACGGAAAACGGATAACGAACAAACAACAAAAATAAAACTGGGCTTAGACTGCTCTAGTTTAAACAGCAGACATGGAGCGCAACTGCTGTCAAATTATAAATCTTTTCTAACGACTTTAATGGGGTTTTTTGAAACATAGTGCAGTCACTTTAACAAGGCCCTATGGGATTCTCATAAAACTTCAGTAAAAAGAAACACTTCTTCATTGCCATCCAAACCGATGCTCAGTTCGATTTGCGAACTGAGCATCGGTTTGGATGGTAATGAAGAGACGGCAATTTCTCCAGGTTCCGCAAACAAGACCACCAAGCTGTGAAACTAAAACTGCTTTGCATGCTCTACTCTGCTGATTTTTCGCCATGATCACCTTAATCAAAGTCTGGAAAAGATAAGGAGAGATTGAGAATTTGTTCATCCAAGCACATTTCCATAGTACAATTTACAATGTTTCATGTTTTTGCCGTTAAAACGAATGGGAAGAACGAGACAAAGGATGCGTAAAACAGCCCAACTGACAGTATAGAAACATTCATAAGTCGCCCTTGGAGGGAGAGAATGTGGGACTCACTCAGCTCTTATTCACTCACATTTCCTTCATTAAACAGCAATTTGCCGGCATTTTGTAAGTTTCCATTGTTGGGTTGTTTTATTGATCAATCGTCAGGTTTTCTTTTTGAATTAAGGCTGTGGCCAAATAGAATGATCCTTGGATGAATGGCTTCTCCGACGCTTCTTGAGTTTTCTATGCTAGGCCGACTCAGCCGAATAAAGTCTGCATAACAGTCTTGGTTACGCAGCTTCACGTGGATCGATACTCTTGTTCGACAGTATCCCAAGATCTAAGAAGAACGAGGAATGAGATGGATGAAATACCAGCCTTCTACAGGCTAGCCACAACAAGCCACTGTGCAGTCCTAATGCAGAGAGATATGAAAACTAGAAAAGCAGAAGTAGAATGTCCCTGAAAGGCAATCTTAAACTAAAATGAAGCTCCAACATGCCCAGCGGGGAATCAGTTTAGTATAGTTCAATTGCACTATTTTGATTTTTAATAGAGAGGATCAATTCCTTATCATTACGGATGTACCACCAGTGCCACCAGTACCAGCGATGCTTTCAGAAAATCGTTTCTATAAACACACCTCAACAATTTGTAGAAGCGTAGCTTTCTCCTCTCATTAAGATTGAACCTGTGCCAATTTTGCTTGTATTCATTACTGCTCAGCGGTATGTGTTTAATGCGTTACAACAGTCTATCAGTAAAAACTGAAATGCCTTTGTCGCGTGCTACCTACACATTGCAATCGTGGAAGACGACGCTAAATTCTGCCCTAGGCAATTCATGTTGGGATGTGCTAGGCCCTCCACTTGTGACCGTCAGTAATATTCAAGGCGCTTGTACGCATTCTTGGTCTGCACATGGCTTGTGGTGACAAGCTCATGAAAAAATCAATCCATAGTAGGATTCATAGATATATAGTATAAATGAACGACCCTGAAAGGATGGAAGTTAGACCTCTTTCTAACTACGTCACCTGTGGATGAAGTCACCTCACCTTCCTAGATTAAAATGCCCTCTATTGTTGTTCTCGATCCCTCCTAAGAATGTGAAGCTTCTACACAGCTATCCAATACCACGTCCAAACCTGGGTATCAGCTAATTTGCTGTTTGTTACCCGGCCCAAAATTGCCGGATAACGAACAACAAAACGGATAGGCCAGAACCTCCCGGAAACCGGATAACGGATAGCAGATAACGGTTAATCCGCTCATCCCTGATGCACATACTCAGCGTCACCTGTGGTCGACGGCAACACCAAAAGCGGCTGCTATTTAGATTCGTGATCAGCACTCCAGTTAATCTTCAAGACAATGTTTGGAGGAAATTTTACACACGACCTACGAAGTCGTGACACTGACTACAACTACCTACGTTTGCAATGCTCCTTCGCCCTATAAGTACGGGAGAGTGGCCGGGAAAAAATAGACTGCAATACGACTAAGACACATTTTATCAGAGTTGGTAGAATTTGTGGAGATTACAAGAAAAACGTTCTTTATAAATAGAAATGCGACGGCAGATCAGAACATTCAAGAGATGGGCCAAAGCAACCGATGTCGATCATGGTTGTAAATGAGGTTACAGTGGAAACACTTTCAAGAAAAGTAGGCAATTTCGCCAGGAAGAGCTGAGCAAGGGATCGCTCTGTCATAGTTGCAGGTTTCAGTTTTTTTGAAGCTGCACAGCAGTGGAGATCTGTGCATTGCTAACTACAGGCCACTCCGTACCAGCGTTCACTAACTATAAAGTCATCGGTTTACGAATTAGTCCGGCTTTATACCTATACGTTGGAGTGATTTGAAACTCTATAGATTGTCGTTCTCGCCCTTCGTGCGACACAGAGCAAATTATGCGCAAGTATTGGGACTGAGCGTGTTCGAGGCACGTAACTCAATCCTTGATTAAAAATTATAAATGGTTCAAGGAAATCATCGGATAACGCATACCCTTCCGTGAGAACTGCTGAGTGCTCCGAGAAGTGCTTCCTAAATTTGGTCACGTTTTGCTGCTTATCATTACGACTAAAAGCCTGTTCGGTATACAAACCACCGGCGGTTCATTAGAACTGTATGCCACTGGATAGGTCTCGAACACGTACTCACTGGGCACCTGAAGAAGAAGGAAATCCATCCAAGCGACAGTATAAAAAGATGGGATTGAAAACTTCATAAGGTCTGAATGCAGCTCTTACATTTCCGCTGTTGTTCACACCACTGGCATAATCGCTTTTCTAAAATTGTCACAAAGTATTTGGATACCTATTGTTATCACTGTAATCACTTACAATTGGTTGAATGACATAAGTGGACGACTGAAAATAGGAATGTTGGACGATATACGGTTGCAGTTCAAATAATGAGTAATCTTACCCGATCCTTCGTGAAAGGGTCAGGAATGGCATTGATCTCGTACTTTGAGTCATCGGAAAATTGCCGCTTCTTTCTGCGCTCCTATGATTAACGGATGAGTTAGCAAGGGTTTAGCAGTAGGACATATATACAAGGAAACAGCTGTGAACAAAACAGCTACATAAGCTATGTACAAGCAATAAAAGCCAAGGTAGACCTATGTATACCGTATCGTATTACCACCTAAACCAGACGTTCAAGGGCCTACCGGACGCCAAACTTCTGGTTCGTACCTTCGCTCCAAACCTCGAGAGCAGAACACCTTGGCCGTCATGTTTTCTTATTTAGGCCCCACTGTTACCAGCCTCACAATTAAGACTGTCCAATCCCCATCGCATTTACGCGATTTGTACTCTGAGGTGTCCGTTCTCTACTAGCGAGAAGCGGACGGTGAGGGAGAAACAAGACGTAACATAACACCACGTCGTAGCTGTAGCGGGCCTTCTGGATGCGGACGCGCGTTATAGAACGCCTGTTACACGTCCTGTGAATCCCGGCACTCACCTCATGGCTCAGATCTATATCCTAACGGTTGCCAGTCTGATATATCATACACTTGGATGGTCAGCTGGCCGGGCTAAACATATGCTGGGAGTCGCGCATGGTTAGGCTCAAAGAAACAGCCAGCTGGCGTACGCTTCAGTGTCCAAGACATCCCTTGGCTTTGGTCCTCCTCCTTTATAAATATATTATTTATTAGTAGAAGCTGACGCTCATGAAAACAAACCAAGGACTGTAGGAATATAATGCAATGTCGAGCTTTTAAGTTGTAAGGAAAGCTTTCGTGTATCCACGAGATAAAAGCGCACCGATTCTAGTGCCTAGCGGAAAAATTTCTTTTTTCAGTTTTTTTCCGTTTTTGAACCCGCTAGAAAGCAGACTTGATTCTACTAACAATGAATGTTGTCGAGTACATGGCTGCTTACACCGTAGGACTTCATATTCCTAAGAAGCATGCATACTATGTGCTTTGACACAAATATCTTCATTAGCTATGTCAAGCACCAGAGTATGGAAGCGGACCTGCAGCTACAAGAAAAGAGGCAGCAATAAAGGCATACGTCTTTTCCGCTAGACTCAAGAGTTTCTTCAATGATTCAGATGGCTAGAATACAAAGAAGGATGTGGCTGAACCACACTAGATAGCCGTAAGTATTGGAAGAAAGCAGCCGTATACGACTAAAGGCTGTCGCTGCAATGGATGACCGAAGATATACGCTCTGAAGATATCGTTGTTGCGGTCCGGAAGCTGGAGCCATCAAAATGTTCGACGATTGGGTGACACGTTCCTTCACCCGTATACGGCGGCCGATACCTTACCCGGTGGAGGTCCGTCTCTCAGGAAGGGTCGTACGGATGCGTTTCTTCGTACCGCAACTTTCGGCAAAAAGCGCATTTTGGATCAATCGTTCTGAACAGGGACCACCAATCTAGTAGCATCTAGGAACTGTTTTGAGGCCAGTTTGGAGCAACTGGTACCGTCTGGAAATCCACAGTCGGACATATATTCAAATTATTTATTTTATTTTTCAGAATATTATCACACAGTCTTCTAGTACAGATAAAAGAAGTGCATGCGGAGCTGATTGCGCATAACTGTCACCCTGCTCGCTTGAACATTAGCGGGTCATCGTGCAGAATTTAGAGCCATCCCAAGTTAAAGATCACCGTCACGCAATATAGTTACCCAACCTATCTCTAACCGCATGTTTTTTTTCAGAAGTCTGGAAGCCTTCATTAGGAAATTAATGCTTACGGATTAATATCATGTCGAGTTCGGCTTACGTAATTTTAAGCGATTCGGAAAATCCGAAAGAATTGAAAGGCAGTGCAATCACTATGTGTGGGATGCTTCATACGTCAAGAACGATGGTGCTCCTTTCACCATGATGCGTTCGGTGGATTACAAATAGGATAGGGTAGCAGAAGAATGGATGAGCAAACTTTATTGGAGAAGAGTAGTCTCTCCGAATCTGCAGGTGAACGTCTCATTAAAGAGTGCAGGACTAAGGCAATAGTATTAGCACACATGCCACACTGCCGGACTGTGCCATCCAAGCGGATACAAGTTTCTCCGCTCTATCGATCTTCCGATGGATCTGAGGATCACCGTAGACGGTGATACACTACATGCCTTTCACATAGTGGAAGTAGGTGGCATACAGCAGTTTTCAGTGATAAAAATAAGCTTTCTTCTGAGATGAGATATTTGTTTGAATATAAGTCTCGAAACTGACCTAAATTTCCTTACAACCTAATGTCGACAGACGTGCACTTCAACTCACAAGGCAACTGTCTGAACGACACACTGGAACGCCAAGAATGAGTACTATAGGGAGAATCTCCGTCCTCCAAATAGTAACAGAACATGTTTCGTTTTTGCCGAATCCCTGAGGCAAACGAGTAGGAGGGTGTAATGGTTAAGGGTCCGGAGAGCGAGCTTACTATGGCAGCGCAAGATGATGGTCTCGAGGAGGACTCGGTGGCGCAGTGGTAGAGGGGCTGCCTCGTGTTCGTGAGGTCGAGGGTTCCCTCCCATGCTACGTCGCGTTTTTGCACTTTTGCCATAGTATTGGATTTCCATAGAGATTTCCATATCTCAACTTTGGAGTTTGCTACGGTGAGATGTTTTTACTACCTATTGTTTGACGACATCTCGTAATTCACCAGCAATGTCCGAAATATGCCAAATGCGATTATATATGAAATATTTATGAAATAACTTCAGCACCAATGATACACAGGCACAAAGTGTATAAAACAGTAGGAACGATCACAGTGTGGGCAACGTATGAAGGCTACAGCTTCTTCACATCCTGAATCATCACAAGGGCCGAGGTCTTCCGGGAATGCCGTTCCACTCGGGTTTTCGAAGCAACCAGGATGTGTCGTCAAATAGTCAGCCTTGTACCACGCGAACTCAATCAGCCTTCCCAGACGAGGTTGGCATAACAATTGATACACCAGTGAAACAACCTTCAAATTTACAAATATTTCATTGCTTCACAGTTTCTCCCCAGTGGTACTCCGCTGCAGCCCAAGCCTGGAATCGCGATACAGTCCACTTCCCCAGTTCTCAAACTTGCATAGGATGACAATTCTAGTATAACCAAACCTTTTCCTTCGAAACGATATGTCCTCCCGAAAACGTGATAGTGCCTTCACTGGTTAGTGGCGTCGTGATCCCGGCACAATCCTCTTCTGGTTGAAACTCTTGGTCCTCTTCTTCCACTACCTCCAACTTCTCCACTTCGTCGATTTCCAGCTGTTGCAGTTCGAAATCCTGTAGGATACTTGCTATCCTTTCTGCCAGCTTCATCTCGTCTCTCGAAGGGACAGCATCTAGTGGAGATCCGCGCTTCAGTATCAGTAGGTGAATGACCACTCGAGGGTTAGCAGACATTTGAAAATCTCTATGGAAATCCGATACTATGGTAAAAGTAGCAAAACCGCGACGTAGCATGGGAACTGAACCCTCGACCGCACGAACACGAGGCAGCCCCTCTACCACCGTCCACGAGACCAGCGTCTTGCGCTGCCGTGGTAAGCTCGCTCTGCGGAACCATAACCATTACACCCTCTTACTCGTTACTACTCAAGGATTCAGCGAAAACAAAACATGTTCTGTAACTATCTGGAGGACGGAGATTCTATCTGTAGTACTCATTCTTGGCGTTCCCGCGTACCGTTCAGACAGTTCCCTTGTCAGCCATCTTAGCTGAGAACCTCCGGACTTTAGAACGTCCTTTCACACAGCGATGTGACACCATGAGTAGCGAACATGAGTTAACCTTTCAGCTAGTAGAGGTGTTTTTAACCTTCTGCATACTTACCTTTCCACCTTTAGAGGTACCTTTAGAGGTGCTGAATGGGCATGGCAAGGCGCTTATTTCGTAGATTGAATCATTTGAGAGCGCACGCTTATTCACGGTCTGCAAGAAAACGCTACACATACATTGCTCTATTCTAAAAAAAAGTTTTTCATTTCGTAAGCAGTGGGGATTGATAAGTCTGACAACCCGTGTAAGCAGATGCAAGGGCTTCGCTTTCATGTAATCTGGCAGCGATTCATGTCGCTGTGTTTTTGCATATTTGGAAAAAATCGGCAGCGCGTTTCGCATCATAGCCACCTACAGTACATACTGCTCACCGTGACCCAGAAATCATCAATGTTTGAAAGTTCTTGGAATTCTTATCCTTTTGGCTGCAGCAGAGATTGGTGGAAACAAAATGAGGTAGTCCACCCTAGTCGAACACATGTCCTCGACAGCCTAAATCCAGGTCGCGACATCGAGCCGCACTGAAGACAGGTTTCATTTAGGCGCACGATGTCAAAATCGGTACGAGTAAGCAGAAAGGCGAACGCGTTAACATTCCTCAAGAGAGAGCGAATATTTGTCAGAAAACATGAAGCTTTTCTACACGGGGTCCAATGATGCATTACACTGTTAAGTGGGCAGGAGAGATAGAAGACGTTTGAGCAGCCAGGGTGCTAGACGTGAACCAGCGGCATAAGTTGTAGTGATGAGCTATTGTCTTCGACTACTCGGCGAGCTTCGCATTTCATCATATGCGTTCGTTCTTAAATAATTTTAATTTTGGATGAGGTAGCCATGTTGCTTTCCTACCAACAATTTTCTTGACTCAAATAGCGTTAAGGTTAACAGCAGTAGGGAATAATGGATCATGCCATAATCGGCTAATTATTCGTGTCCTCTCCCGACCCAGTGTACGTCCGAGCTTACGACTGTGGAACTTTAACCAATCGTAGCGCGCCCTTTGGTTTTTTGTTGGCAACTAATCTTGAAAGATTTAGGTAGGAAACGTTTTTGTTGACTGACAACTAACGTAGCGACCCAAATTTATATTGTCTGTTACCTCAGAGCACTAGATCTGGCTCAAAGTTCAAGATGCGCTTCTAGTCACTATACGCTTATCGCTCGATAGGAAGGTTTAAATAGACGGTACACGAGATCTCATATTACCTGTGGGTGTTTCTGTTTAATTACGGAGGCATTCGTATGACAACTTCTTACTGTTAATGCTTTTCAACATATTGAGCTCAAACGAGTTTCCTTGTTTGAAGAGCTGCTTTAGTGCCCTCCTTGCTTTTGCGACGCTTGAAGGTTGGCACTGCTCTATATCAGTTGCCGACTAAAGTTATTATAGTGTAGAGTCGTAATACCGTTATCATCATTAGCTCCGGTGTTTCGTACCTCGGTTCCCGGCGCTTTTCTAAATGGACAGGGAATCCCTTGTAGCTCGTACAGTGACTCCGCGGTCAGCTGGCGCTTGTTAAGTGTCTAAAAACTGAACGTTCGAAGAGCGCACAGGCTTGATGACCAACAGACCCTGTTATCAGGCTTCCTCCGTCCTTGCGATTTGCTTTTGTCCGGTCCGCTGTCTTTCTAAAGAAGCATATTCATAGCTTAATCGAGTCTAGTTGTATGTTCTCATCGTCAGTATTGTTAGGTTGTTCCATAAGTTCCCGCCGTTTTTTTTCAACGATTCATTGCGGATTTTGCTGGCGGTCTCTTGCACAGCGCCATACAGCTTTCGAAAGGGAATGATCTGCTCCATCAAAACTTGCATTGCATTTCTTTTTTCATTCTGAATTTTGTCAATTTTAAGGTCGTTAAAGGAAAAAGTGAGAAAGTGAAAGGTGGCCATCGCCGACAGTTCCTTCTCTCCGCTATGGTTTGGTATTTTTGCGCAGCTTTTCATAGCATTTGAAAGGCAATGTTCTGTACTATAAGAATACGTGTTGGTCGGTTTTGCTCATTTGTTCTTTGTTGACTTTTAGGCCATCCAATTGGGACGTCTTTATTTTTACCGACAGCTTCTGCTCTGTGGTAGGTCTTTTTCGCTTGGTGTTACATGTCGTTCGGAAGAGAATGCTTGCTCTACAAGAATTTGTGTCGTGTTTATTGGCTCATGCTGATTTCTGTCGAATATCAACAAAATGCCAAAAAGAGAAAAATCACCTTCACCAACAATTCCTTCTCCCTGTTCAGTCTGCCCTGCTTAGTTTTATATGACACTCGAAAGTGAATGTCTTTTCTACCAGATTATATAATTTATTCTTCGGTCATTTAAATTTTTAGTAATTTTCAGGTCATCAAAATGGAGTGTCAGGTCGACAAGGATGAGACCTTTCGGCAGCTGCTTCTCCTTGTGTGTCGCTTACTGACCAGTGCTGAGCCATTCTTTACGGTGCTTCATCTTGACATCCATACAAACAAACAACATTTTTCATTGCCAGTTACAATTCTGTGCAAAAACTGTTGAATATGTCAGGAATATGTCAGGAACTAGCGAGTGACGATTGCTGCCGGCCTGCTTGTCCGTCATCATTCATCACACGGACACATTCAACGATTTTTGCACAGAATTGTAATTGGCAATGAGAAATAGTGTTTGTACGGTCAATCAGGGTTCTAGTGCCTCGGCCACACTAGAACCCTGGTTGAAAGCAAAGAGAAGAAGATGCCAAAAGTGCTCATCCTTGTTGATCTGGCACTGCTCCATTTTGATGACCTGAAAATTAGCAAAAATTTAAACGGCCGAAGAACAAATCATATATTCTGGTAGAACAGGACGTCCACTTTCGAGTGTCATATAAAAATAAGCAAGGCAAACTGAACAAGAAGAAGGAGTTGTTGGTGAAGATGGTTTTTCTCGTTTTGGAATTTTGTTGATATTCGACAGAAATCAGCATGAGCCACTAAACTCGACACAAATTCCTATAAAGCAAGACATTCTTCTCCAAACGACATATAACACCAAGCAAAAAATTCCTACCACGGAGCAGGAGCTGTCGGTAAAAATAAATCTTCTTCTTCGGACGTCGCACTTTGATGACCTAAAAATCAATGAAGAAGAATAACCAATTAGGACCAACACGTATTCTTGCAGTACTAGTAAATATTGTCTTCCAAATGCTATAAAAAGCTGCGCAAAAATTCTAATTCTGAGCATAGAGAATAAGTGCACAGACGGCTACTTTTTCACTTTTTCACTTTTCAATTTAACGACATAAAAATTGACAAAATTCAGGATAAAAAAGAAATGCAATACACACTCTGATGGAGCTCCTTCGAAAGCTTTATAGCGCCATGCAAGAGACTGCCGGCGAAATCCACAATGAATCGTTGAAAACAAAACGGCGGGGCTTATGGGACAACCTAATACTTAACATACAGCTACCAAACTGTAAGGCGACCAATTAGATATTCCTCTTCGACCATCCTACTCATCGCTCCCATTGAATTTCTGCCCGGCTTTCGACGAATCGTTTGTTGGGGCTCGTAGCGCGTTTAATAACAAACTCTTCTATGTTTCATGTGTATTTTATAATTATAGGCAAGCCTTACAATCGGAAAGAGAAAGCAGTTTTCGAAGGTCATAAAGTGCCAAACAGTGCAGCTGTCAAGTCCTAGAGATAGAGAAGTAATATTCGCTGTATACAGTGTTCTCTAAAAATTACCGTTTGGCCAAGTACCACCAGTGGCGGAATTTTGGCGAGATCAGCCTTCCATTCAGGCGAGTGCGCATACTTATTAATTGTCTGAAATTGCCGATGTTAAAGCAGCACATTTCATTTCATGTTTGTAAGTAGCTTAGAACATAATCGAAGTTGCTCCACTAAAAATCAAGTATTTTGCACCGTTTATTTTCCGGAATACGTTGTCTAAGCGGTTTATATTGAATGTCGAATCCTATCTCAATTCTCCTCACAATTCTGCAGAGCTATCCGTACGGTATTACAACAAAATAGTACCTTTTTAAAGAAAATTTGTCAATTGTATTAAACGGCATAATAACTGCTATGTCACGTATCCTTAGTGCTATAATCCTTGCATTTGTCATGGTTGCAGCATCCCTTACTGGAAGGTTGTGGGCCCTCATTTAGAGTGGCTGCTTATTTGAAGCTATTGCACATAGGAACACTCCCATCTCGAGCCGCAACATTTTTGAAGATTGGTCGTACAGCATTGCCATCAGGGTTAGGATCCAAATTATGAACCTTGAATCGGAGGGCATGCGACAGCCGGCCACTCCTACTGCGCCATCACGCGCCGACGAGCTGAAGAGAGTGGGAAGGAAAAATGAATCCACGTAGTTGGAGCGCTTCATACATACTAAGTATCACATCGCTTCCTTTGAGAAGAAGGAAGCGATGTGATACTTAGTATGAAGTGGGAGCCAATACCAGAGCAAGTCTGGAGTGTTCGAATAACAGTGTGCTTAAGACTACTTCTAGGGACCCGTGGCACAAAAAGATTGGCTGTGAATTGCATCAATTCGTACTGTAACTAACAGAGATGCGATGGCGCTAGTTCGCAATGCAGTTTACACACATCGATTCCAGGATGGATTCGCTCATAGTCGACCTGGCTGCTAATGCCAAGTGGACATGGGTCCATCTTCGTCGTGAATACGTCGCGCTGCAATGTTACATGTGTTGTCGCATTTTCGTGTAACATCGTGGAACCCATTGTGGGAGCTGCTATATCGGCTTAGGAAGACAGCAAAGCGCCATCCAGAGTTGCACTTGGCATGCCGAAGAGATCTAGTGGCATTATCATGACAGGTGCCTTTTCGTGTGGTCACGTCCGATTCCATCGGTGAACACTCCCTCTCCAGCACCACTTCGTAGAGCGCGCTCTCCTGACGGCTCAACACTGATCCAGCAGCCTGTCGTCGGTCTGGCCGAAAATATCACACTCAGAAAAATTCGCACCAATTAAACTCACTTATGGGATTTCCACTATGGCAAATTAACAGTTCTTCGTTACGAACCGTGTAGTGGCACGCAGGAGTGGAGAGCATCGACAGTGCTGAACTTATCGTTAGTTGTCGAGCAAGCAGGTTTTGTTCCAGAGAGCGCTCTTGAGAAGATAGCCAAGGTGTTCGACGATACGTGAACAGGAATTTCTCTATTGCATGTCGTCTGAGTCTTGAAGCTTCTGTTCATGATAGAACATCACCAATGACATTGGTACTCTACAAATAAGAAAACTTGGAACGCTGACTGTCGTTGTTTTACACTCCAGTTTATGGGCTTACAAACTGTGCGAATAGTATGGATAAATCGCTAGCAGTAGCCCTTCAGGATTTCTCGATGTGGAAGACACTTTGATTTGCAGCGAATTGGAGTATACATCGTCGACCACGACGATCATACTTCCAAAGAGCGGTCTAGAGTGGCCCACTTCAAACCTTTCATCCGTGTTACAAGCGAATAGGTTTGATCTGATGAATCTGATGGCTGTTTCTTGGCAGACTTGGTAAGTCCGCACAAGTTCGTCGTTGATGATGGTGATCTGGTAGACATATGATAGAATCGACCATTCTTTTTCCCTAGTTCCTCAACGTGAGTCGGGCAGGAGTGAGGCGCGGTATCTGAGCACAAAGGCTTAGCGGTATTATGGCGAAGAAATAAGAAAAAGAAAATGCAGTCCTGTAGCGAAAAAGAGCGCGAACCGCGTAATAGCGCGTTATGTCGCCAGATGGCCTGTGGTCCCATTCATCTTGAGAAACGCAACCTGTAACCATTTCCGGCTTCATCTGCAGCGCCTTCATTGTTTCTAATATTCATTGGCTATTGTTTCAAATATGGTAGATGGACTGGCAGTAATGACAATCTGCTTCAACGCACCAAACAACTTCAGCAATAATGACGTTATTATCACAGTCTCCGTTAATACAATCAATGAGGAGGCCCCTTCGAGTTTTCCAAAGTCCAACGTATTGTCTCTCCCTCCCTCTTGAAGACGAAGTCGTGTGTGCGCAGAACGAACATCGAAGAAGTCTCTCTGCACTGCAGATGGAAATTCCATTTTTATTCCCAAAAATCGTGAGACAGATGGGGTGAATTGCCTTCCAAATGAGCAGTGGTGAAGCATTCACACCACGCAGACGAGTGCCAATCATTCCCCTTCGATTCGGCCATTTTTCCCCATTCGTGACGCTTTGGCTGGCACCACAAACAACGTTTTCGATCCTATCAGGAACGGTGCAGAAATACTGCCCCTAGCACATAGCCGGATGCCTTCTCAAACTGCCAGACTGCCTGATTTCAGGCATCATGAAATGGTGTTCGTCGGTCCTGACTTGAAAGCACCAGTCGAGCCATGGCTCCATCCATCCTTTAGAATAATGCTTTCAAATTGTGACGGTGTTTTTCGGAAGCCCACCGTTGATTACGCAGGCGTTGACTCCAGGAAGACCAAGAACATGGTGCTTATAACCTGCTGGAATATTTCACAGACAGATTTCACTTCGAGCGGCTGACGGTTAATGCGAAATAGGTCATGATTGATGATTGCTGATTGATGATTGTTAGTAGTTCCTTGAATTCATCATCCATTTTCATTTAGAAGTAGGCGTCTGGAAAATCCACTTGCGAGAGAAATTATCGTCCGACAATATGCTTCATAAAGATATGTTTGCAAATAGGCTCAAGGGGGGGGGGGGGGAGTCACCGTATAAGTCAGCCCAATGGGTGTTTCGTTTTGCACGAAAATTTCTTCATAGCACTGGTGTGTTATACTCCAGCACGTACTGAGCTACGCCATTTTCCATGTAATTGAGCACTCTCATGTCTTTTAACCAATTCTTAACCCAAGGTGACCCCTTCCGCGCTGCTTTGGGCCCTTATTTTCAAACGTAGGTAGTGGCTGTGCATGCTACAGAAAGGTGTTATTAAACCTGTTGTGTCTACATTATCGCTGCTTTTCTTCACAACAACTTGTGCAGCAAACTTTGAATGGACGGTGTTATCATTTTCACGCTAAGTAGGCCGCCTATCTTGACGTCCGCTGTGGGATTGGAAGCGAACAGCCGCAACGGGCTCATAGGCCTATGTCATACCATCGCTCACCTCGAGCGAAGCTAATGATAATGATAAACTTCCATATCGATCGCGCGAAGCGATGAGCCGATATGGGAGCCTGTTATTAGGTTTCGCTCGGGGTGAGCGATGGTATGACATAGGCCATATACTGTTGCAAAGAAACAGCACGAGGCTTGAGAAACTGTGCGCTGTGCCTTACTCTTTATACTAATGTCCTTCTCGGGGACAAGACTTTGATGGCGACGACGCCCGTTGCATCTCGTTGCGCTCGCTGGGCTTGGTGTGGCACGGAATTCTGCAGATTTGCTCAATTTCTTGAAGCTTAACCAGCGCCGTCAAGCTAATTCTATGGAAAAAGTAGGCGTTCCAAACTCAAGTTTCTTGGCCAGATACGTTTATTCGATGATGTCGTCGGACACCATCATTGTTGTATAGCCGAAAATGTTTCCTGCGGCAAAAACAACAAACAAACAAATTCATCGCCCATGAAAAGTGCTATATAGAACAATTTCAGTCAATGGGCAAAGGCGAAGGCAGTGAAATACTGACTACCCCTCTGCCCTAACGAATGTAAAAACAACGCATTTCCTCGAAAGGTGAGAATATCGACCCTTTGCTCTTTAGCGAATTTACTGCATGGGTCACCATCGCTGTCGCTGCGCGTTCTTCCTGTGTTGCTCACATAAGTATCAAAGATGGTTCCTGTTCGGAAACTGGCGGGCTCTCCCAGCGACCTCTGTTAGATAGTTGTCTTCTCGCGGAGGGTTCCAAAGAGTACATCAGAGGCCGCGCAATTTCCTTATGGATAGTCAACCCTTAGCCCATATTTACGAGCCGCGAGGGTGGAGACGTCAGGAAACGTGGCTTTTAAATAAATGGGAGATGGTATCATTGGGTAAATTCTCTGGGTCAATAGTCGCCCTTCTGCAGTAATAATGCTCATTGAGTGCGTCATAGTACTCAATGAAATGGGCATCTGAATGGGCATCTAAATGGGCATCTGAACGCATCACTCAAATACGAGGAGGTTTATGGAATGGGTCACATAAAGTAGCACATCACACCCATTCCGTTGGTGTCGGTCTCTCTAACAATGAATTTGGAACTAAAGCATCCAAGCATGTTCTCTGCTAAGCTATTTGTCGGTTTCACAAGGATCGTTGAGTCAGCAGTGGCTGGCGAATCCAATAGCTTTCCAAGTTTGGTTATCATTTTGTCGTCTATACACCCGTGGAGCTGGAGTCGAGTGGCTCGCTTATTGATTCACACCTCCTCGTGAGTTCAGGCGTGTTGCACCGGCACTAGCACGTTCTTGCAGCAGCTTACTCGGTCGGTTGCTTCGATTCCCGTTCCGGATTTGTGTGGAATCTGAATTTTCGCTGCAGCATGTCTCTGGACTCTGGGAGGATGTTTTGGGGTACAACGTTTACTAATGAGCACCGCTTCTTTTTTGAGATGATGTGTGGCCTTGATGCTCCTCTCTTCCGTTGCAGTTAGTGGACCGCAAGAGGACCAACGCTTCGCATTCGTTATTGAAGTCACCAAGAAATGAAAATGGCTCGCCTGAAGAAGTGATTGAGGAGCCGCATTTCCGTACGTGAGGCCAGCGACAAAAAGAAATCATTTCAGGGGGTCAGCACTTCTTTGTATTGTCGAATTTCAGATCCGGAACGCTGGTTTACGTAGGTGGACGACACTATGTGTAACAATGGAAACTCGAATCGACGGCGAATGAGCTCTTGACTGAAGAGCTGCACCGGATTCTAGAACGGTGTCTGCCGGTCGATGACCGATGTTTAAGAGGCAAGACGTGTTTGGCGTATGCCTTATAGGTGGCGCTATCAAGCATAACTAAAGAAAGCTAGTCGGTTAACGTGGATCTGAGGTGTTGATGACCGTTATCGTTGAATGGTATTTTTAAAACCAGACAATGAAGGTGAGCCTTCATCTTTTTCGTACTTGAAGCCAAGCAGTGCTGAGAGTAGATAGTGAGAATGTCATCCGTACAGGCTGGAGCCTGCTCGCTGTTGTTCGACATCCTACAGTATCAGTAGGATGAGCTGGATTGGCGAGGCAGTCCAGGTGTCCAGGTCGCCTGACCATTAGCGCTGCGGCTGAAGAAGGCAGTCAGCACAGTAGTCCTTATTCTGAGGACGATATTATAAGAGACGAAGTGATTATGAAAAATGAGCCGGTTTATATACCTTTGATTTGGGACTCGAACAGTGACCATATAAACCGTTTTGAGGACCTTTACTATTCTATCCTATATACATAGAATTCGAAAGCAGTTCTCTCACTGTATATAAACCGACGCATGGAGCGCAATCGGGGAGGTGTCAGCTGTCGCGTGCACTCGACCGCAGGTTCCTGGTTCAGTTTTCTCGGGCCCTGACCAAGAATAACCTTTCTTCAATCCCTCCTGGTCAGCATAGTGGTACAGGACTTGCCTCTGAGGGATAAAACACTGGCGTGTCCATTGGCTGGCCACCGCAAAGCCATTGGCCAAATACGCATTAAAATTTCTCCCACGAAATCCCGCAGGAGTTGAGTGCGTCGCGCACTCCAAAAGGAACTGATTAACCCTTTCACCACATTGTCCGACGATGTCGTCGGACACCTTTTTGCCGCGTGGGACAATGTTCAATAATGTCGTCGGACACCTGAGGATACGCTTTACTGGACCTCTGGGGTGTCTTCTTACTGCTCTCTGTGCTAACAGAGAGCCTCACGTCCGCGTGCGTAAAGGTAGCAGAATATACATAGCTTTCTTAGAATAATAGTCGACAACGGCGACGCTGGAGGCGGTGGAGGTAGGATGGCGGCGGCTGGAACTCCTTGGTGACCCTCGGTGACGACCCGCGACGACGACCCCTGAAGATCTCGGCAGCGGCCTTATATACGCCCCGTTTCCCGCCGGTCCTTACTTTGACCTGCCTTGGCGAATTACCAACGCGCCTACGTGGGTGGTCATCGGCTTTTTACTAGCCGGCTACGGGCGCGCTACATAGATCACCACTGTGATCGTCCAGCCATAACAATCATAAAAATTGTTCATGGAAAATTATCAAGCATTTAATAGTACAACTTTAATCAACGGGTCCACTAATAGTTACGGTCAAGATGGTCTATGGGAAACTTCATTTGTTACTGTTCTTCCATACCTGACGAATAATACAACTAAAATAATAGAAATAATCAGCGCGCGGGAAAAATGCGCACTGTCCCGCGCGGCAGTCACCTGAAAATCGCGCGTGTCGTGAAAGGGATAACGCCGTATTTTATGCTCTATATTTCAGCTATAATCTTGAAATTTTGAAAATAATTTTGAAAGAGGAAGAGTAAAGCGGCTGCAGCTAATTTTACTTTCGTTTAACGGTATCAAATGTATGGCTTCCGACAGGCTGCTGAACGACTGGTATGTACCATTTAAAAGCCCCAAAAAAATGTTGAAAATAAAATGTTGTAGCTATTAGCTACTACTAGCTACTTCTATGTAGCTGCTGTAACATAACTAAGCAACACATCATATAGGGCCCACTTTCCTGGAAAGGAAAAATGCATATACTAGAGAGATACCTTGATGAGCGCTGAAATCTTAAGCACCGTCATTATACATTGAATCCGGTCGAAAATCCTCGGATAGTTGGATGACTCGAATAAAGTAATTTTCGCGGAGTTTCGCGGATGTTGATTGATTCGAATAGGAATGTTCTAATCAAATATCCGAAAATGATTCATTCGGATCCAATGTGCAATCATCATTCTCCCTTTCGATCTATTATATTACTATTGGATTCTGTTTAGAGGTATTAGACACTACTGAGCTGTAAGATATGAACCCAATAAAACTTAAACAGAGTGGCTGGTATTTTAGGGAGGTGCTTTCATTTGACAGACATTTGAAAAGGTTATTACCGGTGTTGAGGTGAACAGGTTTGGTATTCCGACTAGGTCGTCGTGCACATCGTCAGCGTATAACCTTCTCCCATGCTGCAAATAGGGAAATTGTCACGATCCTGGGATGAACCACACATTTTGACAACATCTCCTTTAATAGTCCTTGTTAGCGGTACAGCTCCTACTCCTGCTTTCTATTCGTTAGTTTAAACAGCTTACAAGTGAAGGCCTCGGCAGGTGGAACAGACATTTTGGATGAAGCCCGAGGTGATGTAAAAGGTTATAAGGTGCACGGGATGGATTGCAAGCAATAAGCTGACAAGGTATGTCCTTTACGAGTTTCAATTTGGATCATGAGTATGACAACGCAGCCTAGACTCCTGCGCGTCCTTCCGCAGCGTCTGATAAAATACCGGTTCACGTAACTAGAAAATCCACTCAATGCCGAGCCATGCTTATGCTCGCTGCCCAACTCTGATTTCCCAGCGCAATATTAAGTCGCATTGTTGTCAAATTTTCATCCTTAGTCAAAAATCCATTTCGATTGATCGAGGTCGCATCATAGGCGCAACCACCAGAGATGGGGCACGTGATTGGTTTTTCTCAACTACAACACGCTATGGTTACGCCAGTGCCGCGTTGCATACCTTAGGAGGGGGGGGGGGGGGGCTCACCGTAGCATACTGTACTGCATAGCTATTTAGGCGCAGTGATGGTTGGGGTACGGGGAGCAGAGTGTGATAAGGATCTTTCTGGCTCCCTTTTCTTACTACAGTTTCATATTCCAACGCAATGCTGAAGCTGAGCTGGACAACTGCCAGGCTCGGGAGGAAGTCAACATGTGAGGCAACCTCACAAAACATTCTGTGTTGCACTAAATTGAAAGATTTGCACAGCACTGGTGTGGTCTACCACTGTGGTCAACTGAACTAGGCCAACTGATCTAATTCACCATTCATGTGCATTCTTACAAAAACGAGAACGAAAAGTTGTCAAAGGGGGGGGGACTCCAGGGTGTGGCCCAACTAGCGCACCCATTTTTCAAATGACCGCATCCTGGAGTTCATTCCCTTGCCGTAATATGGAGCGAAATTAAAGAGGATGTGCGATCTAAAGAGGAAATGAGATCTATCCTAGTCGAAGAATGAAGCGTGGCCTTTCGCCTGTCCAACCCTCTTTGAACTTTCCCAGGCCTTCACCAACTGCCCAGTGATACGATGGTGCTCATGCGAACCAAAAGAATGTGGTTGCGTGTTGCTGTATGCTGTACGGGACTGTCGCCTTAGCGGTGCTTCCACCGGATAGATCCGGAAATGGCGGTGCTTTAACGCTTGCATCATGTACAGTAGCTAGCTGGAGCATGGCTGAGTCTGTTTGGGCACCAACTTTCACACTAATTATTAGTCAAAGTCCAACACACTCTTTACACGACACTCTATCACGTCAGTGATGCTGCACTGGTATAGCAAGTTACGTCGTCTACACGTCTTGTTTGCGGCCGCTAGCTCCATAGCTAGCGGGCGTGACCTGCTTTGGAAGTGGACTGCAGGTGGTTAGCTGACCTCGGACCTATACCAGGAGCGTAGAGAAGTGGAGAACCTTAATGCGGTGCCAGAAATACCGCGAAACGCAGCATTCATACTATATGATAATCCGCCAAGCGGCGAGTCATAAAATAGGGGGAGAATTGTTCGGTCGAAATTTCCGGTATATTAGGCTTTGCTTGTTCATTATATTCTGCCCTTAAATGTGGTAGGCAAAACAAAGAAGGCGGCGGTGTTGTGCTTTTACATAAAAAGCATATTTCGGTCAATCAAGTGTATCACGAGTCGGTGTTAGACTCGTTTGATATTCTTAAGGGGTTATTGATTTCGACGTAAGAACTGTCAGATTTATCCTGTTTACCGCGCCCCGAACTTGACTATCGACTAACTCTGGTCGATTATGCAAGATTATAAGTGATTTCAGCGCGTGTAATCATGCCTGCGTTGTTCTAGGTGATTTCAATTTGGCCGATATGTCGCCCAATCTTTCCTACGACCCTCATGCCTCTCAGCTGACCAAAGTTTTTACTGATCTGTTAAAATCCCATTCTTTTAGACAACTAGTCTCTAACCCACTAGATCAAGTTCTTTCTAGCCTTGGTTTGCAGTAATGCCAAAGATCTCTTCCACGACATTAAGGTTGATGCCCCTATAGGTTCTAGCGACCATGCTACTGTTGCTTAAACTGGAAATCAAAAATGTAGCTCCATCATTTCACTTTGAAAAAGACTTCAGTCGCGCTAATTATTTTCTGATTGAGTCCTATTAAGACGTCGATTGGGTTGGATGTTTCGCGACAGTTGGGAACGCTGACTCAGCTTACGAACTATTTCTTAATGTTTTACATCATGTTATTGACTCCTTTGTCCCTCTTCGTGGGATACAGACAAACCGCGCTAAGTTGCATTGCCATCTTGTTAGGATGATTCGAAAGAGGGACATTCTGTGGAGAAAAGCCGTTGTTGCAAATAATAGCATACCATAATAGCACAATAGCATCGAGGACGCTAAACACGAATCTGAAGTTCGTTTTTGAAGTATCGATCGCCATCAATCGATACTGAGAGGAGAGAAAAAACAATGCTGTACGTCCCGGTTGCTAGAACACGGATTTTCATCACCTACAGGTGCCTCAATGTGATGAACTCGTTACTAGCCAAAAGTGACAATCTTCTTAGATTGCCGAAAAATGCATTAAAACGTTCGTTAAGAAAACATCGCCTTCGATTTGCCTTGATCTTGTCGTTTTTTTTTGCAAGCTATATTTGGTTTGGGATGTGTACATTGTATAATTTATAGTTGCGTGTTTAATGCATGCTTTAGATGAATAAAATAAATGAATAAATAAATATTGATCAAATCATCGATTTTTGTGGATGTCGTTCAGGTGGCCCAAAACTTCAGCCCTGGAGGTGGTCCAAGTCATACTATATAACAATCCGCTAGGAGCTATCGTTCGGCGAAAACAGGGAAACTTTCGGAGCGTAAATCAAGGGCGAGAAAATAGCGGCAAATACCCAGGCGTCTTCCAACGCGCCTGAGATTCAGAAGACGTGCCGATCACGTCGCCCAACGTGCCTGAAGACTCAAAAGGCGTCCGAACACGTCGCCTGCTAAGGGGGGGGGGGACAAGAAGTGGGGAACACTGCTGCGGTTCCGCGTGGAAAATTTTCCGTTCAACATAGCATTAAAAGCGGTGTGAATCCTCGGTTCCGACAAAAAGGCTTTTCTTCGTGCGGCCAAAATCCTTCAGACGCTCAGTATCGAAAATGTCGATTTTTTCCTGAGAATGGCCGTTTGAGGATGAGGAGAGAAACTGTCTGCATTAAACCTGTGCCAGAGTAATCAAATATCACCTTTTGTACTGCTAGGGAAGGAAGAAAGCTGCAGCAACTAGCTTGATCTGATTCTCCTCAGCTTACTGATACTGCAGCATCGTGTGAAGCGCGCAAGTGCGAGGCACATAGGCGTGACGGAGCACTTGTTTAGTACATATATTGTGCTGGTGTGGTGCACTCTTGAGTTGGATAATAGTGAAGAACTCCTAGTGTAAAGGGACACTCAGTATATCACCGACTCCGGTGATGCTCATACGGTAGTAAAGGGGCGGGGCCTCGCTGCACACAAGCTGGGTGTGCCTGGCCCTCACCTGTACGCTTAGAGGAACGACATTCCTCGATAAAGCCAATTTATCCACTCTTCTGTTATCCTTGTATTTCCGAAATCCACTGAACCACCCATAACGGTGAAAGGAGAAGAAGCAATCCTCACGTCTCAACCGCCCATAACATTTTGGTGCATCGGCCTAATAAGCCGACCTACTCCCGCGTCAAAGAGTGACACCTTTGATCCCTGGAGAAGAGACAAAGCTCCATCTGAGCTTAAAGTCGGTCGAATTCAAGACCGCAAATCCCTTAACTGGGCAAGTCTCCCGTACTCTGTACCTGGAGCAAATCTTCTGCGAGTCAGAAACAAAGTCTCCCGTACGTTAAAATTACTTGGAGCAAGCCTTCTGCTAGTCAGAAAAAGGTTTCCAAGAAGGAACCATCTTTCACAAATTAGTGAAAAAAAGAAAAAGAAATAGCCAAACATAAATAATGGCACTTCATTTCCAAAAAGTGGAGATAATGGGTAGATCCACATCTCTAAAAAATTTAGTCATGCGCTTCCAAGAATATACGATCGGCATAGACTATACCACGGCAGACGAGGAGAAAAATCCCGAGCGAGAATAACCCTTCTAGAATGTGGCCTAAAGCAGCCGCAAAATGGAAGAGAGCTTCTCCAAAAGTCATACGAGGAGCTAAAAGAAGAGTATAGCAACTGCAAAACCAAGTCGGAGAAAAAAGACTTGATGGTAGAATTTGATCAGATTGAGGAAGAGTCTCAACCTTAAGAAAAAACTCTTAATGACGCCAGTGACCTTAATGATAAGCTGATGATGAGAGTGGTCGAATACAAGTGTGCAAACCAAGCCATTTGCATTACATTTGCCTATATTCCACAAAAAACGTTGGCAAACAACGTTGCAATGGCTGCAATAGCTGCTGATCAGCTGGTCCAGGATGAGTCAGTCGACTCGGACCACAACACCGTTAGTAATCTACACGGAGCGGAGAGCGTTGAACAAAATCAGACAGTACAAAGACTCCGCCGCTCCATAAAACCTCCTCAAGCGTTGTTGCCGAAATTTCATGGGCAGCCAGAAGAATTCGCCGAGTATTGGGCAGTATATGAAACCTTGTTTCATAAAAGTGACGAACTGGACGTCATCGAAAAAATCATTCTCCTCAGAGAAAGTTTGAAAGGAAGGGCCAAAAGCCTTATTCAAGGCATACAACCCTTACCACAAAACTATGAGTGGATGATAAAAACCATCAAAGATACATACTGCGACTATTCTATGAATAGATCACAAATAATTCAAAAACTAGTAAGTCTAAAATCGGCCACTAATTTTGCTGACAGCTGAGCGTCCGTTCTGGAACAGATTCAAGTTCTTGTTAACCAGATGGTGTCAGCCGGATATGACGTCCGAAAAACTTGTGACCCAATGTGGGGAGAAACCATCTTGACAAAATTTCCTCGTGAGATTGTAAAACCTGTGTTGTTAGCGGGCAAGTCGCTCGACCAGCAGACGATCGAAGATCTGCTGGGCCATCTCGAAAAAGAGGTCGCTGCGAATGGTTACGTCGACAACAGACTTGGCCAGAAGCATACATATAGCACCAGAACGTCTCAGGATAAACATGTCAATCAAAGACAACGTTCTGGCGACTGCTGCTGTTTCTGCCAAAAGGACAACCATGGCTCCATGACCTGACAGCTCGCAGAAAGTCATTAAAGGAGGGACGCAGATGTTGGAAGTGCTCCTCACCTAGTCACAGCAGCTTTGATTGTTTAAAGCCGGACTGCTCCGCATGTGGACAAAAGCACCACGTTTCTCTATGTTTCATAAGGGACACGAATGAGCCGGGAAACAATAATAGAGCGTGGAATCCAGCTCAACTGTACCAGAACGGAGGCAACAACCAATTGCGGCAAAATCAAAGGTATCCAGAAAATCAACCAGATCGACGAAGGCATACTCCTGGCAACAACACACAGATGTGCTCCAAGATGGTTACCTCTGTACCAAACGGGGCTTCCTCCCAGCTCATTCTAATGACTGCCGAAGGCAACGTATGGAATCTACCACTATATAATTGAGTTAGCTCCCTGCCCTGTAGATGGTGAGGCGTCTCTCACTGAGGTTGGGAACCTGGCTGAGATACGCCTCGTGGAAGCACGCGCAATCTCATGGAACCCCTTGCGACGCCTCCGCGTACCTCGCGCGGGCAACGTCTGCCGTTCAACATGGGATGTTGTTACAGCAGAGGACGCGTATCCTCCTCCTGCTTTACAAAACGGCGTTTGCGCGCGTTTCTGAGTGCCTGAATCCAGAAGACGGGTTCCCTTCATCGCACCACAACCTTCTGGAGTCAGAAGAAGCGAAAATAAAGGAAGCAAAGGCCACATCGTCGTCGCACGACGACCGGCCGCATTCAGAACTCAGCATTATCCCATGTTGAACGGAGAACTTTACTGCTGCAGCAGAGAGCATAACCTCTTCCTGCTTGACGCAGCGACATCTGCGCGCGCTTCTGAGCGTCTGAATCCAGAATACGGATCCCCTTCGTCGCGCAACAAGCATACGGAGTCAAAAGAGGTGACACCGTTGTCGTACGACGAGCGGCCGCATCCAGAATTCAACATGGGATGCTCCTCCAGCCGAGGAAGCACAGCCTCCTCTCTATTGACACAACGGCGTCTGCCACGTTTCTGAGCATATGGATTCAGAATACGGGTCCCCTTCGTCGCGCAACAAGCATCTGAGGTCAAAAGATGTGACACCGTCGTCGTACGACGAGCGGCCATATCCAGAATTCAACATGGGATGCTCCTCCAGCCGAGGAAGCACAGCCTCCTCTCTATTGACACAACGGCGTCTGCGCGCGTTTCTGAGCGAATCCTGAAATCAGAAGATGGGTCTCTTTCGTTGCACAACAACCGTCTGGAGTCAGAAGATCGAAAAGAAATGAAGCAGAGGTCTCATCGTCGTCGCACGACGACTGGCCGCATGAAGAACTCAGCATTATCTCATGTTGAACGGAGAACTTTACTGCTGCAGCAGAGGAAGCACAACCTCCTCCTGCTTGACGCAGCGACATCTGCGCGCGCTTCTGAGCGTCTGAATCCAGAATACGGATCGCCTTCGTCGCGCAACAAGCATACGGAGTCAAAAGAGGTGACATCGTTGTCGTACGACGAGCGGCCGCATCCAGAATTCAGCATTATCCCACGTTGAACGGAAAATTTTACCCGCGCGAGATACGCCTTTGCGTACCTCTCACGGGCAACGTTTGCCGTTTAACATGGGAGGTTGCAGCAGAGGAAGCGCAGCCCTCTCCTGCTTGACTCAGCGGCGTCTGCGCGCGTTTCTGAGCGTTTGATTCTGAATACGTGTCACTGACGTCTGCCTTGAGCATGGTAGGACCACTAAGGGGTGGTGGAGAAGGGAAGTAAGGGCCCTTTAGAGTGAACCAGGTGAGCGTCCAGGAAGGAAAGGAAAACCTGAAGGAGGGACCAGGGCGAGGAAGCCAGCAAGAAGAGACCAGTAGGGGGTCAATAGTGAAAACAAGGAAGTGGGCCAGGGGTTGGGACTAGGAAGGTGGGGGGGGGGGAAGACCAGTAAAGGCGGACCAGCAATTAGATCTAGAAACCAGAAACGAGTGAGGGGGAAGCTGGCGCCCGGATTCGGAAGACGTGTACACAGTGGAGGGGCCGAAGTACTGTGCAGCACAAACCAATGATGTTACTGGACGGTGTGGAGAAAATGTCTATGATGAAAGGTACCGAAGTGGTGAACGGCTTGATGCCGCTGAAGTACGCAGCAGGTCCTAGATGTTAGCGAATTTTAAGTTTGACAAAAGCTACCTTCTTTAGGTCAATGATGGTGCAAAGTCGCGCGAAGCGCGCAAGTGCGAGACATGCCGTTAGGGGTGTCGAAGCACTTGTCATAATATAAATGAATATGAAAAGATTCTGTTTTTCTTTGATTCTGGCGCACAGAAGACTGTTATTGAAGAGTCTCTTGCAGATCGACTAGGAGTCCCAAAACAGACTACCGAGATATGCACAATGTCAGGCATAGGAGGCCATATTGAAAGCTTCAAAAGCCATGTTGTCCAGGTCAAATTAAGCACCGCATTTGGAGAGGAGCTAAACTTGAAAGTCCAAACAAAGCCCGTCCTAACTAACGGGTTTCCTAGCGTAAATCTCAGCACTATTGATATCTCCTTCTTGAAAGCGAACAATATTTGTCCAGCAAACTCGAAGGTTCGTGGGAACACCAAATACTTCACGTTCTCGTGGGACTAGATTATTATCATGACCTAGTTACAGGTCCAATCAGTGCCATAAAAACCCCTACTGGGCTACATGTTTCGAGAACCGTATTTGGACCTACGATATACGGCAGAGGAACAGTTTCTTCAGATACTACTGAAAATTCCGATGCTTCAAAAACTATTTGAGCTAGAAGGACTTGGAATCTCCATGACGAATACCAAACCGACGAAAAGGTTCACAGGTATCTGGAGCTCTACTCCAAGAAAATTTCCTTTAAAGGCGGACATATAACAGCTCCATTTCCGTTGAAAGAAAATATAAGCAAGCTGGAAGACAACTACACAGTAGCGATTCGTAGGCTAGAATCTCTTCAAGTTGGACTGCAGCAGAACGGCAAACGGCAGTGCAGTTGGTACTGCCAGATAATTGACAAATATCACGCAGAAGGGATGATTGAAACCTTTTCTACAGCCCAAGAAGACGCGGTAGGAACCTACTTCATGCCACATTCAGGCGTTTGGAAGCCTGCAAAAAAGGTACCGCTAAGAATCGTTTTCGACGCATATTCGAAGAGAAGAGGAAAACTATCTCTAAACGATGTCATCCATAAGGGCGAAACGTTTACCAGAAAAATACACGACATTCTACTTGCTTCGCGCGAATGCAAGATAATTCTCATGTGTGACGTAGAAGCCGCCTTTACCCAGATAAGGCTAGTAGAGTCGCATAAAGACCTGTCGATTTCTGTGGCTAAAAGACATTAATTT
This sequence comes from Heligmosomoides polygyrus bakeri, assembly GCA_947359475.1. NCBI lineage: Eukaryota > Metazoa > Nematoda > Chromadorea > Rhabditida > Heligmosomidae > Heligmosomoides > Heligmosomoides polygyrus. The sequence goes on from OX375866.1 coordinate 42,259,259, forward strand.
ACCGCCGACCAAGGACAATCTAATCCTATATCGGTTCAAAAGGTTGCCATTTGGAGTCACTGCTTCACCTAGCATACTAAACATGGCTCTCTCAGCATTCCTGTACGCTGCAATACCGAAATAGCCAAGGAGATCGCCGACAACCTCTACGTAGACAATATTCTGCTTCGAGCAGAAAGCGTCGAGGAAGCGCTAAGCAAATAAAGCCAATCAAAGAAACTCTTCGCAGAGATAGACATGAACCTACGCGAATATATTTCAAATTCTGATGAAGTTAAAGTATTCTTCTCCTTGTAGGTAGACATATACATAACTATTCTCAAAATTCCTGTCAGGAAAACGCCACCGTGGATATGTACAATTCACTTTTCTATACGTCTTCCATCCACTGGGATACATGTGTAGTTGATATTCCTAACTTCTTCTTCACCGCGCTGTTATGCAAGAAGCTTGTTAGAATGAAACCGCTCTCGACATATTGGACGCACAATACGTTCGGCGTCCGATAGAATAGATATCTCAGCCAGACGCCTTTTTACCGTTTTTCCGATGCACCTACTCAGCAATGCGTTTATGCGCTGTTCTGTCAGGACATTGCAGATCTTTCAATCGCAGTCCCCAGCTGGAGTTCTGTCAGGTCCGACTTCCGGGCATTGCCAAAACTGTCTCTCAAAAACGACTCATACGAGAGCACTCGCGCGAGCAGATTTTTAAAGAAATGAGTGAAATCACCAGGGTTTATGGTTAAAGCCCAGAAGCGAGTGCAAGTCTAGAGCCGTGGGTCCACCCTCAGGCTCTTTCACAACATCGTTGTGAATTGTCAAAAATAAAGAAGGAACCCGGTGGACCCCCTCTCTGCGCAAAGCGCGTTGGTTGGAGGAAGAATATGGGCTTCCATAGTCATTAGAACAAACCACCTGCTACCGTGAGGATGTGCCCGCGCCTGCTACTGTATCCCCAAACCTGCACATCAACCAAGTCGTTGTCTTTTTGTCATTAAGCACGCAAAGGGTTCCAGGGTGAGGTGCATCTAAACTCATCGGCAGCGTGACAAGAGGTACACCAGCCCACTGCTGGGAAGCGTGGCACCAGGAGGTACAGCCGCTGTTCTGCATACCGAAAACTTTTGTTTTGCGTGTCAAAGGTTTCGTAAGGCAGCCGTTAGGCTCTCAGTGAGGCCTAGACGTTGGGGGTAAGTGAGCAAAGGGGATGGGATGTACCTCCTGACCGTCCCCAAAACTGCTCGTGTGGAGACTGCTTTCGTCTCTCAGGGAAAGTCCGAAGCTGGTTTCTGTGTTCTTCGAACGCAGAAGCGCATACGGCTGGAAAAAAATGCAGAAAACGCCAGCAAATTGTGTATACGTCAAAACCTCTCAAATCTCAATCAGCCTATCATTGTCTATCTTCTACGATGATACTCAAGCCTTGAGAGGTCAGGAGGCGTGACGCTACCATACAGCGGACACACGGCACTTCTCGCTCCACCTGTATATAGACCAGTTGGTCTCTCAATAAACTCTGTCTCATCTCTTGTACTCGCCATCATATCCACTGAACCACAGCATTATTAGGGCGTATAAGTCTACCGCCGTATCGTCGTATACATTTGGTGCAACGGCCTAACAAGCTTAAGTCTCCCGTGTCAAAGTGTAACAGCTTTGGGACCTGGAGCATAAATTCGGTCGAATATAAGATCGCATTCTCTGAATCCAAGAGAATAAGTCTCCCATTAAATACCTGGAGCACAAAGCCGATTCTATTCACGATCGCACTTTCTGAGTAAGAAAGTTAAGCCTCCCGTACGCTAAAAGTACCTGGAGCAGCCTCTTCCCTTCGTCGCTAACAACACTGAAGGAGGATTTTTAAAAATGGCATTCCATTCAAGGAAATTAGCAATCATATTGAGCTCAACCACGCTTCGTGATTTAGTAACGCGCTACAAAGAGCGTGCAGTTAGCCTAAACTGCGCAATTCAAAGTGACTCTAACTGTGAGAAATGCAAGTCTACCATAGATCGTTTGGAAGAGTACATAAGAGAATTAAAAGAGGGTGAACAAAGCCTTCAAAAACTTTTTATCGAGTTAAGGGATGAGTACATGAACTGCAAAGATAAGGCACAGAAAAAAGAGTTAATGGCTGAATTAGAGGAAATCGAGCGAGAATCTCTACTGCACAAGGTTACTGCAGAAGCTGTCGACCTTACATACAGTTTAAGGGCACGTGTTGACGAATTAAGGTGCAGTAAAGAAAGGAAAAGAGTCCAATTTGGGCACTGCTTTCAAACTAACAGTATAGTTGCTGCCGCAGTTCCAACACCCTCAGTGTTTCAAAGTAGCCAATCGAATTACGAAAACATTGAAGCAAATACCAGTACCGTAACAGTGCAGGTAGCGAAAACGCAGGCAGGTCATGGAGTACACCGCTCCATAAAGGCTCCGGAGGTGTCCTTACCAAAATTTTTTGGTAATTCAGAGGAATTTCCTGAGTTTTGGGTAGTTTTTGAGACTCTGGTCCATAAAAACGTTGAACTTCACGTCATCGAAAAGATCCTCCTGTTGAGGGAAAGCTTAAAAGGTAGGGCAAAATCCGCCATACAAGGCATCCAGCGCATAACTATGAATGGATGATACAAACGCTGAAGGATACTTACTGCGACCATTCAATAAATAGGTCACAAATTGCCCGAAAGCTGCTAAATTTAAGGCCAGCTAGTGATTTTGTGAACAGCTACTCCTTAGTCCTCGGAAAAATTCAGGTTTTGATTAACCAGATGGTGTCCGCAGGATATGACGTTAGGTCTATGTACATATGATCCTATTTGGATCGAAACCATACTGTCCAAGTTTCCTCATAGTATTGTTAGGCCTGTGCTCATAGCTAGCAGAGCAGTGCACAATCAATCAATCGACGAACTCATGAGTGACCTCAAGAAGGAAATTGCCGTTAGGGTCTACATCGAGAACAGACTGGGCAATACAACCAATGGCGAGGTCATCTCAACACCACCTAGATATGACGCTCCGCAACCTCAACTAAATAGGGGATGTATCTTTTGCAGCACTGGCAAGCAGGCGGCTTTGTCATGCAAAACTGTTATTGACAAATCAATTCGTAGAAGAATTTTGAAGGAGCAAAACAGATGCTGGAAATGCTGCTCCTCACGGCATGACAGTTTTAACTGCCAAAAGCTGAACTGCACCGGATGTGGGAAAATGCACCACGCATCAGTGTGCTTCAAAAAAGACCCTAAGGAACGCAAACTAGGTCCTCCATGGAATTCATTGCGACGAAACCATCAAATCTGCCATTATTGCACAGCAAATAATACTAATCATGCCGAAAATCAGCGCTTTTGTACCAAAAATTTTACAAATCTTAGCGCAGTTTCCGATGAACCTCAAACATTTAATCATTTGTCACCAACCAACAAACTAACTGTTGCAAATAAAAGCGGGTTCAAGCGAACAATAGGTAACGAAGTACAGAACCAGCCACTGACGCAAAGACCACCCATATCTAAACGTAAGGAACGTAAGGAAACGTAGGGTGCTGCGTCTGCCAAATAACCGCGCCTGGCATGGGGCATGCCATGGCCTTTCGCGTGAACCTAGGTCAGGTCACTACTTTATCAGCTGGATCGGCCAGGTCCCCAAGAATATACACTCAATTGCTCAACAAACCGTGCCGCAAAAAGTCAATAATGAACAGAGAAGTGATGGGTTGTGCTCGCGGAATTCTTGGACCTGCGTCGGAAAAGCTAAATAGGGAAACCCTCGCAAGACCGCCAGACCATTCACATGTTCAGTGAATTATGCTTTTTCAAAATGGGTAGTGTACTGATTGAAGTTTAAAATCTGTCATGTTTCCCTTTGTTCCATACCGCCGTCGCCGTCTACAACTCTCAACTAGCTGCTGCTGCTCAACTCGTCCATCAAGCTGTCTTCAACTTTCAACAAGCAGTCTGCAGCCGTCAACCTCAAACCGTCAGCAGCCACTCGAGTCCTCTACATATCCGGTCCTTATGGTCTGCAACAGTCCATCAAACAAGCCGATCGCCGCCGGCATCGTGATACTTTTCATCCATATCATGTCATGCTTGAATTACATTTCTTCGTGTAATTCAAAGATTTCGTTTTGGCCTCGCCGGGAATATCATCGTCTATCCTCTACGATGATACTCAAGCCTTGAGAGGTCAGGAGGCGTGACGCTACCATACAGCGAACACACTGCAGTTCTCGCTCCATCTGTATATAGACCAGTTGGTCTCTCAATAAACTCTGTCTCATCTCTTGTACTCGCCATCATATCCACTGAACCACCGCATTATTAGGGCGTATAAGTCTACCGCCGTATCATCGTATACACAGCCAGTTGAAATGCAGAAACACCACAACGCAGGAGAACCGATCCACGATCTCCCTTGCGTGAAGCTACGCCACTATTCACTGCGAGATGATCCGCTTGCCGGCAGCGACATCGCGAGCGTGCAAGAGACCCTCAGCGCAGTCATGCGCATCGATCGAATGTCCAAGTGCAAGCCGCTGCGATCCACAACGCAATGGCACCACGCTACAGTATCCCGCAAACCTGCACATCAATTTGCGACTCCATTCCCAGAAGACGGTTAAGTTTAAGTAAGACTATGAGCTTCGACCTCCACTAGCGTAGCAGTCGGAGATGGTGACGTGGAATTTTTCATTGTACACAAGCTGACGCATAAATACGTGCAATGCAAATTGCCACGAGAAAGGCCTAGGTCAAGCGGTACGTCACTCGCCAACTAAACCGGTAAAAACTAGTTCTACACGTGCAAAATGCCACGTCACGTCGTATGGTTCTTGAGTGCTGATGGGCTGCCCCCCTCCAACGTGCATTGCGCCCCCTCTTTAGGTTGCCTCCGAAAATGAAAGTGCACCATCTATCGGACCTATGAAGGTGGCGGCTGTTCTTCCTCCGCCAAGCCGCGTGCGGTCGCGTCGTATCGACGTGGCAATTTTCGATATCCACCGACACCACTGTCAGTCGATATGGAGGAGGGTCGTTGATCGGTCGGTGGCGGATCGCGGATCTCCACCGTCACTACAGGAGAACCCTGGGAGAGGGGAACAGTTCTCGCACGAGCAGCTTGGACACACCACACCCTGGAGTCCCTTCCCTAGCCTGGTTCTGCGCTCGAAGAGCGAAGAACCCAGCCGTGAACTCCCCATAAGCGCGCAGGGCTAAGAAGGAAAGATTTCACGCTCTGTCGCAAAGATGCGTGAGAACGATCGCGCGGATGTCAATTCGTTAGTCCGAATATTGCGGATATTGCGGCAGGTGCGCGCGTGCGATGAGCGCTCGTGGCTTGGCAGAGGAAGGATAACCGCGATCACCTGTGAAGACGTGTCAAGGACATGAATTACACCAGTGCGCTGTCACTCACATAATTGATCTTGCGCTTGGGAACGTAGGTCCAAAGGGCAGAGAAGTCTTCAGTTTGGAAATTGGTGTCCAAACAGATTAAGCTGCTATGCACCACGTGTGCGCGCCACGATACGTCACGGTGATCCCCTCCATGTATCATACGCAGCAGCTATAACGTTGTCACGCATTACCTTTGGATCCATCACGAATGAAGTGTGTGAGTACGGATTTATGGCTGCCATATCTGAAAGCAGTAGCTTGATCCAAGGTTTCAGGAAGCCATTCAAGGCAACAACCTTCGGTAATACTGAATAGTACCTTTTCTTCTGAGCACATTGCGCCGCCTGCATTTGGGGACTGGACGCACTCCTGGACGGCGACCAATTCAGAAGACCTTCCTTCTGGCCTTCCAACCGCTAACGCGAAGGAGAGAAATCTGGCACCCAATGATTCGCCGTGGAGGGTGGTCCCCTGGTGGCGCTGTGGGTCCAGACCGGAAGGCCTCTTTTGAACTTCACTCTTGGAACCTACCCGCCTCACAAGCCTTCCGAAGGGTTGCGCTGACAGCGAAGAGCAGTCAATGAGTGGAGCACACTCAACACCGTGAGGGCATGGCACTATCAACTCCAAACACCATCCGAACTCAGCAGTTCATGGGGTCAAGAAACATCACGTCTTTCGGTTTACTACGATTGCTATATGCGACTACCCTCGGTAATGCATATGCAAGCCTGGAAAGTAGAGCTTCCCAATATACACTACATTGTCTAGCTTAAGCTATTGCTCCATTAGCTTAATCTTAAAGATATAGAGAACCTGGAAGCTCCCATCTACTCATTTCGGAGTAGACGTCAATGTACGGCCATCTATTAATGTCGGTATAGTCATCCTTGTTAATGTTAATGCAGCTTGGCACGAAACTGCTGCAGTACTTTTTCGGCTACCCTTTGGGTGATTCCGTTTTCGACGGAGAATGGAAAATTCCAAATAAAAATATCCAACTTTAGGAACAACTCCTCAAAGGTCATTTTATCCTACAAAGAGACCCAAAGGCGAATGGAACAAAAGCGATGTTGGGAAACTGAGCTTTCCTATGGCATCCTTCCTATTGATCCTGTAGATCAAACCTATAGAAACCGACAAAGGTGCATCTCTCGCGTCACGGCCACCCACTGGTCCTTCGACTGATTTTGTGGGTTTTGAGAAACAATTCAGAATGCGTAGGGCTGTTGTGAATATACCCAACCAGGGTCTATATCTAGATATATTAATATACTATTGTACTCTAATATATAGAACACCTCGCTCGGAATTGTAAGAACTGAGATGTTTAGGGAAGGAATACAGTACGTTTGAAAAGTATGTAGCCACCTTGAAATTGATAATTCCACGTTTCGCGTTCGTTAGTACGAACTGGCGTTAGCCGCACTGGATTCAACGGAGACGAAAATAGCTAGATTTCTCTTTTCAGAAAAAAGCTTGATCTCCAGCAAAAACTAGGCGCTTTTGAATTTTTTGTTTGCTTCAAAAGTATGTTGCCACTCCAGGATATCGGACATATTTACACTCTTATTCAAATTTTGCGCGCTTTTTGGCAAGAAGTTTTTGTCATACATAGCCAGCTTGATCTGTTCTGCAAAAATAACCACTATGGCAGTCCATGACCGTGTCCTGACTATCGAGGAGCAAGCTCAGATCCGAGCGCATAAGGATGCTGGCTTGACAAACCGCGCCACTGCTCATCAGCTCGGACGTTCGCATGGATGTGACGACCACTTCCTTCGAAATCCTAATGGTTATCGGTCTGCATCTGTGCCGGGTCGTCCGCCTGTGATTCCAAGCCGGGATCGTTGACGAATCAGCCGCATGGTGTCGAACTCCACATGGAGCGTCAACCAAGTTCGCGCTGAGACGGGTCTATATGCATCTAAAAATAAAAGTTCTGATACAAGCATATAAGAGTTACGTCCGACCCTTAGTGGAAAGTGGAACAGCAGTATTTTCGCCTCACAGAAAAAAGATATTCTTCGGATAGAAGAGGCTCAGAATAATTACACAAGCAAGCTTGTTATAAGGTCCAACGGGTTTTTTTTTATTCGGGGATTCCAAAAGCAGCAATTCGAAACAAATTTTTTGGGGTCCTTTCACTGTCCTCCCGAAGGAACGTAACTGGTGCTTGCTTTATTTCAAAAAACTTTCTGGACAAATCCGTATGAAATCATCGGCATTTTATAAATTGATTCCCTCAAAGACTAGAGAAACACCTATAAAATGTGGTATCCAAGACCAAGACTTGGGAGACCAGGAAGCATTCCTTCGCAGTAAGGGACGGATCAACGTACCTGGCACTCAACAGCAACATTAGCCCTGCTTCTGAGACTTTTGGATCTTTCAAACAAATTGCAAAACCTACTCTCCTGCAGTACTAGCGAGATTGTTGTTTTAAGTTTCTGAGTTACAGTTACACGTTTTATTACTGTTCGTTATAATTCGCAAAGATGCTTAAGTCTAGATAATGCTAAGTTGGATTTTTCACGACTATTTTTTATGGCCGTAATAAATTGAACTGAAGTGAATTTTCGTTAGTAGGTTTGCGACACCACTTGGTTTCGGAGGACCTGTTCGACGAGCTAACCATCCTTTCTAAGTTTGAGTTGAATACACCACTAAACAGGCGTCTATATATACCGACTTCAAAAATTGGCCCACGCTCCAGGACTGCTGTCCTATGTTTGAAATGAATGTCACTGCAACGACTTTAACTAAACGCTCAATCATTGCTAGGTCTCTTAACTGCCAATAGTTTACTGATCACTAGAAAACGTTCCGCATTGGGCATTCATTGATGAGATATCATTACCTAGACGATGTTGTTTTTTCTATATAAATTGAAGCCGGTCTATAGCCGGTCTTCTACATAAATGTTGTGAGGACCTCCCAGACTGCGTGTACGCGCTCTTCTTGAGCCCAATCGTATAGTGTGTTGCCAACAAATGATTCCACCACCTCCTCGTCCATAGCAATTTGGTGGTGTTTGTCGAGTGGGTGTGTGGCAACAGACAACACTGGCACAGACTAAAAAGGCCCCATCACGACAGTTTAGACAACCGCACAATCCTATCAGTAGGGTCTTAACATTATTATGATAGAATTGACTTTGGAGCAGGAAGGATTGCCATTCGCGGTGTATACCGTGGATAGTTCAGGGATTTCAATGTGGACGTCGTCTAAGCCTGGAAGCCGCAAGGTCGAGAAGCTGGCGTGGCTGTGGACTAACGACATAAGAGAAAAGGTCCGAGAGAAGAAAAAATTATATCACGCGTTCCTGCGCGAAAGACCGCAGACAAATGGCGAATGTACAAGTAGGCGAAGAAAGCAGCAAAGAAGGAAGTTGCCGTGACAAAAGCAGTATAATGATCTCAGCGATAAACTCGAGAAGCACGAAGGTGAACGACATCTTTGTCGACTTGCCTAGGGACGCCATCGTCAAGCCGAGGACATCGAGAAATTCTTGGACATGAACTATGAGAATCTACTGACGAACCGTAAGAGGGCTATAAAACGACGGAATGACTAGAATTTCGACAGTAGAGTTTGCCCATCCGCCCATTCTGGTCGTGTGCAGAAAGCCACTTTAGAGGAGACGGAAGCGGTTTTGAAGAAGATGAAGCTAAGCAAAGCAACTGGCCCCGACGATATAGCAGCCGACCTATCGAAGTTGATGTGCTGGAGTCCTGCTGAGTGGATAACGAAGTTTTTCAACGGGGTTGTTACGGAAAAGAAGGTACCTGGTAGTTGGTGGGGGAACACGACGATCCCGATTTGAAAGAAGAAGGGCAGTCCTGCAAACTGCACGAATTACTGTCCAATTCGCTTGCTCTGGCACAGCATTTGAATCTTCGAGCGAATTTTTCCACCAACCAATGTGGCTTCGTAGCGAGCTGTGGCACCATCGATGCTATGCATGCTGCTCGCCTTCTGGTAGTGAGACATCGCGAGAAGCAAAAACCGCTGCACCTAGCTTTTCTCGCCTTAGAGAAAGCATTTGAGCGTACCGCGTGAGGTTGTATGGTACGCCTTACGACAACACGGTGTTCCCGAAGAGCTTATTAAGTGGGTGCGTATACTTTACTCTAGTCCAAAGAGTAGTGTGCGAGCGCCAGCTGGCACACGCGGAGTTTCCTATCTCTATCGGTGTTCACCAGGGCTCCGCACTTTCCTCACTTCTTTCCATTGTCGCAATGGATGCCATTTCGAGAGACTTTCAGAAGCCCAGCCTGGACGCTGCTGTATGTAGATGATGTAATGCTTGCAAGCGAAGAGAAGAGCAAACTCGAGCGACAAGCGCAAGCTTGGAACGACCATTCGGCGATGTTCGGGCTCAAGCTAAACGTCAAAAAATCTGAGTACTTGACGACAGACGTAAACGGGGTCCATTGAGATCAATGGCACTGCGCTAGCACGGACGACAAACTTCAAGTATCTTGGATCTGCAATTGCGTCTGATGGTAGTCTGACGTTCGAGGTGAACTCGCGCGTGAGCGCAGTTTGGTCCAAATGGCGCTCGATGACAGGCGTTCTATGCGACATTAAGATACCGGAACGCCATAAATTGAAGAATTATAGAACCATCGTCCGACCAGTAGTGATGTATGGAGCTAAGTGCTGGCCTGCAACCAAGGAGGTTGAGATCACAGCGTAATGTAAACGAAAATGCTGCGCTGGACGGCTGGTGTTACGCGTCTGGACCGTATTAGCAACGGTGAAATACGCCAGAAGTTAGGTGTCGCTCCAATTGCTGACACGTTACGTGAAGCTCGCCTTCGGTGGTATGACTACGTCCTTTGAGCTAGTGGTGATACTGTTCTGAAGATTGGCCTTAACATAGATATGCCCGGAAAACGGCCTAAAGAGCGGCCGAAGCAGCGTTGGCTTGATTCGTTGCATGTGGACCTGAAGTATCCATCTCGATCAAGCATTTGATCGCGTAACGTGGCGTCACCACACCAGAATAGCGGACCCCGCCTCGAAGCGGGACAAACGCTGAAGAAGAAGAAGAAGAAGAATGTGGACGTCGATTCAAATCACTTTCTGTAAGCCTCAAGTGGCTGGTACCGAGGATGTATGCTGTTACAACGATGTTTTGATCGCAACAAAGCATCGTTGTAACAGCAATGTGGACGTCGTCTGCATCTTCATGATAATGCCATCTAGAGCGCCACCCAACCCGGAGTTCGCGGTAAGTACCGTAGGTTAAACAGAACATGAACGGAAATTACCTGCTTAGCAAACCTCTCTAAAGCCATTATGGTGCGGATGGGGACCCAACTGCCTACATCCCCTGTTCTGTCCATCAAAAACCTTCAACTGGCTTCGACCTATAATTGAACACCACCTCTAGTTAACCAGAACTTGAAAAGTGAAGTCTGTGTGTTGGAAGAAATGCACTCTAGAAGCGGCAGCGGGGTACTCTGCAGCTCTTCAGCAAGCTCCTGTGTTTATTTGGCAGCATGCCGGATTCGCAATTGAACTGCTGAAGTCGCATGGAACACCCTAATAGAACTATGCCTGCACTGTCGTTGCAGGTCCGCGACACGCTACGTGGAATCGAGAGGACGATGCTCGAAGTGACATGACTCAGTTCCGAGCTTTGTCGTCCTTTGAAGATGAAGGACGCTGTCACATGGGCCCAGTCGTGGAAAATTAGGTGGGCCGGCCACGTAATGGGTTTCGCAGACACACGCTGGACGAGGGCCGCCACCGACTGGATTCCGGGGGATGTCAAGAGAAAACCAGGACGCATACCAACGCGTTGGTCGGAGTTCTTCGTGAAAGCTCTGAACGAATGATATGACGCTCTTCATGTCCATCGAGCGAAGACGATCCATTGGAGCACTCTGGCAAGCGACAGGGGCGAATGGAGGAGTGGACCTATGGCCACTAAAACCAGATCGGAATAGATTTTGAGCGCGAAAGTTGGATTGCAGCGTGGTTTCCCTCGCGCAAGTGCTTAAAACTGAGGCACGCATACCTCCATTTGATACTCTGAGCGCCTAAAACTGCTTAATCGGGGTGTGGTCCATCCATGTTGCTCGTGTGGAAACTGTTTGCGTCATCCAGGAGCGTCCGCAGCTGGGTTCTGCGCTCTTCGAGCGCTGAAGCGCATAAAGCTGGAAAAATGCGCACAAAACACCAGAACATTGTGTAGACGTTAAAACCTCAAATGTCAACTACTCAGTTGAAATGCAACAACCCGGCGACAAGGGACAGGGGACAACCGAACCCCTGACCTCCATCATCCACTGCTCAACGATCCAGTGTTTAATAAATTCACAACTGGGGCCGTATGCATACCTCGTCCCGGCGGTCGGACTTCCCGCGCTCTCCCCCCAGGGGCCGGATTCAACAACGAGAATGGAGGTAAATCTTATCACCCGTTACCGTTACTATCCGTCAGCGGCTCACTAACCGCGAGTTGCGATTCATCAAATTCGCGGTAAGTGATGGCAATTCGTTGCGACTGGGTCACCGTTTAGCCGTGGAGCGCAACCGCTGCACCCCGGTAGCGGTTACCGAGCACTCCAGCCTAGTAACGGATACGCCGGATCTGAGGCCGGATTTAACTAACCACGTTTTGATGAATCGGCCGAATGGCGGGTTTCGTGGTTAGTTGCGCCACTTACAGCCGGTAAGCGGTTGATGAATCCGTCCCCAGCAGAAATTACCCGGCGGGAACGGGTGCCTCTTCCTGCAATGAACCTCGGGAAATATACGGTCGAGAAACTTCCTAGCCGTACTGAAAATGTTTCGGTCGCATGCGTTGAGGGAGCGTTGCAAATCACGGAGAAATTATCAGCTGTTTTCCACTGCGGGTGATGGGACAGACGAGGAATAGCGAAAGGCGTGAGAGTATATTATCGGTTGAATACTGGATTTGCTATGAAGCCTATTAAAACGCTATTGTGTCACATTATATACACTTGTGGGTACTAAGCGGGCTGGTGCCCGCTTCATTATGAGACCATGGTCGTTGAACACTAAAATTAACACCGTTTCTGTGCTCTCCTCTGCTGATGCGAAGAAGAGCACAAAACTAGGCAAGGGAGGGAACTCCGGGGTGTGGCTGATCTAACATACTCGTTTTAAGGTACCTTTGCGGTGTACAGCCGGCACCAGCACCTTAGTACCCACTTGTGTTCTGTTCACTCATCTGTTTATTAAGGATTCCTTTTGTTCTTACGGTTTTTGAAAATCAGCTTGCAACAATGACCAAGTGAGATCCATAGTGTACTGAGTTAAGCAAGTCCTTATCTATGCGTCGTATGGCATAAGACAAAGTTTTGGTTATCAGTTAGATAAGGGCACATATAGACTAGTTGAACGAGATTCAGTAAATGCACAAAGCAACCTAGATAAACTTTGGGCGCATATAGGGTCCGGGGGGGGGGGGTCACTACGTAGTACAACCCTATTTGCTTTTTGAAACCGGAATTCTTTTGCAGCAATATTGTGTTCAGTTAGGTTTCTTTGAATTTACAGACCCCAAGAAACGCACAGAGATATATGGGCTAAAACCCAGTAGACGGGCACAGCACACCGTGATAGAAACGCTTTATTACAAAACAAAACAAACACGACAATGATGAGAAACAAAGACCTATTACAAACTAAATTAGATGTTGGAGAAGTTGACGCTGCGGGCCGGGCACGATACGTGAGGAGACGACGCGCGCAAGAGAAGACCCTCTCCCTGAAGAAAAGAACCTAATTCCAACGGGACTGACTGTCCCTTCCCGGAGTCCGACGAGACGAAGATGAACACTGGCCCTCCGGCCCTCCGTGGCGGCCTCTTCCCGCGCTCCCGCGCTTCTAGGGCCTTCCGTGCCGCCCACACCACGGACTGTCTACCGTACTCCGAAATTTGTTCTCTCACAACAGTTCTACCCCCAAACCCCCGGTGGGCACTTCCGACTCCACCGAAAAGACTTCGGTCGAAAAAATTTTTTTTCGCTGAAACTTTGTCTAGGGGGTTATTTGGGGTGCTGATCACGAATCTGATATCCGTTTTTCACGATTCGGTCGGAGACCACCCATACAGTTAACATGGGTGGTCCAGGCAGGGTCACCGATTTCGCTGAAACTTTGCCTAGGGGGATTATTTCGGGTGCTGATAACGAGTCTGACATCCGTTTTTCGTTTTACGCCGGAGTTTGAGCGAAATCGGTGACCGTTACCTTAGTCACCCGTACCTTCCGTAATCTACCGTACTCCAGCGTAAAACGAAAAACGGATGCCAGATTCGTGATCAGCACCCCAAGTAGCCCCCTAGGCGAAGTTTTGGCAAAATCGATGATTGTGACCTCGGCAGCCTTAGTTGCCTTTAGCTACCGTAACCTACCGTAATCGGCTGCAATTTCAAAAACGGGTGTCAGATTCGTGATCAGCACCCCAAATAACCCCCCATAGATAAAGTTTCAGCGAAAAAAATTTTTCGACCGAAGTTTTGTCGGTGGAGTCGGAACTTTTAACTAGTGCCCCCCGGTAAACTGAGGCAGGTCATTTATGATGTAACTTACATACACATGCCTTCCTACCAAGGCGTACAACCACTGAGTAGGGGGCATATATATACACACACACGCGTTGTTCAACCAATAGCCTCAGTAGGCGTTTCTTATACTCAAAAACTAACAGAAATATAAAAAATCTCTATACTTGGACATTGCTTGAAAATTAGCCGCCTATTCTACCTCATGAATAACGGAAAGGTTAGACTCCTCATATGCTAAACACCGCTGCTCAAAAATGGCTTCACTAAGCATCACATATACCAAAACACCGACGAAGTCGTCCTCTTTTCTCTCCTCTGCTGCTCTTATGTGGAGGCATATGCTGAAAGCATTGTCTTAACAGCAGCACACCCGCTCCAATGAGGAACGGCTCTGCTCCAGTCCGAATCCCCCCTGCCTCTGAGTAGGGGGACGGAATTTCCCGGTAGAGCTCCGGAGTACTGTATTTCCAACTTGGTGTGCATCGCGGAAGTACGGTATTTCCTCTCCATTTCCCGGCGGGGCGCGTCGGGGCGAGGTATGCATACGGCCCCCGGAAAAAAACCCGCCCGAGATGTCCACCGCAGTTACGGGGTGAAATTCAGGGAAATCGTTACGGGACCACGCAGTTACCCATGCTTCTGCTAATCAGTCGCTGCAGCTAGTGCTATTTGCGTGCTTGTCCGGCGCAAATAGGGTCGGGAGAGTCTTCTGATGGGCATAAAATCCCATAGAGCGTTGTCAATGTCCCTCATCTTTGGCTCCACCCTATAGAGCCTGTAATAAGGGCGCTCCATGGCTAATAAAAACCAGGCTTGAAACGCGCGGCTGCGGGCGTTGGGCACCGGACAACTCGGACGGGTTTTTCACTGATTGTAAGTTATCGGCGAGTCAACGATCCGCATACCAGCAGCAGCACCACGGACGTACCAGAGACCGATGCGCATCGATCGAATGCCCACGTGGACGCTGACGCAGCGCACATGTGCGGCGCGTCGAGCAAGTGTGCTCCAGTTCCAACGCGTTCCCGGCACGTTGTTCCGCAGAATCGCGTCGGCGGTGGTTTTCACCCGTGCGAGCGATACGCAATTGTGCGTGACACGTCACAGCTCCTGGGACGGTGCTCCCGGTTTTCTCGCCTCGTCGAACTTGTTCGCGTTGCTCGAACAGTAGTCAAGGCGGCTCGGCTTCTTCTGCTTGGAGAAGGGCCGGTTGTGTGAGCTGCGCCTTCCCGAGCATGGTGAGACCGTGCCTCATGTTCTCCGCACAAAACCGCGTTTCTGGAGTTGGTGTCACGTCTGTGATTTCCGATCGAACGTGGATAGACGGTTGCACTGGTTCCTCGTCCAGCTTGTCGTCGCCATCTCAGTTCCTTTGTTTCCCAACATCGCATTTCCTTGTTGCGTTTTGTCCGTCTCGCAGATTTGATTGTTTCCATTTACCATTAGTTACAGGATCAGAGCTGAATAGCATTCGCGGCACCATCTTGGAGTTTTCGAGCGGTTGTGTTCACCTGCTTCATTCAGCAGCAAAATGATGAACTTCGAAGTCAGCAGCACTAAGCGTTGGTCCCTTTGTTCGATACACTTGGTGCTTCATTGTTCGTTTCAGTGTGTTCCACAGTTCTTTGATGAGCGGTGTTTTCAGAGATCGGCGTCGGTCTTACCGCCTTCGGTGTGTTCTTCATATTCCTTGGCATTCTTATGTTCCTCGACGCTGCACTGCTGGCAATTGGGAATGTGGGTTATTTTGTATTGCATGGGGGTGTTTCTAGTTCTCAGCGCCAGTCTGTCCAACACTCGCGCCCCAATGAGAATCGCGCGCCCCAGCTCACCGATTCCCCGGGCGCTCCTGCTTTTAGGAGACCTCAGTTCTCACCTTATTGAAATGTTCGCGCCTCTATAGAACACAAAAAAAGCTCCTTCCGGCGCTACGGAAGTCCGGGAGCGATGTGGGCCTAATAAAAAGTGTCATTAGCACAAAAAAAAGCGAGACACACGGGTAGTAAAGAAAACAAACAAGGGCGACAGCTCTAGGGTTCCGTTGGAATATGAGACTGTGGTAACGCAAATGCGGAAGAAAAGTCATCAGAACAGGCCCATCTCCTAACACGCCCTGCCCAGGCAACCAATGCTGCAATACTGTAGCTGCGTTCTGCAGCACGAAATTGAGTAGGGGAACGGACTCCGAGATGTGGCCCGGCTAACGTACCCGTGTTAAGTTTTGCCCGAACCGTGGAGTTCCTTCTTTTGCCCAACACGGAAGCAGGAAAGTGCGGATCTGTAATCGAAAAGAAGAGGTGAAAGTAGATCTACGTTTGATAGTAACTATTTGCCAAGCTTGCGCGCCACGGCTTGTTGTGCTATGGTAACTCCCCACCCCGAATTACCCCATAGCGCCTTCATGCCGTTCGATGCTCAGTGGATCTGGGGGGGGGGATCATCGTGTGTTCGGGCTATACCTACTAAGTGGAAACAAATGGATATCCATCTAAATCTGAGTCAAGTGTTCCAACGTAGTTCGGCGAAAGGGAATATAACGTCACTGTGGCATAAAGTGTTTAATCCGGTGCAATACAACATCCATAAATAGCTGGTCGCAGAGAGTGGCATTCTAGCGCTTTCACTTTGTTCGAAATCGAGCGCATTGATTTCTCATACCGTCGCTAGCATTAGGTTACCTTTTTTTGTTATGTATTACCGGAATCTAATACACATAATCGAATTGCTCCTTAGTCTGCCAGAATGGCCGCATCAGCGTTTCCATGCGTTCTCGTCGCAGGCCAGAGTAGCACATTGCCTCCCCCTCACTCGCTTGCAGGCTTCAATCTTCCGAAGACTTTACGAGAGGTCCTCGAACTTCGATGAAGCACTGCATGGAGTCCCTTTCCAACATGCGTGAATCGTATCATTGCGATAATCACCCTCTCAGTTCACCGCTGCGCTTCGTGTTCTTTCTGCTTTTGCAGGGTCGAGGCACACGTTGTCGTAGCATGGTCAATGCGATGGAATATGGTAATTACTATGATAACCGCAGGGAAGACGGAGTAGATTCTTGCGTTCTAGCACGAAATTGGAGCTAGAGCACCCCTTCCTACTTTCTTCGCGTGCTAGGCATGCATAAGCTGACTTTTGTGGTGTTTCACATACTAGCTCCAATATTGAGCACTGTTCAACACAACCTCGTGTTCCATATAGCACACTTCGATAACAATTGAAAACCTAATGTGAATATAATCAAACGATGAGAGGTGACCGCAGGTGCTTGCTATGGCAGGCACTGGTCAAGCTGTTTGATGAGACTATATCTATGAATTTCTGACACGTGTAGCTTGTATGGATCACACCCTGGAGTTTCTTCTCTTGCTTATTGCTGCGCTCTAGGAAACGTCCTCAACTCTGTATTCTCCCACTGAGCGGTGCGACCAGTTTTGGCACAGGTAGTTTAGCTGGACCACATCCTGGAGTTCCTTCCGTTGCCTAGTCCTACACTGTCCTCCGCGACAAGGAGGACAGCGCAGAACCCAACTGTGAACATAGAACGAAACTGTGGTGCGAAGACGTAGAAAACGTTATAAGGAGACAAGAGTTACAAAGTCTCCAACCCGTGTTGCGGCCAGGACTAACAGTTGTAGACAGAGATAGGTTCGGTGTCAAACTGTCAAGCCGTAGTGTTCATCGCTGTCATTAAATTGAACGCTCGACCGAATGGAACCTTGCTCTAAACACAGTTCCGCGCTGTAAAATTGTAATCTGTCTTCCTTTTAGTTTTCATAGTCCAACTGTGGAACACCTGACCACGGAGGCGAATCTTGTTCGTCTCCTTCACTGCTTTTGTTGCTAATACCCAACTAGGGTCAGTAATAAATGAAAAGACTGAACGTACTTAGGTGAACACTCTAAGATAAGAATCATTGAGTAATCCCATTGCTTTAGCACCTCTTGAGAAAGTTCCCATTCCGCTCAATTCCTTCCGGCCAGCCACTAGGTGGCCATACTGGTTTCGTTCTGTGGTAACACCTGGCTATGCAGGTTTACAACTGTCAAAGTCCAATGTCAAGATCATCCATTTTCTCAACTCAGAAAATCTGCTATTTCAGGTACTCTAAGCTCTACTTTCAATGCATAGATCACAGTCTGAAGTCTCCCCTGTCCCTTTCTAGAGACGCGTTCCATGCACCTCCACATTACCACGTAAAATCAGCAGCGCGTCCGCAGCGATTTGTTATTGACTACTATCGTTTATTTGCTAAATAAATCGAATTTAGAAACAGTAGGGTTCTAGATCTCTGCTACATTAGGAATACAGAACCCTCCGGTAACAACGCCTCCGGATAAGACGCAGCTTTCGTTTCAACGTAGACTTTTTTGGCCAGCTCATCCTTACACCAATACAAACCACCTCCGGCTAAGACTCGTTGAATATAACGCTTCTCCCGTTATAACGCAGTCAGTGTTCAGTTCTGCTCCCATACAAAATCGAAGGCGAGCAAGATGCTGTCTGCGAACAGATCTACAATTCTACTGCCGCGTTCACAGTCACGTGCGGCGCTATGCCACAATGTACTCTATGCGTATAGACGTTTTCGCCCACATACCTCACAAGTGTTCATAGTCAATCAAGTTATAACAGAGGAGACTTATTTTGTTAGCAAGCGCGACCTTTCACTTTTTATTCTCTTCTTGAAGATATACTGGACCTGTATTTAACAGTGAATTTTTCAGCTTCTCTTCATTGTGGGAATAACCTTTGTGATTGGAATTCAAAGAACACTGGTGTTCTTTTTTGAATTGCGCAAACTGAAAGGGAGCATTCTGTTCTTTGGAGGTGAGTTGTTCGCTAGATATAACCTTATAATGAAACTCTTTACTGAAGTAGAGTTCTGAAAGCAATGTGAACACTGGGGTTCAGTATACCGACGTTTTCAAATCCTGGGGCAGTTTCAGCAACCATTCTCTAACGGTGAAAATACCCCCAAACCCCGGATATGACATTAATCAGCATCAGGTTCGGCGGTATTTTCACTGTTAGAGGGCGGTAAGCGGTTGATGAATCTGGCCCTTGATGCTGGTGAATGTCATATTAGGGTATTTGGCGATATTTTCACCGTTTGAGGGCGGTAAGGCCTATGTTATACTTCGGCGACGTCATCAGCGCTCTAGCCGTTTTCAGAACACAGCTAGAGGGATAGGAACTGCCGAGAATTCCCATTTCCCTCGAAACGGTTAATACCAAAATTAAATTTCCGCTAACGCCGGATACGACACCAAACGTAGGGTTCTGAACAAATTGTCCGGAAGACCTTACTTTGTTATCTCGCGAAGTTTTCTTTGACTGTTACACTTATTTTGCAAAAGAAATTTGTACAGTAAGAGGTTATACCTCAAGAGCAAGTGCAAGAATTACCTTGAGGTGTGCCGCAATACAGTTGTAGAAAATGGCCAACGTTTGCTGTTGAGCTTTGCTGGAGTTAGCGAGCGCCGTAAACTAGAGCGAGGGACGCGAGGATATAGATATCGAAGTTCAGTTTAAAAGTGTTATTCAACATTATCAAGCTTTCGATGTCCATTTGATATTGACCATAAGTGGTATGTCTACATGCAGCTAACATATTGAGTCTTATAACATTACCTAAACTGCAGACTTTAAGCTAATAATGCCTGGTGGCTCACAACGTTTTACGTTAAGCGTTTTATTGTTATAAGCCTTGGCCTTTTCAGTTCCAACTTCACCAAAAAGTACAAAGCTCAGGGACCCTCATGATGTCCACGTCTTGTGACTGAACGTAATAGTGACCTCTTCGTTGCAATATCGGGCAATGCTGATCAACACCGCATCGGACCACGATGGCGATGCTGGATGGAAAACGGCAATTTTTCTGAAGAATTCTTTCGCATGTTAACCCTTTCACGACACGCGCGATTTTCGGGTGACTGCCACGTGGGGGGTGCGTTACGTTAGGTGTCTTTTACTACTGTAGAAAGCGGAGCGACGCGCTCGATTACCGTATCCTGATCCGGTGCAGCGTCCGCCTCGTACAAAATTTCACTACGAGATGAGTTGAGTTGAGCAGAGCGCGCACTACTGCTGTGGAGCACATTCCGTGCGGGAGCAATTGAGACCTGATTGTTTTCTATTATTTCGCATTGTAGCCCACTCACTTTAATGGTCAATGACAATGAATGCAGGAGAAATTCAACAGCTGGGAAAAATGACGACCATATGTCGCTCCCTCTGAAATTACAAAAACGGGATGGGAGAAGGAGAAACACATAAAGTGTCCTCCATTTCTACACTTCCTTAGTCTACGACAGCTTGATAGGTATCGCTCAGGCCATGTCCTCTTTTCAATTTTTCTTATTTGCCTTCTTTTGCTTGCTTTATGTTCTGTTAGTTGAGTTCGGTCTTTGCTAGCATGTATGTGGATGTGGCTAATTCGGTTTTTATTGCAGTCGATAAAGTGTATTATAAGGCGAACCAGGATTCACGAAAACAATATGTACATATGGCAACTAGAGCAGCAAAGAGAAAGAAGGACAAACAACGAATGAAGCCCTCAAACACCACTCCGCGACAGAATGCCTGCTCCGCGGCGCCTAGACTTTTCTGTTTACCTAACTGTACCTCGTTCAAGGCGAGCTCAACACCCCCATGCTACCGTAATCGGGGGCGGTGGCGGCGGCGGAGGAACGCTACCGTAACCAGGAGGACACCTAACGTACAAACCCCCACGTGGGACAGCGCGCATTTTTCCCGCGCACTGATTATTTGTATTATTTTATTCGTATCATTTGTTAAATATGAAAAACAGTAACAGATGAAGTTTCCAAAGAACCATTTTGACCGTAGATATTAGTGGGCTCATTGATTAATATTGTACTATTGAGTGCTTGATAATTTTCCATGAACTATTTTTATGATGGCGTCCGACGACATCGTCGGACAATGTCGTGAAAGGGTCAATAGTGCACGTTGACTGAATAATAGGTTTCGCATTTTCTTGGTTTGGCGCTGTCGACAGCGATGCTGACCAGCGACAGTATCGGGTGGGACGTGTTGGCGGGAGCGGGATGAAATGCACATTGTCGCAAAGCTCTTAGTTTTAATTGCAGCGGTTGCGCGCCAGCTAAGATTTGGCTCTTATTTGGGAAATTCTAGCTTTGCTCTTATGGGCAGCACATGAGTTCCGAGTAAGGCTGGGGTAGAATTACAATTGTTTGAAACGAATGATTTTACTGATCGATTAGCTGCGAATGTTACTGTCGTTTAGGAATATTCATAGTCCTTTTTGGCTGGCCACTGGTTGGAATAATTCTTGAATTCTGGGGATTCGTGCTATTATTCGGGTGAGTCATTCCCCATCGTTGCTCTTTGATTCTCAATGAAGTGCGGAGATTTTTCAGCGGGCTGCTACCTGGCATCGTCAACTTGCTTCGAAGTATACCGGGCGTGAACACGATAACGTATCTTCCTGGAATTAGGCAGGTCAGTTTGCGAGGAAGCCTGAACATTGTTGTCTGAATGATGGGTAGACGGAAGACATGCGTAGATGCGCACTTACCTGTCCTTTCTGCCATTCAACAGTTTCCAGCAAACAACAGCAGTAATTGACTGCAGCATGTAACCTTCTTAATACCTAATTCGCAGAGGCAATCAGCTGCTTCTTTCAGGTGCTCGATCGACTAGCCCCGGAATCCAAATATCCTGTTTAGTTAATAACAGTGAGTTTTGCATTTGAATATTTTTCCCTATTTGTGCCCTTTTCACCCATTGACGACCGCGCTTTCGGCCCGCGGTTGTAAAACTGTTCGCTACTGCCCATTTCTCGCTTTTTTCATAGTTTACGAGTAATCATTAGATATGCTGGATCCTAGCTATGCTATTGCATTGCGGTCCGGCAGTCATTTTCTTCTAAGCACTGATAAAAACAAATAACCACACACAATCAACACCGCACGTTTCAAGCTGCACAAAGATCGGCACTATTCACAAACAGCGACTCACATCTTCTAAAAATGGTCATGCGGAAAAATAACTAAACACATTTCTTGTAAAAATTTTGAAAAATCTAAACAAAAATATGTCAAACACCTGCTACATCATGTGGTCATCTTATTTGCACGATTCGTGGCAAACGTGCGCCCTTTTTTTGCAGTCCCTCTTACAGCAGCAAATACATCTATGTTTTGCCTCAAACCTGTTCCGGCCTTATCCGATATGAGAGGAAGCGTTTGGATGGGGAGTTTCATCTGAAATAACGTGAAGTAATGTTTCCACGAGATTCCAGCGTCCGTGTGGTCCCACGCGCCGATTTGCCGCGCGGTCGTCAATGGGTTAAGGGTGGGATAGCCGTAGCTTTTCTTTGTTGTATATTTGTTTTCAACTGGATGTAATTAGCTATTGGATTAGTAGATCCTTTTTCTTGAGTAAGAGGGGCATCCTAGCAACTACTTTTCGCACGTTTTACAGGCTGTCCTAAATTGTCACTGTTTCAGTACTCGTACATTTCCTACCTTTTTCCTTCTTTTCCTACCGGACTGTGCACGCAGGCCTGCTTCGTCAACGGTTCTGGCCAACTGATTGCAGCGGTTTAGCTCGTCAGCCCAATCGAGCGGGGGACAATTCTCTCCATCCAGTCGTTGTATTTAAAGTCGAGGTATGGGTCTGGCCTCCCTCAGGGAGTGTTTAGTGTGCAGTCGACGGGCGAGCTTATCATTACATCGCATCCCGCGTCGCGTGCATAAGTATGTTCGCGCCAACTATAAGATATATTAAACCAAGTGGGAGACATGAAGCATAATGGAAAATGTAAAGAAAACCTCGTACATCGCTTCGGAACGAATAGAGAAGGGCGTAGGTGCTAACGAAAACCGTCTGTAATTCCGGACGGGACATAGTTCTACGCTGCCAGCAATGCGCCACACCTGTTTAAAAATTGTGACTATGCAGTGTTGGCCCTGTTGCAAGATTCAGCGTCACCAAGTGCCGGAGATAGCTAAAACTTGAATCTACCCAGCGCCCCCAGTATCAGAAAATCAATATGGCTTCCCCAACGGAATTTCTGTGTTTCTCCCGTGCGAGTCAGTCCGGCGAATTACCCCATTCGCGTCCATTGGAACGATGTCTTGAAGCATTTGATATGCTTAACAAGGAACGTCTGTGAACTTACCCCAGTGATTCTCAACAAGACCTTTATAGTCTTGTAGGGGTCTAACATGGAGCATAAGGATGAAGTTAGTTTTTGCTGCGCGCCCTCTGGGTGGTCCAAAGTGGAAAAGACTGCATCGCCTCTGTGCGGCCTGATAAGGAAAAAGTGATCCCTCGAATGGCCTCACGCTAAAATTTATCCTAGAAAAAATTTGGAGCTTCAATTGTAATTATAGCATACCTTTGTCATTTAATAATTTCTAAGTTTTCCGAAAAACTGCAGGTACATTCAAGGGATTCCTTCGCAGACTGCGTCAGTAAGTGAGTGGATGAGTGGATAGCGATGAGGACTTACGGCAGGGGTCGAGGGTTCGATTCCTGAGGTGAGGTTCTTGCATTTATAGGGACGACTTTTGCGTTTTTGTCAACATGAGGTGCCTTTTAGCATCAGTAGTGTCCAGTGTTTGCTTCCTAACCCTGCTCTTTACCTCTAGGATATGGAAAAGGCCTGTTTTTTCGCTTGGAGTTACGTAACGTCTTCATTAAACCACGCTTGTCTCGCTGGTCAAGTTCTCGTTAGATGCTGCCCCTACATTACCTCTTTGTAATGTTCCTCATGTTATTGATCGTCTCCCTGTGTATTTTTTCCTGATTACTCCTTCACACTTTCGGGTGAGGCACTGCAGATAGGAGCGCTTTTACTTCCTCGACTCGAGAGGTCGAAAAGCATTTTCGCCCAAAGTTTATCGAACCGCTTACTTGGGAAGCTGTTCGCCATTGTGGTAAGCTTTTTGATGAAACGATACACGAGACTACAGTGCGTTACGGTGGGTATCTGCAAGCAAAGAAATTTCACCTGTATCACCTGTCACCTGTCGTCCCGTAGATCATCGACTTGCTCGAGCGGGCGCCAGCAGCGCCTCCATTCGTCCCTGTCGCGTGTCAGAGTGGTCCAATGGATCCTCCTCGCTCGAGGGACACGAAGAGCGTCATATCGGTCGTTCAGGGCTTTCACGAAGAAGTCCGACCAACGCATTGGTGGGCGTCCCGGTGTTCTCTTGACATCCCGCGGAATCCAGTCGGTAACGGCTCTCGTCCAGCGGGTGTCTGCGAAGCGCATTACGTGGCCGGCCCACCTAATTTTCGACAACTTGGCCCACGCGACAGCGTCTCTGATCTTCGAACGTCGGCGAAGCTCGGAACTCCGGAGGCCTTCTCTCACTTGCGTGAGTCGTGTCACTCCGAGCATCGTCCTCTCGATTCAACGCTGCGCGACACTGATCGCGTGTTCATCCTGCTTTCGTATAGCCCAGGTCTCTGAGGCGTATATTAGGGCAGGAAGAACGGTAGAGTCGAGTAGGTGGGCACGGAGTCGGACGTTCTTCGTCTTCTTCGCGACTTCTTCGACGCTCTCTTGAAAGCTCCCCAAGCCGCTCGTTTCCTCCTGCTCAGCTCTGGCGCTAGTTCGTTGGCCATATTGATTTCGCGACCCAGATAGACGTAGCTGGAGCATTCGGAGATGTTCGTTCCGTTGAGCGAGAATGGGGCATCAGAAACTTGTCCGTTCCTCATGAACATCGTCTTCGTAAGATTCAGCTGCAGTCCAACATTCCCACATACACGATCGAAGTCGGCCAGCATTCGCTCCGCCTGGCTGATGCTCGGTGTTATGAGCAGGATGTCATCCTGGAAACGAAGATGGTCAACTGGCCGTCGACCTTCACTCCCATGTCTTCCCATTCTAGTTCGCGCATGACGTTTTCGAGGGTGGCGCTGAAGAGCTTCGGGGATGTGGTATCCCTATGCCGAACCCCTCTCCTTACGTCGATGACGACGTCGTTGTAGAATGGAGAGATCTTGGTCGTGAATCCACTGTATAGCTCTCGAAGGACTCTGATGTACTGAGTAGGAACGCCCTGAGTGAGCAGGGCTTCGAGGACCGCTTCAGTCTCGACGGAGTCGAATGCCTTCTTCAGGTCGATGAACGTAAGGCACAGCGGCAGCTTGTACTCTCGCGACACTTCGATGAGCTTCGTAATGGTGTGTATGTGGTCGATCGTGCTGAATCCTCTCCGAAATCCTGCTTGTTCGCATGGCTGTCTTTCGTCCAGCGTTCGGCTGATCCTATTCAGGATGACTCGAGTGAACAGCTTGTAGACTACGGACAGCAGGCAGATCGTGCGATAGTTGCCAATGTCGTGCACGTCTCCCTTCTTGTACAGCAAGACGGTCTTGCTGGTCTTCCACTGAGATGGAACCTTGCTCTCCGACAGGTATCTTGTGAAGAGCCGCGCCAGGGTGTTGATGAGCGCTGGCGGTAGGTTCTTCAGGTGTTCGGGTCTGATCCTGTCGGGACCGGTTGCTGTACGTTTCTTCACCGACGAGATGGCGTGTCGGATCTCGGAAGGGAGAACAGAGGGAACGACGTATCCATCCTGCGGAAGATGGCATGGGGGCAGGTGGACGTGGCTATCGAAGAGATCGGAGAAGAAGTCGTGGATGACCTTCTTCATGGTCCTTCTGGAAGAGGCGACGGTTCCGTTAGGACGTCGGAGAGCGGTCATCTTTGTCTTGAAATTGGCGAAGTTCCGGCGGGAATTGCGGATGCTCAACCCTGCCTCTGCAGCTTCTGCCAACACTTCCGCCCTTCTCTCCTTGAGACCTTCCTTTATCGCCGCTCTGCATAGCTTCGCAAGCCCGGACGTCAACTGGTAGTTGCCTGACACTCGCGCTGCTCCACGCTGGCGTATAAGCTCGAGAGTTTCCGGAGACAGACGTCTCTTGGTGGTTTTCAAGCTCTCGGCTCCCTTAGCACTATCGCAGAGATGGTGCACGAAGCGGTCGTATTCCTCGTCGATGTTGTCCATGACGGCATCTTCCCAAAGGCCGACAAGAGAGGAGTAGAGGTCCCAGTTGATGGTCGTTCTGGGATTCCTCTTCTTGAACTTTGCCGCCTTCTCTCCTTGACGCGAAAAGCGAAACCTCGCGCGAAGGAGGCGGTGGTCCGATCCCGTGTAGAACTTGGGGACAACGGAGACGTCAGTCAGGCAATACTTGCGATTGAAGATGATGTGGTCGATCTTTGTGGAACTGGCCACCGGGGGATTCCCAGGTCCATCGTAGAGGGGGAGGCTTCTGGAACTGTGACTTTCCATGGATGGTCTTGGTCGACATGATAAACTCAGACAGCCTTTCACCTTGCTCGTTCCAATCCAAACCGTGGGTTCCGATGTGAAGTTCTTCCGGCGACCTTCGTGGCCCGATCTTGGCGTTGAAGTCGCCGACGATCACCTTGTAGAAGGTGTGATCTTCTTTATAGAACTTCTCCAGCTCCACGTAGAAGGCTTCCACCTCTTCGTCGTCGTAGTCGGATGCTGGGGCATACGCGACGAATACAGTCAAAGCTGGCACGGAGCCACATCGCTTCAGTCGCAGACGTCCGATTCGGGTTGTCAGAGACTCGTACGAATCGATGTTCATGGCCAAGTGCGTGTTGACGAGGACACCAACGCCGCCTACTCCCCTGCTGTCGCATGTTCCGAGGAACAGTTCTTCTCCGGAGTCGTAGGCGGCGTGTAGGGGGTGGTGTCTTCTCGTCTCGGTCAGTACGATGACGTCGTACTTGATTTTCCTGGCTTGCATCATCAGGTCCTCGACGGATGCTTCCGATGCGAGCGTGCGAGCGTTGCAAATGCAGATCGTCATCCTAGTCCTTCTCAATTTGCGCAGCCTGGTTAGGCCCTGAGATTTCAGCAGCCTCTCCGTTCTCGTCCTTCCCATCGCTGCAGAAATGGGGGCTCTTTCGGGGTCAGGGGAATGAGGCCCTTCAGTGCTGCTGTTTTTGACTGGAGTACACACGGGTAGCTAGCTAGTCGGGCTCTGTCGTGCGGGCGAAGAACTCCGGGCAGCCAGCCAGACTGCCCGAAGGGACGGGGCGAGACTTAAGGCGGCCTCGAATCCCCTTTCGATGTGCTCCCAGTCTACCGAGTGCAAGCTTTTGGCCGAGCCGACACAGTTACAATCCGCACAGTCACGGACACATCCGCGCACACTGTGCACGAACATGCCGCTCCCACGCACAAGGAACGCGTCGAACCGACACAGCAGGATCAAGGAGTCCATCCCCCGCATCCCACCTGCGTCTCTGGGCAGTACACGGTCGCATTTGGTTCGCGTTTAATTCCCCTATCCACCACCCGGGGACGCGCCACGTGGCCCTGCGACAAGCGGCCCGAGATCCCTCTTAACAAGGGAGCCCGAAGGCTCTCTATCGAGGGTGATCCGTGGAAAGAAATTTACATAGAAGAAATGGCACCACTGTACTTTTCACAACTCTAGAGGTCGAAGAGAGGAATGAAAAAAAATTTACCCGAACATCGCCTTGGGGTGTTAGTTGGGGTGCTGATCAAGGGTGTAATACCTATTTCTAAAGACCGGCCGTATACGGCTCGTTATGGTAGGTGTGGGTGAGTAATGCTGCCCACGTTAGTAGAGTCGCCAGACATATCTTTCAACCTCCTTCGACTTTGAAACGGAAAGCGGTGCACGAAAAATTGATCATTTAGAAAAAGGGTGACAGATTCGTGGTCAGCAGCATAAATAACTCCCATTCTCGAAGAATGGGTGAGATCGGTGGTGACGAGTTCGTCACCTCTATTCACCGCTGATAGCCGCATTGCTATCCACTCGGCCATCTAGTCGCTGCGTCAGAGGTCACGAGTGAATCATCTGAATAGATGTGCCCTACAACTTCTTTTTGAAAACCTAGGTAATTATCAGATTGCAATGGTCTAACTATAATTGATGCTCCAAACCTTTATGAGACAGGAAGGCCATTTCAGCAGGAAGAGCTTCACCCCAATGCTTCTGGTTAGATGCCTAGAAGACTACATAGGTATTGTTGGGAATCGTTGGGGTACGTTCATACACGTTCGTTGTAAGATGAACGGCTTGTTGCAACTGATGACGATGTATACGTGCACATACGGGCGCACGTACGACTTCATACATAGTAGGACAAGGTAGCAGGGCTGGATTATGTCATGCAAATCAAGCCCTTCAACCTTTTACGGAACTGCGTAAGTCAGAACGCTGCACTCTGCATTGATAAAGCGCAATAGTCGCTCATAGAATTAAATAAACTGCACCACTCCTGTCCTTTATCCTACAGGTCCACATAGCTACCCACTCAGCCACTCGGTTGCCTCTCTGCCGCACTGGCGGCTTGTTAACGGCTTGGCCGTGCTAATAACTTCCCATCATCAATCGTAGCTGCCATTTGGATATAAAAAGTCTTATCAAAAGTAAACCACAGCTTGGAAAAACACCGCTGCTAATCGAATTCCCGGCTCATTCTTTCGTGGAGCGAACCACCGCCCGCTCCACCATTACAGTTTTTAAGGCTGCAGTGATATTTGCGCTGATAGGTGGCTCAGCGCACATTCATGTAGTTAGCTAACACCGACACCGTACGCCGTAAATGCTAACGGGGCATAACTGTTTCACGAGAAGCATTTTGCAGTTTTAACCTTCATTTTGCAATCAGCATCCCAGGATCTACCTAGTTGCCTGTGTTTCCATTCGAAGTTCCAAGCGAGTATGAAATCCTTCTCTAGTAAGGGGAATATGTGCATTTCAGCTATCGCATTTGCCTACTGCGTCGTGTAGAGGAGGGAGTCAGAGACAGGCTGCGTCGACACTTTCGCTCTATTATCCCGGTGATGAGAATGAGATGCAGCTCCACGCAACTGCGCGACGTGGTGTGACCGACCAGATGGGTGCGACGTCGCTCTACTGTCTTCAGTCTCGGGTGTTTCTTTAACATAATGCTCATGGCGCAAGCGCAGGAGAGGTCTAACGTCCTAATCTCCTTCTAATAAGGCTAGGTATATCGACAAGTTCTCCTCGTGTACTGTTCTTTTCGTTATTTCTTCAGATTATGTTCAGAAAGAGCTATTCTAGTTGTATTTTGTTCACCACTTTCTTTCCTTAGCCTTCTCCTTAGTTAAGTAGCAGTTTTACTGACCGCAATAGTGTTCACTAGTCGGACGAGCGTCGATTTTGCAGAGTCTAAGTTTTCGATCATTTCCACTGTTGTATTGATGGGTATTCCAAGTGATCAGATGTCGTGATGACTGCGCCTACTCTCACACCAGTACCGTGTCCTTGTTTGTCGTGTAACTATCTGCTGTTGATGAAACATTCTCTTCGTTCTTACTATTTATTTATTGATCGTTCAATACGCCAATAAATATGTTGGTCGTTTTGTTCTCAAGTGCGCTTGCCATCAGGCTCAACCGCTGCCGGCTGTAGCTGCAGGCCGAAATGCGCGCCCTTGACCTCAAGAGCGGTCGCCTTCGTTCGTCTTGGGTTCATCTGCAAGACGCAGAAAAGAAAAACAGTGGCTCAAGAGAGGCTCACTGGTACTTGACAGGAGCTGCGGGGCGGCACGTCCCACCTATCGTCCTCTATCATCGACTCGCACGTGTTGCGTGTGCCTCCATCCGTCCCTGTCGCACGCCGGAGTGGCTATGTCCCCCGCTCCAGAGAAGAACACGAGGAGCGTCAGATCTAGTTCAGGTATTCTATGGAAAAGTCCGACCTCGTCAAGATGTTATCGAAGACCATGTGACCATCAGACATTGGATCCGACGTAAATTATTCTGATGATTCGCTCAGGTCATTTTTTCGAACGCCGCACTTTCGGATGATTCAGATAGGGGTGATTTTGAAGATAACAGGTTTTCGGATGATTCAGATGAAGGTGGGCCTTCAATCGGCCGGATTCTCGGATGATTCAGGCGATTATTCGGATCGCATATCAGGTATCCAATTCGGACGACACTGGATAATATAAAGTAACAGAGGCAGAGAATTTTATCTGTGGAGTGAATGAGAAGAGTAAATCAGTTAATAGGATCTCTAAGAAGTCATCGCCAACGAAAACTAACGATTTCTTGCAAACTAGGAGGAGTAAGAAGTAGCCGCACATGAAGACACAACAGGACGCTAGACGGCGTTAAGTGGTTATAGGGGGAAGGGCCCTTTTCTAATGCCGCTGCATATCATATATCGCAATCAACGTAATTGGGAATCTTTTGACCACTGACACGCACATGATCACGCTGGAAAAATTCTGAAGTTTGTGGGTATTCACCTTGTTCCTAACATAGGTGAACCTGTGTCGTGCCCACCTCTGTGTTCCACATTCTAGAGTCGAATCTCAGACAACCCACACTTAATTCCTTTGCATCTATGTGTGGGCTGTGAAATGAGATGCATCTTTCCCTCCAGCTCTCGTATTGATCGCCTAGTTTCTTCACATTTTGCGCATTTCTGTGCACTGGTTCAGATCCTCGCCAAAATTTCACGCGCTTCCCTAATACTGCGGTCTTCTTGCTTCCTAACGGCTTTCTACAGAATGGAGAACAGAGCTGGATTACAAGAGAGTATGCTGAGATATCCAGACCTCCACTTCTACTTTAAAGTCTCAGTGCAGTTAAGTGTCTAACCATTCAGGGGCTAGATTCATCAACGACTTACAGCAATTTGACGGAGAAAATACAGCCAAAAACCCTGATAGCGCGGCTTATCAAGGTGAAATGCTTCACCGCATCGCTTGATAAGCCGCGTTATCAGGGAATTCGGCTCTATTTTCTCCCTTAAATTGCTGTAAGTCGTTGATGAATCCGGCCCCAGGTTGCAAGATTGCCTCCCTCTTTGACATGCCATCACTATTGGTGGTCAAAACTTCGTGTACATTGTGGATACACAGATGCCATTTTGTGTAAGGCTCGTTGGCTTGCTGGGGACTTGTTCTAAGTGATTCTTTTGCTGCCGTACACTTGCATGGCAAAGATTTGTGCCGCACATGAAAATTGAGTACACATCACGGAAGCTCGGGGTGTTTCTGTAACATGCCGTAGCTAAACCATTTAAAACGGATCACGGAAGCTAACCGTCAGCAACCACTTCATGCACACTCAAGGACTTACGAGTACTAGGATGTTCAAAAGTAGTACGAGCGTTCCAGGCTTCTGCTGAAAGCATGTCAGCGATGCCGCCTGGCAACAGTTGTTGCTTACGAGCAACTCAAGTCCCTTTATTGTTAGGAATGTTGGAAGATGTCTTCACGTTCTGTTCGCATAATTATTTTAAATTTAACAGAATATAGCAACTGTGTGGTGCCTAGCACCTTCTATTCTATTATTCTATAATCTATTAGAATGATGCAAAATAATGGCCGTTTTGAAGCAACCACCTTGAAATACTATCACTCGCTCCAAAAAGCAAAACAGCAAAATGTTTCAATCGAAAAAACCACCAAAAGAATCAACAATTCCCCGTCCACGAAAAACTAGTTAGGTTCTGTTGATCAATGCCGGGTAAGTTCGATGAAATTTTTGGTGCATTTTCCCGAATTGAGCACGGTAGTTCTTCGTTGTGGTGGCTTCTTCCTGAACCAGGAAGCTGTGGTGGAGCCAACCAGCTGGTGACCGCCAAACGTTTACAATGACCCAAGCCGGTTCCCTTCTGACGGGTTCCACGAGGTGTGGATGTCGCGTAGGGTCAAACAACGCCCGTGGTGTAACGGCATAGAGCATTTCCCGCCCGGTCAGTAGGAAGTGTAGGTTCAAGTCTCTCCTGGCGCTAGAGTTTCGATCGCCACAAAACGTCTTTATGACAATGACCTTTCCTTGGTGCAATGCCTGCTTTGGGAAATGCTTCGGAATTTCGTCGCAGTCCAACCGTTGATTGAATTTCGTGCAGAATCAATTTTTCTCACACGTCACATCACACCTCAGCAAGGATCGCTTTTGTTGCATAAAACAAGAGACGAGCACACTTCGAGACCACGAGGTTGCCGATGCTCGGCCTATTCGTGCGGCCCACTTATCGAATTTCTCCAGCTATGAATTTCCATCTACGCATCTACGCATGGCGGGTTCAGATGAGGTGTCTTCACCCCATGCGCTGGTGGAATTCCGAGCTGCTTCCTCAGCAGTATGGCAGAGTGAGAACTCGTGAAGCAAAACGACGCGAATTCCTGTTTTGACAGCACCTTCTTGGGCGATTAAAAATCACTAATGAAATGGATACAGAAATGGTGATAATCTCGTACGATAGTGCGAGAAAATGTGCTCTCTAAAGGTTATAGTCTAACTGCACTCGTTTATTTATTTATTTATTCATTTATTTACTGCACCAGAAGTGCTCCTTTAAAACATAACGAAGAAAGAGAACACAGTGTTAGTCAAAACAGTCTAATTCAGCTATGAAAAATGTACTAACGAAATAATGTGAGTAGTTGGAGAACACTATGAGCTGCAGCTAGGTAAGAGAACCTTGTTTGCAGCTATTCAGCAGACTCGGCGCAGAGGATTAAGAAATAGAGTACTCAAAAAAAAAACGAAAGTATAATAGAGTATAAACCTACAAAGAGCTGTTGTAAGTTAGGTATAGTTAAATAAGCAAATTTGATATCACCATCAAAGGGTGCAGGCGTTAGCATTCAGTATACCTATGGAGTGATTCCAAGTGGATGTGGAAATCACTTTCGAGCACCCTAAGGAGAGGAAAGCACCTAGGAGTCCGGACGTATAACCGGTCATACCCAGGCGGCCACAAGCAACATTACGCCTCCTCTTCATGATGCTTCCATAGGAACTGAATTATCCCTAACCGCACTTGCATACGTAATACATCCAGCTATGGAGATAGAACTAAAATCAAAGAATAAGCAAGAACAAAAACCGAAATAGATAGAAAATTGGGTTTAAAATATAGGTACCGTCCATAAGTTCTCTGCACTGAAGCTCTGAAGAACCGCATCATTAAAGCGTGAGATCCGCAGACATAGCTATCCCAATAATCAACGCAGGAAAAGAAAAGTTACAACAAAACAGGAGCAAATCATGGTGGGTCGAGAACCGGATCTGAGGTGTTGACTGCCTCATTCGTAAAGGCTTCGTTTCATAAACCGCTATAGATCTGAAGTCGAAGCTTTAGCAGCAATCAACCAAGATTAAGATTTTGCTTGGTTATCTATACTGAAACACAGTTAGTGCTGCATTATTATTGCGTCAACCTAATACGAGCACCAGCTGCATTTGAAGACCAGCGCTCTTTTTGGAATTATTTCAAAAGCTGGTGGTATTCATAGCAACTTGTGTCTGGAAAAGTAAAGGAATAGGAGTACATTAAGTGGCAGGCTAAAATTCAGACATAGGGCATCAACACTCCTCGCACTTAGGGTTCAGCATGGCCTTTACAACGACTCGCTCTCCTCAACCTATAGGCCAGATTCTTAACATTTCTGAAAGGGCTGAAACTAGCCTATATGTCCAAAAAGGCTTAATTTTAAATTGAAATTCAACCAGAACATGATATTTGCTGGGCTTCGCAACACGCACGGCGAGTTAGGCTCTTTTTATCCGAATTTATCCGGATCGTTGCATTTTCGGGTACCCGCATCTTCAACTAATTCAGTTGACGATGATTTTCAATTTGCAGGACCTTCCAATGATTTAGATGACGTCAATATTCATTAAACCAGGTCTTTGGATGACTCGGATAACGCCATTTTCGGCCGAGATAATCCGGATAAATCCGAACGGATATTCGGAAAGTATGATACCGACTCCATGTCTATAGTACGCGAGCGCCGACAAAGCTCGACTAAGCATAACTTTCAGTTGGCTGAACCGTGCTACTTTCGAAGGAGACTCGGAAGGCTCTCCAACGGTGAAGACGTCGCCCGCATTGACCGGCGCAGTCACAGGAGTGGTAGAGATCGCATTTTCGTGCAACATCCCACGTCGGTTGCGCTGAAGGTCGTCTACGGCAGTCACAATTAAGCATGTGCGATTCATTGGTATGGTCTTATACGCAAGCCGGGCCAGAATTTGGATAATGTCAAGAAAGGGCATTGGAAGGGCGAAATGATTGAAATGTGTGAGATCTTGGACCTCATTGAAGCAATGAAAACAAAAAATCCATTGACCATGGATCAGATGGACCAGCCAGCGTTCCTATTCATTTTGGATGCATTTATTCCATGAATTGCTCTGCGCAGAACTGGTCGCGGTTCCCCCTGTAGACGCGGATCCTTCGAATCGGTGAGCAAGATGCCGGACGGTCTTCCTCCAAGTGTGACCAGTTCAGGCTAGGGTTGTTTTCCATCTTGCCTTCGTGACCTAGCTACGCGTTGCTGCTGAAGAGTTCGGCGGAGTGGGGCTCTACTCCCCGCCCTTTAAACAGAGGCGTGGCAAACGTCTGCGTCTCCACTACCTCGTAAGGCGGCCACAGGGCTCTCTCGGGCATTCGAGTTCGACGAGCCGAACAGTCTCCGCCCAACCAAGCCTCCTTCAACAGAATAGCAACCGCAGTTGCAAACAGAAACTGTGGTTGCTATTCTGTTCCAACAGCAACAGTGTGTTACCATGCTGTTGGAGGCTCGCAACACACTGTTGCTACTCGGGAGTGACTAGCGTGCTCCAATCGGACACCCTCGCGCCGCAAGGAAGAAATTAGAGTTTACCAAGAAAGATTAGTCGTTACTTAGTCATTATTGAAATTACAATTGAATGCTTTCCTCCATTTGCTCCATTTGCTGCTTTCCTCAATTTGCTCCACTTGTTGAATGCATTCCTCCACTCCATTTGCTTTGTGCTTGGCATAACGAATCTAGCAACCAGACGTCAACACAGTAGCAACCGAGCGGCAACACAATAGCAACAGGAGCCGCCCCTCAGTTGATCGGCTTCTCCTGGATAGTAACAGCTGTTGCCCCCAATAGCAACTCGAGCCACCCGACCACGCGGCTCGTGTTGCTACTCGGTTCGGCTCGTCGAGCCCGAGTGTCCGAGCTCGAGTAAGCCCAGGGGGTTGGGGGGTGGGCGGGCCATGGGGACGAGGGGGTAGAACGCTCGACCTCAAGGAATTTGTTCTGCAGTGCTGACTCTCTCTTCATAATTTGTTCGCTATATATGCTTCTCCATGGTCACTATTTTCTGCGACTAGGCAGTTTTCCTCTAGCTTTTGTTATTGTTAAGGAATTTGTTTTCTTCCTTTTTAGGATGGTTTGACTTGGTGTCTTTCTTACCTTTTTTAACCCTTGCGTTCTTGTCGTTGCAGGTCCTACTCCAGTGTCTTTTGCTTTATTTTGCTACGTTCAGCATCTTTCACCTTACTTTTAATGTGGATTGCTCTCTAACATGTTTTACTCCTTAAATGATCAGCAATCAGTGGCAAAAGCGTTCTGAGCCCTAATCCATTCCTGAAATTAACATGAGGATTCTACTTACTGGTTGTACTAATAGTGTATTCTGACCTTGTTCAGTTTTAACTGCTATCCTATTTGCAGGTTCCACGAGGGTGGTTGGCATACCCGAGTCCTGAAGCTCCAGCAAGGACCTTTGACAAATACTGTTGGGGTACCATGGCCAACTGGTACGGATAGCAGCCGCTCTCTTTTTGCTTCATGGCAGACTACACCGTGTACAACCATCTGTGGTATATCCTCGACCAATTTGCTCCAATTTTTTGGGCTCAGATAATTTTCAGCTGAGTCTGCTCATTATCGTTTTTTTCTTTCTCACATTTTCTGGTTTAATTGCGCTAGCATTCTGATGTATTTGACTGTTTTGAGGCGCACTCTTTGTAGTGTATAAGTAAATAAATAAATAAATAAATAAATAAATAAATAAATAAATAATGATTATGACGTCGAGAGGAAACAAACGAACAACCACAGTTTCCACGGAAAGCTGTGTATTTTTGATGTGCTGCAAAGTACTACTGACAAGCCAGATTGTACCCTGTCGTAGGTTCTTCCTTAAAAAATTCTTAAGATGTATTGTTGTGCTGTGTATCAAAGAGTTGCATTCTTTCTCGAGTTTGGTTAACTGACCTCCCTTTGGCCATTTCCAGATCTGGAATTAGGGACAAACGTCTTGGAATTCGTACTCTAGAAATTCGTGAAAAGTTGTGGATGTTTGCATGTTATTGAGTTCGGTTGTTCGGTAATTAATGTCGTTTTTATACTTTTAAAGTGAAATTATTCATATTAACAACAAGCATTGACAAATGATATACTGGCCATAGAACCGTATCGTCTATAACCACAGGTGGAAAGCAAGATTAACCTACGGCCGGCCTAAAACTAGTATTCAAGCTCATTTGCAGTAAGAGCTGTATCCGCATTTTTTTCCTTAAGATCTTTTTAATTTCTGATCACTACCGTTTGTTTTTCATCCACCTTAGAGCTATATTTTTATTTTTAAATCGATAGTGTCTGTTGCTGTTTGTTTTCCCAGATTTGTGGCACATTGCTCACTTCTCTCACGACTATTTATGCGTCGTTATAAATTATTATTATTACCAGACGTTCAACGGCCTGACGGCCGCAAAACGTCTGGTTGGGAGCTTCGTCCCAAACCAGGAGAATAGAACACCCCGAACGTCTTCTTGTCCTCTTTAGGCCTTCTGCCATTCATTACAGTAAAAAACTGGTTATGCTATATAGAATGGTATAGCAGAATACGGTAGGGCAAAATATTCAAAACTGTACATATGGTGCCTCACCCTCTATTGCACGTAAGCGATTCATTCTCTGAAGTATTCGTTCTATTTATTAATTTTGGTCCCCTTTTAATGGTTCTATTACTGGACCCTTTACTGAACCCCTTAAATGGTGTTCCCTTTATTGGCTCTCTTACTGGGCCCTCATTGACTGGTCCTTCACCGGTACCCCGGAGTCAAAGGGGTACCATTTATTGGTCCCCTTCACTGGTTTCCTTTTATAGGTGAACCCTTCACAGGTCCCCCACCTTTACTGGACCCTCCTCCCCTCTCCTTCGCAGTTCCCACACTCACTGGTCCCCTTCTACTGGTCCCTGTTCAGTGGTTCCCCCTTTACTGTCACCCTTTCCCAGTTCACCCTTCACTAGTCCCCCCCCCCCCCCGCCCTCTTCGTTGGTCCCTACTACTGCTCTCACCTTCACTGGACCTCGATTTACTGGTCCCCTCTTCACTGGTCCCCTATCCTTCACCGGTCTCCCATTCACTGGACCCCCCCCCCCTCTTCACTGGTCCCCATTGCTGGTCCCACCTTCACTGGTACCCCCTTTACTGGTCCCCCTTTATTGGTCAACCCTTTCCCGGTCCCTCCTTACTGGACCACCATCCTTCACCCCTTCTCCATTACTGGTCCGACCTTGACTGGTAACACGTCGTCTGAATCCGGACAGGCCTTTCGCGACATCAGTGACACCTCTTCTGAATCCAGAACGACGTCGGTGACATGTCTTCTCAAGCTGGACGTCCTCTGCGCGACATTGGTGACATGTCTTGTGAACCCTGACGCCTGTTGAACGACGTCGATAGCATCCCTTCTGAACTCGGACGCTCGCTTTCACGACGTCGATGACACGTGTTCGGAACTCGGACGCCCTTTGCGTGAGATTGGCGACACGTCTTCTAACCCCTCTCAACACATCGTAGGTGACACACACAACTACAACCCCCCCCCCCCCCTTCCCACACTTCTTCCCGACACACTCCTCCAGTACTTCGGTGCAAACAAACAAACTAACGCGCTCACACTCACTCACACACAGACAAACGACCGTTCTCGCTTACATATAGTAGGATTTTAAAGGATGAAGGACAGCGTTAATCATTAATCCATGTGGTTCACGCATTCAACTTCTACTGTATGCCGTGCCGCGATTTGAATCCGTCTTCGGCGTACTCAATGACTTACAGTGACAGCCCATGAATAACCAATTGTTTTACTCTTCCCCGACAAGACTGGTAACCTTTCACCGACGTTGGAGGAATGGTAGGTTTGGTTGGCCCGGACGGGACTGAACCAAGGACCTGGAATCGGGTGAACGCGACAGCCTCCACCTTCTCCGAGTGTGCACTACGCGCGCATCATAAAGGGCTTAATTTAACTATTTTCTGGTTAGCTACACGATGCTACAATGATAACAACACAATACTACTGGTGTTAGTACATCGCAGTGATGTCGATCGAACTACTCCTAAATCGAAGTCTCGCTGATCTAAACCAGCGGCCTACAGGAATACGGGGGACACTGGTGCTTTGTACACTGGTGCCGGATATTCTCGCCTTTTCTCTCCACATTCGAATTGAACCTGGAACAAATACCAAATGTTGGTAAACTTCAACGAAATGACCTCACATCGGAAGAATACGCCACACTTCCTGTTAGGCCTTGATTGTGTTCTTATCATTAGATGTGATGCTCTGAGTGGGCTTTTCTGTTTAGATGTACCAGACAGGTTCTTTGGCCCTAAGCTCTCAGCGAAGATGTCAAGGATCAGCAAGAAAGGCACATGGCGGGGTTGATCCAGTACAGAGCGGCTTGTTGGACCCAGCCGCAGGTGACACTTTTGACCATTGAGATGCCTTCCTAAAGGATACTATACCTGAGAGCCAACCTGGTTCCGAACCCGCCTACCGTGACTTCATCAGCATTTGAGATCAAATATTACTAATGCAAGTGGGCAAACATGGTTCACTCTAATCGGACATGTGGTAAACAGAACACTTCTTAATTTAGGTGAAAGTTCTGGACAGTTCTGTCCGTTACCCAATCAGATACCACTGACATGGTATCTGATTGTGAAACGGACAGAACGGTCCCAATAGCCTAACGGTATGAGGGTAACGACCCAAACGGAAGTGGGGCGACGATGGGCGACAGACTGTAGCCATGACATCGTGCTCTCGTGACGAATGCCGTGCGAAAGGAATTCCGCAGCGAAGGGGATTGCTGCTTCCGAAAAACTGCGCAGAGGATCTCGCGATACCATTGTTCCACGTTCGTCACCGGCGTCTGAGACGCCCGTACGACAACCCGCTGACCAGCGAGTTGTATCTGGGCGCGCCTCGCTTATCCACAGAAGAATCACTCACCAACATCGTTGCGATGCTTCTGAGAATGGTCGCGTGAGTCAATTCATTACTTTCATTCAAATATTACCTGCCATCTTTTTGGTCCTTGGCCGAAAACGGCAACTTAGAACAAGATCGGCGCCTTTGCGACGCAAATTGCCCCTTTTTATAGCTCCTTCAAAAGTTCGTAGTTCAAGAAAAAACATTTTTACTCGAGTTTACTATCTCAAGCTCTATATTTTGACATACGAACTTCCAATTGAATTAAGCAATGGACATAGGCTCCACCAATCGACTTGAGCACTAGTTGAGCGAACCTAGCTTGATGAAGGGGACTTGTCTAGGTATAAGGTCCTGTGCGCAAGACTGAATAGCAAAGTGTACCAGAATAGCAGAGCGTTTTTCCATCTATTTATCTGGTATACAATGATCCTTGCAGTCCAGCGTATGGTGAATGTTCTACGGGTATGGCAAAATTGGACGCGCAAGCGTATTCCGATTGCAATATAACCCTATGGATTTCCATATCCATATCGGCTTCAGCTTGTCTGTTTCATAGACAAATTTGAAGAATTTTTTCCAACCTCTGTCGACGACATACTGCAGGAAAATGCGACGAGCTGACGGCCCACAGTTGCGTCAGCGTGCAGAAGGCTTCACCTAACGATCTCGTGTTCACTGACATTAGGCTAGCTAAACTGTTTAGCCCCAGCTGCTGTTTTAAAAATGCAGATACTTAAAGTTTTCTGTGCAGTTGCTTGCCCATATTACAATGTCCGTCAATGCAAATTTGTTATCCTGTTCAGCACGAGAAACTCCTTGGAAAGGTGTCCATCTTGATGAAGCTCGAAGGAAGCGTTGTTTAACACTTTTAGCCGCGCATTCGCGGCTTTTGCGTTCGCCTCCTCGACTCCAGAATGTCAACAACAACAAAAAATTCGACGTCTTTGCGAGAAGCAAACATTGTTATCTGGACGAGTAATACTGCGAAAAACGTCATGCTACGACGGCGATGGATCGATTCACAGCAGGTGGAAAGCATCAATCGGGCATCAATGCCAATCGATAGCATCGACTTTTCGAACGGAGTTGTCGGTAGTCATCCCAATTTTACCGATCGTGGTTGAGAGACACGTGATCATGATGGCCGATTTGATTGGAGGACCAACCGACCGATGCCATCGATTTTTCGAAACGAGTTATCGGTTTCTGTCCGATAGCTGACAAGGTGCACGAAGCTCGCTTGCTATGGCACGGTAATTCTGTGTGGAGAAGAAGGCAGCGTCCGCAAGATAGGCCTTAACCTCAAGCTAAAAGCGGACTAGAGGAGAGGGCAACCGAAGCAGCACCGGGCTGATACGTTGCACAAAGAGCAGCCTAAGACAGCTGGTGTCCACCCTGATATAGTACGGGATCGAGAGGCGAGATGACACCAGGAAAGCAGACTCCGCGATGAAAAGAGACGAACGCTAAAGAAGAAGAATTATCGGACTTCTCCGAATTGGTGTTTTGGGATGGAAGTCATCCTGCGAGAGAATTACTGCCGTATTCAGGAAGTGCACGAACATGATGCCATTCAGACAGTATTTACAAGAACTTAGCAGTATCCACTGACCGAAAAATATCGAGTAACTCTATTAATTTTTCTGCCGATTAGACCCTTCGGAGCGGAATCGCACGAATTCGGTGAACGGTGGAGAGGGCTCACATCGACCGCTTTGAAGCCCTTACCTTACCGTATCCTATGTGATAAGAGACCAGTTTTCTTCTCTCATAAGGTCGGAAGGTAAATAAAGGTCCAGACGAGATGGTTCGAGTTCTTGCTGTGACTTGCTGTGCTTCGAATGTGTTTGCCCGTCCAGTTTTGCAGTACCTTTTGGAACCACTACCACACCAGGTAGAACTGCAAAGCTCATTATATGAAAGGCGCAAAGGTCGACAACAATTATGTAGCTGGCTTTGCATACACTCTTCTGTACTTCACATAGGCTTAAATGAACACCTTACGTCACCTAACCCCACTCCTCGCTCACTCGATTGATTTTATCGGTCCTGTGTGCATGTCAATACAATTATCAAATTGAATATAAAAAATGGAGCCTGAACTGGCGAGCGCGAATAAATCTCCTTCCGGAAATATGAAAATTTAAGGAGATTTTACAAAAAAACGCTTGCGTCGCAAAATAGCGCTGCACTTGCTTTTGGGCACCCTTTCCGCTTAAACACCAAAACCACGGCCGTTACCGTTACTCGTTGCTCCGAATAACTAGCTTGTTGGTCAGTGGTCTTAAAGCGAAATAGTGCTAGACCATCCCATTCTGTTGTGAACGAGTTCATTTTGGGGAATCACACTCAATCTTATCCAATATGTAGCTGCGCAGCCGTTTCTCAGGGCTAGCTTTTATAAATTGTGAAAACATTGAGGGTTGACGTTCAGAGCTCCATCGCGGCGCGACGCGACGCAATGATAGTCCCCCATGTCGATTATTCGCGCTACGCGATTAATATAGGTAGTTATCATTTCGTCGATGGAGCTCTGAACATCCCCTAAAACTGACTGGCGTTTGATTGCATTGGTTAACGGTAAAGGATAAAGACCGCCTCATTCAATTACTTTTGGGATGCGTCCCACATTCGATTTCCGCCGGACATAGCAGAGAATACTTGAATGCGTGTTTGGCGTACAAAGCGATTATTGGTGGTCAGCCGATAGGCAACTCAGTGTTCTATTCTTCCCAAGCAAGCGATACTAATTTTATGAACCAGTAGTGGTGAAAGGCCTACTTAACGTGGACGGAAAATCCAAACTCGGAGTCTGGAATCGAGTGTACCAATCCTGCGCTTTTTCCTACTCCGCTTCCACGCGCTCACAATGATTAATAAGTGAAAAACTTGGTGCTTCAGTAGATGGTCTTTAATTCTCGTCTAGTGGGAACATATTCCTCAGGGATATATTGTATTATGAACTGAAGCACTTATGGGTTGTGAGGTCCATTCCCTCGCGAGGTACTCTGGAAAGTGCCCGATTCTGCGAGCCATCCTAAACACGGACACTCGGGTGCTAGCAACAGGCCCTTATGACAGGCCGACCTACGAATACCCGTTGCCACGTAATCTGGTTGATGGTGCTTCATGTGTGGCGAGATTATGCCATGGCGTCCGCAGGAGCCGACGCTCACTCGCAAAGCCCAACGAGTGTATCGTTTTCGCTTCTGAATGGCGACGGTGTCACACTTTCTCTTCGAATGCTCCGCAGACTGGTCGCTGCGAAAGAAACGAGGATGAGTATTATAGGGTCTGCTTGATAAGAAGACAGCAGAGGTTCCGTCTCTGGACGGAATTATTGTTGCAGGTGATCTTATTCGTCACGTTGAAGCAA
This sequence comes from Heligmosomoides polygyrus bakeri, assembly GCA_947359475.1. Lineage (NCBI taxonomy): Eukaryota > Metazoa > Nematoda > Chromadorea > Rhabditida > Heligmosomidae > Heligmosomoides > Heligmosomoides polygyrus. The sequence goes on from OX375866.1 coordinate 42,301,663, forward strand.
TGGAAGATGGTCGCAGCTGTCATGGTGATTTCGGATGCGGTTCACTTAATGCCAATTGTGAAAATTTACTTGAGCATGCAGTCATACACCTCACTTTCGTAAACAAGAAGTTCGAAAATGTGAGTCCCACCCCTACAATCACGAACGTTGGCGAAACCTGGAAAGGGGTTCTGAAGCGATGCTTAGCGCTGCACGTTCCGCTCCGAAAAAAGCAGATACGTCAGGCACACATGGCTGTGGACCCAGGAGTATAAGAAAAAAGGGAGCAATGCAAGGAAGAGGGGCTAGCCCATCAGTATTCAAACACAAGTACAAGGTGACGCGGCATTTCCCATGTGTGAACGAGTTTTTCCCGACTGGTTGGCTCGTGACGTACCGTTTGACGTAGGCCACTCTCGCTGCAACCTGAACCACACGTACGTACACGTCAGTTCGCGTACAATGTGGGAAATTACACGTCACCATGTTCCACCAATTCCACGTCCTGCTACGCTCAGAGCGGTCTAAGCCCATGGACTGCCCCCTCCTAGCTTCTTCTTCTTCAGCCTCTCTTCCGCTTCGTGGCGGGGTCCGCTATTCTGGTGTCATGACGCCACTTTTCCCGATCCAGCACTAGATTAGGGTGGACACCAGCTACTTTCAAGTCCATACGTAACGTATCAGCCCAGCGCTGCTTCGGGCGCCCTCTAGGCCGCCTTCCTATTACCTCGAAGTTAAGGCCTGGGCTTGCGGACGCTGTTTTCCTTTCCACGCAGAACGCGGCCGTACCATCGCAAGCGAGCTTCGCGCATCTTGTCAGCTATCGGCGCGATACCGAACTTCTGCTGAACAGCTTCGTTTCGGATGCGGTCCATGCGCGTGACTCCGGCCGTCCAGCGCAACATCTTTATCTCCATGACGCTGAGGCGCGTTTCAACTTCCTTAGTGGCAGGCCAACACTCAGCACCGTACATCGCTACCGGCCGGACGATGGTTCTATATATTTTTGACTTCAAGCGCTCTGGTATCTTCCTATCGCAGACCACGCCAGTCAACGAGCGCCACTTGGACCAAGCTGCACTCACGTGTGAATTCACTTCGACCATCAGTTTGTCGTCAAACGCGACTGATGATCCCAGATACTTAAAGACCGCAGTGCGTGAAAGCTCGATGCCGTTAACCTTGATGGAGCTGGACTCAGTAACGTCCGTCGTTAAATACTCGGTCTTCTTCACGTTCAATCTGAGTCCAAACCGCTCCAAGCGATCACACGAAGCTTGCAACTCTCGCTCGAGTTCTCCTTTATCTTCGCTAGCGAGCATCACGTCATCGGCATAAAGCAACGTCCAGGGACGGGCTTCTGAAGATCTCGTGTGGTGGCATCCATGACGACAACAGAGAGAAGTGGGGAAAGCGCAGAACCCTGGTGTACCCCGACAGAGATGGGAAACTCCATCGAGGTACCAGCTGCAGCTTGAACTCGACTCATTGGACAAGAGTAGAGAATTCGCACCCACTCTATGAGCTCTTCAGGAACTCCATGTCGATGCCGCAGGGCGTACCATATCACTTCACGCGGTACGCGCTCAAAAGACTTCTCCAAGTAGAGAAAGGCGATATGCACTGGCCTCTGTTTCTCGCGATGCTTCTCTATCAGGAGGCGGGAATGGCATCAACGGTGCCACAGCCAGCCACGAAGCCGTACTGATTGCTGGAAAGCTGGACGATGTCCCGAATTCGTCTATCGACAATTCGCTCAAAGATCTTCATGCTGTGCGAAAGCAAGCGAATCGGACGGTAACTGGAGCAGTCTGCAGACTGCCCTTCTTCTTCCAAATCGGAATCGTCGTACTTTGGCGCCAGCACTCAGGCACTTTTTTCTCCGTCACAACCTGATTAAAGGACTTCGCCAACCACTCAGCAGGGTACCAGTACTTGGACTTCCATAAGTCAGCTGCCACGTCATCGGGCCCAGTCGCTTTGCCTAGCTTCATCTTCTTCAAAGCCGCTTCAATCTCCTCCACGGTGATCTTCTGAACGGGGCCGTGGGTTGGAGCCGTAGAAGGGATGGCTGGATGAGGAAATTATACTGTAGAGATTTTCTCAAAGTAGTCGCGCCATCGCTTCAATGCCTTCTTGCGGTCCCTAAGAAGATGGCCGTTCTCATCATTGATGCCGAAGAACTTCTCAATATCCTCGGTCTGCCGATGGCGATTCTTAGCAAATCAGTACAGATGCCGCTAACCATTGCGTGACTCAAGCTTCTCGTTGACATCTCCATAATGAGTGGCTTTTGCAACAACCACGGCCTTCTTTGCAGCTTTCTTCGCTTCACTGAACCCTCCTATCATTGCGCGGAAAAAAGTTTGCTAGAAGGAGAAGTTATGCCACGCATTTCACATTGACAAGACAGCTGACAGATGACGGTTGTGTCAGGATGTGAAAAAATACTCAACATGGCAGTGACCGTTGCAAGCACCTATGGCCTATGTTATACTTCGGCGACGCGTCGGCGAAGTATAACATAGGCCTATCTTGGATTATTTGTCGGTTTGGCTGCGGCTGAGGGAAAGATATTCTCCAATGTGCTCTAGCAATACTTAAGGAAAATCCTACATTATTTAAACAAGGGATTAAGTACTCACCCGAGCCATGTTGCCGTCACCGGGACAAGCCGCCAGAACCAAAAGGCTATCAGAGCCAAGTCGCCGCCACCGGAATAAGCCACCGAACCAGAAGGCCACCAGAGCCTAGTTTCCGCCAAAGGCGCCAGAATCGGAAGGCTACCTAAATAAGCCGAAGGAATTAGAATAAGTCAGTCGTCGTCGTAGGGGAGAAGACGAAGCGGATCACACTCAGAAAATCTTGAACAAGTTACTTGCAAGCTGCATGCGGGTCATAGATTGTCTCAAATTAGTCATTTGTAAGCTGCTGCAAGCTAGCAGAAATGTCGCAAGTAAGTTACATGAAGAGCCCTGCTAGTCATTCGTAAGCAGCTGCAAGCTAGTAGAAGATTTCGCATGTCAGTTGCACGGATACCCCTGCTAGTCATTCGTAATCAGCTGCAAGCAAGCAGAATATTTCGCATGTAAGTTGCACGAAGACCCCTGTAAATCATAGGTAACTTCCGCTAGTATAAATCTAGTTTAAACTCTAAACTAACGGGCTATAAATGTATTCGTTCACATGGACCTTCTTAGAAAATTTTAAACAAGTTACTTGCGCCTTATGAGCTCCAAAACAAGTTACCTGCGCCTTTAGACCTCGAAAACAAGTTACCTGCGCCTTATCCCTCGCGGTTAAGTAACTTGCAAGGTTGCACCTAGGAATTTGCTAACTTGCACGCAACTAACTGTAGTGCAAGCTTGCAAGAAGCTTTCATGCAAGCTAATGTTTCGCGCCTAATTGGTTTGAAAGACTACCTACGAGTCATCACACGCGGCGTGTGAGGAAGCGTATGCCCGCGCGGTCATGCGCTATATCTGTTCAAACCGGAACGGCGTCAATCCGTCGACGCTGCTCTGCGAAGGCGGACAGTCCTGCCCTTCCTTCTGTCACCTTCCTTATTTCCTCTCTCTCTCTCTCTCTCTCTCTCTCTCTCTCTCTCTCTCTCTGTTTCCGTCCGTCCGTCCGTCCGTCCGTTGCAATTGGAGTGGGGGCAGGCACTGCGTACTGGCCATACTCAACGGTTGATGGTGCTCAAAAGCGGATCGAAACTTCTGCCCTGGGGTTATCGGGATCGCTCAACGCGAATTGAAGTATCGACCGCCATCAATCGATATTGATCTAATTATCGATTTTCTGTATATGTGATTCGAGCGCGCCGGAACTTCAGCCCTGGCGGTAATCGATTATGGAGTTCGCTTTCAAAGTATCGATCGCCATCAATCGATATTGATCAAATTACAGATTCTCTGTGATGTCATTCAAGCATACATACACCCATTACGAAGCTCATCGAAGTGTCGCGATAGTACAAGCTGCCGCTGTGCCTTACGTTCATCGACCTGAAGAAGGCACTTGACTCCGTTGAGACTGAAGCGGTCCTCGAAGCCCTGCTCACTCAGGGTTTTCCTACTCAGTACATCAGAGTCATTGGAGAGCTGTACAGTGGATTCGCCACCAAGATCTCACCATTCTACAACGACGTCGTCATCGACGTGAAGAGAGGGGCTCGGTAAAGGGATACCGTATCCCGAAGCTCGATCGTGTATGTTGAAACGTTAGACTGCATCTGAATCTTACGAAGACGATGTTCATGAGGAACGGACAAGTTTCTGATAGATTACGCTACGGCACGAACATCTCCGAATGCTCCAGCTATGTGTATCTGGGTCGCGAGGTCAACACGGTCAACTACCTAGCGCCAGAGCGTTTCTCACTGGGTACCGCAGGATGTCAAGAGAACACCAGGACGCCCACCAACGCGTTGGTTGGACATCGCGTTGATCACTGACTTGGCGAGCAAGTCAGTGATCAAAGGACGACAGGTGCCTACCTTCGTTACACCATAATAGGACTATTTTCATAAGTTCCTCGAACTAGACTGTTGCTGTTAAAAACAAACTTCGGAAAAGGTGCCATTTGTGGATGAGGAGAGAATGTTAGCCCAGCCAGAAATACCCTCGCTTCCACTCTAGGCTTGCACCACATAGTATTATTCAGTAGAAAACAAACGTCGAGTTTTATTTTTAGTAAAATTTGGTCGTCGGAATTCGTCATGCCATCATTTATTTTATTATCGTTAATTAACTTTTCACAAAAGGTAAAAGACGTAGGTCTATGTGAACGAATACACTCATAGTTTAGATCTAAACTAGGTTTATACTAGCAGGATGTTACCTGTGATCTACAGGGGTCTTCGTGTCTAGCTTACATGCGACATCTTCTCTAGCTTGCAGCAGCTTACGAATGACTAGCGGGGGTCTTCGTGCAACTTGCATGCGAAATCTTCTGCTAGCTTGCAGCAGCTTACGAATGACTAGCACAGGTCTTTGTGTAACTTACATGCGGCGTTAATGCTAGCCTGCAGCAGCTTACGAATGACTAGTTTGAGGCAATCTATTACCTGCATGCAGCTTGCAATTAACTTGTTCAAAATTTTTTGAGTTGGTCCTTTACCTTTTGTGAAAATGTAATAAACGATAATAAAATAAACGATAGCATAACGATTTCCAACGGCCAAATTAAAAAAAAAAACTAAACTAAAAATAAAACTCGACCTTTGCTTTCTACTTAATAACACTGCGTGGTGCAAGTCTAGAGTGGAAGCGAGGGTATATCTGGCCAGGCTAACATTCTCTCCTTATCCTCAAATGGCACCTTTTCCGACTTGCACTGCCTTATAGTAATGCCTTTCTCCCTCTTACAGTACAAGTCTGTCACACATCAGGTTTTCACTAATCTCTACCATTAACCTTCATTTCCATTTTTTTCGTAACGGCTCTCGTCCAGCGGGTGTCTGCGAAGCGCATTACGTGGCCGGCCCACCTAATTTTCGACAACTTGGCCCACGCCACAGCGTCTCTGATCTTTGAACGTCGGCGAAGCTCGAAACTCCGAAGGCCTTCTCTCCTTCTCTCACTTGCGTGAATCGGGTTCCTTCGAGCATCGTCCTCTCGATTCCGCGCTGCTCGACGCTGATCGCGTGCTCATCCTGCTTTCATATAGCCCAGGTCTCTGAGGCGTATGTCAGGGCAGGAATAGCAGTGCAGTCGAGTAGGTGGGCGCGGAGTCGGACGTTCTTCGTCTTCTTTACGACTTCTTCAACGCCCTTGAAAGCTTCCCAAGCCACTCGTCTCCCCTTCCCAGCTCTGGCGCTAGGTCGTTGGCCATGTTGGCTTCGCGACCCAGGTACACGTAGGTGGAGCACTCGGAGGTGCTCGTTCCGTTGAGCGAGAATGGTGCATCAGAAACTTTTCCGTTTCTCATGAACATCGTCTTCGTAAGATTCAGCTGCAGTCCAACGTTCCCACATACACGATCGAAGTCGGTCAGCATTCGCTCTGCCTGGCTGATGCTCGGTGTTATGAGCATGATGTCGTCAGCAAAGCGGAGATGGTGCAGTTTCCGGTCGTCGACCTTCACTCCCATGTCTTCCTATTCTAGCTCGCGGATGACGTTTTCGAGGGTGGCGCTGAAAAGCTTTCGCATGGCTATCCTTCTTTCAGCGTTCGGCTGATCTTATTCAGGATGACTCGAGTGAACAGCTTGTAAACTACGGACAGCAGGCAGACCGGGCGATAGTTGCCAATGCCGTGCACGTCTCCCTTCTTGTACAGCAAGACGGTCTTGCTGATCTTCCACTGAGATGGAACCTTGCACTCCGACAGGAAGCGTGTGAAGAGCCGCGCCAGAGTGTTGATGTGCGTTAGCGGGAGGTTCTTCAGGTGTTCGGGTCTGATTCTGTCGGGACTGGATGCTGTACATTTCTTCATCGACGAGATAGCGTGTAGGTTCTAAGGGAGAACAGAGGGACGACGCATCCATGGATGGTTTTGGTCGACTTGATGAACTCAGACAGCTTTTCACCTTGTTCGCTCCACTCCAAACCGTAGGAATAAACATGGCACTAGCTACCTTTCCAAACTAGCACCCTTTTCGCTTTTCTTAGAAATATTTCCTTTCTATTCGAAATCGTACTTAACCTAATAATACGTCGCTATAGCTATGTCTTCATTGGCTTATATTTTATTTTTTTAAGAAAAACAAGTGCATAAATAGGGTAGGCGAAGGTCAGCATGTTTGGGGTTCCATGGATGTTATAAAACAACGTAAGTATTCAACCCTCTCTAGACTTGCTTAAACCCTTCATTCGCATTGGAATGATTACAAAACTGAGAGAAGGTTTCTATGACAAAATCAGAAACTGGCAAACCAATAAAATGCATACTTTCATTTCTATTTATTTATTTCGTACCAGCCGCCAGAGCGGCCTCTCGACCGCACTGACATCTTCTAAACGGCTTCGTCGTGGTAATAGCTTCTCATCATCAATTGTAGCTGCCACCTATGTCATGGTTTCCTCAAGAAGAACACCTTAACTACGTCGATCGGGGTATGTTATAAAGAAATAGAAAAATAAACGACATCCACAAAAATCGACTATTTGACCAATATCGATACTTTGGGCGCGTGTAGCGCAGTCGGAGGAGGCGCGACTGTCGCGTGTACCCAATACCAGGTTCCTGGTTCGGATTTCCCGCCTAGGCCAACCAAGCCTTCCATCCCTCCGTGGTCGGTGAATTGGTACCAGACTTGTCTGGGAAGGATAGAGCGCTGACTTGTTCATCGGCTGGCCACCGCAAGTCATTGTATGGCCAAATACGCATTCGTGTCGCCTCCACGACATCCCGTAGAAGTAGAATGCGCTGGCGCATCCCAAAAGGGATTGAGTAACGCCGTCCTTTATCTTTATCGTTATTATTTCGTAAAATGCTCGATGCTTTTGAGAAAACGGAAAAGTATGGTGTGAAGACGGCATCCCCTCGAGTCAGGATCAAGCGTTGGGTTCGATTTTTGCCGAAAATTAAAAATTAAAAAAATAACGCCGTCCTTTATCCTTTATCCTTTTGTTATCGATACTTTGAAAACGAACTCCAGATTCGTGTTCAGCGACCTCGATTACTCCCATGGCTGAAGTTTCGGACCGCTTGAACGACACCCACAGAAAATCGATAATTTGATCAGTATCGATTGATGACGATCGATATTTCAAGAACGAACCTCAGGTTCGCGTACAGTGGCCTCGATTACTCCAGGGCTGGAGTTTCGGGACGCTGTTGAGCACCATCAACCGTTGAGTATGTCCAGTACACAGTGCGTGCCCCACCCCAGTTGTGACGGACGGAAGGACGAACGGAAACACACACATACACACAGAAGAAATAAGGAAGGTGACAGAAGCAAGGGCAGGCCAGTGGCTGGCTCGCCAGAGCAGCGTCGGCGGAGTTCCTCACACGCCGCGTGAAAACGCTTGCGTAATGTTTCAAACCAGTTAGGCGCGAAACATTGGCTTGCACGTTTCTTGGAAGTTTGCGCTGCAGCTAGTTGCGTGCAAGTTTAAAATTCCTGGATGCAACCTTGCAAGTTAGTTAACCGCAGGGATAGGTCGCAAGTAACTTGTTGTCGAAGTCTAAAGGCGTAACTAACTTGTTTTGAAGCTCATAAGGCGCAAGTAACTTGATCAAAATTTTCTGAGTAGCAGCAATCATTTAGTGCATTAAAAGTGAAGATTGCGTCATGCATTTGTTAAGCTCGTGATTTTTATTTAATTGATAGTGTAAATGTTGCTTACGTGAAGAATCAATGTGAGAATATTGGATTCTTTACAATTGTTTTTGCTGTATCCTTTGCAAATTTGAAACTCCATCAGACAGCAATTTTGCTAACAATTGTCAATTGAATAAAAATCGTGACCTCTTTGAGGATTGTATGGCGTAATCTCCCATTTTGGCATAAAAACATTGCTGCCCTTGTGCTCTCTGAAACAAGCTATAAACCATTATTTAAGCAAAGAAATTTCACCTGTATCACCTGTCACCTGTCGTCCCGTTGATCATCGACTTGCTCGAGCGGGCGCCAGCAGCGTCTCCATTCGTCCCTGTTGCGTACCAGAGTGGTCCAATGGATCCTCCTCGCTCGAGGGACACGAAGAGTGTCATATCGGTCGTTCAGGGCTTTCACGAAGAAGTCCGACCAACGCGTTGGTGGGCGTCCTGGTGTTCTCTTGACATCCTGCGGTACCCAGTCAGAAACGCTCTGGCGCTAGGTAGTTGACCGTGTTGACTTCGCGACCCAGATACACATAGCTGGAGCATTCGGAGATGTTCGTGCCGTAGCGTAGCGTATCAGAAACTTGTCCGTTCCTCATGAACATCGTCTTCGTAAGATTCAGATGCAGTCTAACGTTCCAACATACACGATCGAGCTTCGGGATACGGTATCCCTTTGCCGAGCCCCTCTCTTCACGTCGATGACGACGTCGTTGTAGAATGGTGAGATCTTGGTGGCGAATCCACTGTACAGCTCTCGAAGGACTCTGATGTACTGAGTAGGAACGCCCTGAGTGAGCAGGGCTTCGAGGACCGCTTCAGTCTCGACGGAGTCGAATGCCTTCTTCAGGTCGATGAACGTAAGGCACAGCGGCAGCTTGTACTCTCGCGACACTTCGATGAGCTTCGTAATGGGTGTATGTATGCTTGAATGACATCACAGAGAATCCATAATTTGAGCAATATCGATTGATGGCGATCGATACTTTGAAAGCGATCTCCATGATCGATTACCGCCAGGGCTGAAGTTCCGGCGCGCTTGAATCACATATACAGAAAATCGATAATTTGATCAATATCGATTGATGGCGGTCGATACTTCAATTCGCGTTGAGCGATCCCGATAACCCCAGGGCAGAAGTTTCGATCCGCTTTTGAGCACCATCAACCGTTGAGTATGGCCAGTACGCAGTGCCTGCCCCCACTCCAATTGCAACGGACGGACGGACGGACGGAAACACACACATATACACAAAGAAGAAATAAGGAAGGTGACAGAAGCAAGGGCAGGCTGACTCGGCAGGGCAGCGTCGGCGGAGTTCCTCACACACGCGTGAAAACGCGCGCGTAATGTTTCAAACCAATTAGGCGCGAAAGTTTCTTGGAATTTTGCACTGCAGCTAGTTGCGTGCAAGTTCAAAATTCCTGGATGCAACCTTGCAAGTTAGTTAACCGCGAGGGATAAGTCCCAAGTAACTTGTTGTCCAAGTCTAAAGGCGCAAGTAACTTGTTTCGAAGCTCATAAGGCGCAAGTAACTTGTTCAAAATTCCAGCATCCGCACAGGTCACCCCGTCGAAGCAGAAGTCGAAGATTTAGAATTGGACTCTCTCAAAATCTTGCGCTCGCCGTGTCGTATTGGTTTCCACTCGGGACCTCTTTCCGTTGGCAGCTGGTCGCTCCTTGAATTTTGAGTTGGAGCACCCTTGCTCTCCGCTGTCCGTGGTTGCGACGCGTCGTCCGGATGAGGCCAGTCTGTTTTGTTTCTTCTTAGTAGAACACAACAACAGTTAGTCGTGAAGAACGTTAGTCGTGACACTCCGGGAATGAATGACGAGTCGAAGCTCGTCATTCATTCCCGGAGTATCGTTATCGTTTCCTTTCCTGAGACAAGTGCAAAGCACGTAGTGGTGGGATTCACCACCACAATACGAACAGCTCATCGGCTGCCTTCGACGTCCTTGTTTTAAGCGTTTTTCGAGACACTATTGCAGTATCCTCGTCGTCAGCAACCGTCTCCTGCTCTCCACCTCAGGATAAGCCGGACAGGCATCGCTCCGATGGGCGCCTTGAGCTTTAGGCCTTGTTTATTGTGCGCGCGACGCGCGACGGGATGCCATATGTGTGGCCGAATTGATCAATCGCGTCGCTCGATCAATTTGGCCACTACGCATGCATCGCGTCGCGCGTCGCGTGCACACTAAACAAGGCCTTACAAAAGATGCGACCGTCTTCATCACTTCAGTATAGAGCGTTCGTGGTGCGTCGCCGATTTTCTTTTTCTCGCACACTGCCAATGACTGGAATTGCGTTGCGGCCAGACGAGCCTCGAAGTAGTCGCGTTCCCGCTTGGGAAGGGGCGCTTCCTCCGACGGACTGAGTCTATTGACCCTGGCCGAAGTCTGTCGCCTGACTGCAGGTTCGTATTCTGTTGCCTCTTGGCAACCTTGCTCCATCACAGCGGCGATCTTCTCTTCCGTTCTTATTTCATATACGTTCAGTTTGCTTTCGAGACGGTCTAGGCGATAGTCAGTTTCTCTTTGAATTCCCGAAGGAAGATTTGTTGCTGAATTACGATGTTATCGAGCTTCTTCGTGAACCGCACACTGAATTTCAGGGAATCTTTTCTGCTCAGCGGCATCACGTCTATTTAACTTTCTCGGTCCTCATGCTCGTCCGTAAACGTTTACGTTTCTTCCACCTTCTCTTCTCCAAAAACCAGTAGATCTTATTCATCATCGTCCGAAGCAGGTGCACACTTCTTAAAGTCGTCGTCCGCCATCCTGAAAGAAACCAAAGACGTTCTTACATTAAGAATAACACTATTAGCTACGAATTCTAGATTATCAGCAGTTCCACCAACGTTCTTCTTGGCACAATTCCTCTCGTTTTCTTCAATAGCTTCTTCTAAAATTTTCAGCTGATAAATTTCGTACTCGGTTTTGTCGAAGGGATATCTGGGACTTCTTTAAAAAGTTGTACGCTTGCTCTTGACGCTCAGAGGCTTTCTATTGACTGTTTCTTCTTCGTGTGAGGTGTCTTCTGACCGTTGTCCTGTTTCTTGTCGGATCTCGCGGAGGATTAATAGGTTCGGTGGTCTTCTTATGGTACCTCCTCCTCCGACCCGAAGTTCTACTTCTCTTATTAGACAACTTTTGGACTTCACGACATCCAGGATTTTTCCGAAAGTTTCGCGAGAGTATCGAGTTTGATACGAGTACGACCTCCCCCGTGGCTTAGAATTTTCGGCTGACGTTTTTCCCTCTTGAAGGTTCTTCTTGTGGAATTCTCGTAATTCTTTGAGATAATAGTCTCGCCATGTGGCCCAGAATTTGTCAGCTTTTTGAACTGAATCTTTCAAGGCCTTAGTAGCTTCAACTTTGCCCTCAGTTTGAAAGCCTCTTGTGTAGTGAGGTAGTTAGTGTCTTCTTGAGGCTCACAGGAACTGGAGATGACCATATGCTTTTGGGTGAAGTGTACTAGACGAGTTATTCCGATACTGTCCAGTTGTGCGTCCTGATACGTCAGTGGGCGTGAGATATGCTTCTATCTCTGTTAGTAGCGTCTAAAGCTCTTCTTCTTCCAATATCCTCATTGTGAGCACCTTTGGTAGGGACCTCTATATAAACCCTATTAGTCTCTCATAGAATCTGCCTTGCCAATGTGCATATGACTTGGTGTTCTTCCATTTGATTTCTTCTCTTGAAGCGAAACTTATGATTTCTTCGGGATGATCCCTGGCTTCGGAGCTATTTTGAGCTTGTGGTCCCGTACTTTCATTCCAACTTCAGGTCCTAGTAGGAAAATAAGAGCGTTGTCGTTGGTGATTTACTTCGGGACTCCTCTTGTGGCTATGAGTCGTCTCATAGCGTTTATGACCGACGTCGTGGTAGTGATCTTCACAAGTTCCAAGTGGAGGAGCCGTGTCGTTGTACACGTCGTTATACAACCAAAGCACTTTCGGCGTTCCTTCTTCTTTCATCCACAGTGTGCCGTAGTAGTCGAGCCCTATGTGTTCAAACGGCCTTGTGGCTCTTCTGACTACTCTAGTTTTGGGTAGTTCTGCCGTAGCGGATAAGACCGGTCATCGCCAGACCTGGGTAGTACGTGTCAGCTGATCTTCTTCGGGTGGCAGGGCATCCTCTACACGTCACGCTTGCGTCGCACATTACATACATTGTGCGTTCAATAGGATTGAATCGCCGACCAGCAGAAAAACTCGCTTATCCTTCTTGTTAACACGTTGACGACACTGTCGCTCAGTGGTGCGCGACAGCCAGTTTGTCCCTTGAGACGACGTCGCGTAATGGTGCGCGACGGTAGAATATTTTAACACGAGTCAACACTTCGTCCAGAGAGGTTATTCAGGATGCTGAACACTATGCCGATGTTCATTTCGACGATTACGGCCGATTTCCCTCTTAATCGGTGGTCGTGTCCGGAGCGACTTTCCCCAAATACTGTGTAGGAGATATGTGAGAAGATGGAAACAAATATTATCTCCGCTGCTTAGGAATGGGTTCAATTTCACTTTCGTAATAATCTCCGATTTTTTCATTAGCAGCCTCATTTGCTTCCTTTTTTCCTTTGAATTCTCCCTAAATTCTCTTCTCTGATTTGATGCCGTAGCTGATCATTGTTGAATTACTCTTTTCGATTCCTCATTCCTTCACCGTTTTACAGTTACACATTTTTCCATGCTTTGTGGGTAATCACGAATTTCAATCTATAGCTGTGTCCTTCCATAAGGCGGAATGGTCGTCGCCAGAGTATGCGACGTTAGGTAGGCGCTTGTGAGCGTTGCCATATCTATTGCAATATACCCTCGCTAGTTGGCTGAAATTTTAAAGAGACGTGATTCGTTATGAGCGCAAAAATAAACACCCAGACGTGGTTTTGGCTACGTCGCATTCATTCCTCCCGTCTCTTTTAACATCATGATACGACCACCCCAGTAAACGACGTGGGAGGATAACCGGCCATAACAGTAGAGGCGAACATTAGCATCGTGTTTGGCACACCAAACTTATCCTTAGGCGAAGTTTGGGTTATGATATATCGTGTCAGGTTTGTGTGGCGCGCTTAGTCCCACGGGCCAGACACGCGAAAATCGCTGTCGTCGTCAACGTGCTAAAGAGATGGGCAAAGGAGAGGATCATCGAGGTTACCGTCCTATATGTTTGTTAGGTTGTTTTACAGGAAAGATTAACTTTGTATGCATATCAAATTTTGTTTTTGTTTGCATTTTGTACGCTGGATGAAGAAACATATGGAGCAGGCTAGATTCCGCAGAGAATTCAGCTGCATGAATCACATCCAGACCGTTTCGAAGATCATTGAGGTTTGCCAGAAATAACGTCTGTCCCTAGCTTTCACTTTCCTCGACTACGAGAAGGTATTCGAGGACGATGAAACTAACGCCATTTTGGCTCCGTCAATCAACCAAAGAGTGAGCTAGTCCCACGTGAGACCATTAGCCAAAACTGGTGCGCTCGATGCGAGACGAGGGTTCAGCTGTTCCACAGCCCCCTCACCATCCCCACTGAGATGGGGATATGACCGAGGGACGCCGTGTCGCCAATCCTGTTCTCCAAATATCTTCAGTGGATAACGAAGTAAGGCATACGTGTGGATGGCAGATTCCTCTCAGATTTCCGTTTTCCGACGCTACCGTTCTCTTGTCGACTTCCAGTGCCAAAGCAGAGGTGACGCTTGATGAGCTAAACGAACAAAGGCAAAAGGATAGGACTGTGAATCTACCAGAGGGAGGCACATTTCATTAAGACGTCTTCGGAGAGGGCAAAGAAATTCAGGTGATAGACTCTCAATTCAACAATACTGAGACGTCCCTTACGTTTACATGGAGCGTCCGGTAAACGTGGAGAATGACATGCATTAGTTCGTCGCATATGAAATTACCGATTTTGCTACTTCAATTTCTGATCGATTTTTCTTGGCTACAAATGTGCCCATAACCAGACACTGTATATGGCTACTAAAAGCGCAAAACAAAAGCTTGAACAAAAAGACATCTTTGCCTCCTTAACGTTTATAGCCTTTGTGACCTCATTGCTTCTTGCCGAGCTTTTGACGTTTTTACAGTATGAATCAACGCGACATTTGGTGCTCTACTTATATGAATGGAAAAGTGGATATAACGCCAGCTCGAAGCATCACCACTGCATTTGGGGAGGATTTCGTGAAGGAACGCCAGTCCGCCACTGGTTCGAAGTTTTGTTTTGATCTGGAGATGAAAGTCTCGAAGATGAAGACCGAGTAGGCCGCCACCATTCCTTAACCACAACCGACTCAAAGCCACGGTGAAAGCGGATCCGCATCAAACTGTGAGAGAGCTAGCACACCATTTCGGCGCTGACGGCAGCACTATCAGTCGGCACTTAAATGCGATAGGAAAAGTGAAGATATTGGATGAATGGATCCCGCACGAACTGGCCGCCGGGCGGATGCTGAAGCGCCACGACACCCGTGTTTCGTTACGGCTGCGCAATCTAAGGGAGCATTTTTGGAAAGGAACATGCGACGAAAAATGGATCCTTTATGACAATCGTCGTCGCTCACCACGATGACCGTATGGTGGACAATGGCTGGTATAGTCCATTGCAAGTACTAAAACACTGGAGAGACTATCACAGCGAAGAAGTACTGTGAAAATGAAAAGATGCTCCAGAAGTTGACTGAAAAACAGCCGGCTTTGATCAATCGAAGAGGCCCAATCATACTGCATAACAACGCGCGTCCACACGTTTCAAAAATTGTTGTCCAGAAATGTGTGAAAAATGAGTTTGGATACGAAACTCTGTCACATCCCGCATATTCACCAGATCTGATGATCTTTTTTTCAAGCATTTATATCGTTATGTGAAGGTTAAAATACACCAAGATGATGCCGAAAATGATTTCTTATGTTTGATTAAATCTCGCAGTTTCTCATAGCTGTTTGATTAATTCTCCTCTGATTTTTAAAAGATGGAATGTCTAAGATATCATCGCATAAGGAAATTGAAATAATTGTATAGGCGCTTATTTCGATTAATAAAATTTCTTCCAAGCAATGTTATGACCTGTCAAAGTTTTCGGTTAAAATCGGTCATTTCGGATGCAACGGCCCAACATGTCGGGCTGGATAGAAGGGCGTAGAGTTCATAGTCCGTTTTTGGACCTCTGAAAGGGGCCATAGACCAAATAATCAACCAGGACCTTCGAGTAAACCTATCCGACTCGACTCTTCTTCATGCGGTCTGCTATGTTTGGAAGACTTGAACCAATACTGTTGCCACTTCAGAAACGCTAATGATCATGCACAAAGAGGATTGCTCGAAGAGAAGTGGCGGTGACATCCTGAGGAGACAAGACCACCAAGAAAGACTAGCTCCACTTCTCGCGGTTGCATTCTTCCGAAAGTGGAGCTCCTGGGTTAGATCGCACGCCCACCATCTGTTGGCTATATATTGACGATTGCTTTATCGCTTGTTCCACTAAACTCGAAATGGATACTTGCTTTTAGTTACCTGACCGGCAGTCAGCGCACACTGGATTTACAAAGGAGAAGCCGAAGGAGAACTGGCTCGCCTTTCTTAATGTGAAGGTTCATCTTTCTGAGGGGATTTACCGAACCAGATGGTGCCAGAAGCTGGCAAGCAAGAACATCATTGCTCGTTGCACATCGCCTCATTCATTCAGCATGAAAAGAGCAGTTGTTCAGAACATGTTCCGCGCACGCAAACAGCTGGTTTAGGTGGAGGTCAAGATCCTTGAAGATGAGATTTCGGCGCGCCGAAGCGCTGTACGTTGCGGCGAAGTCCCCCAAATCAATGGGAAGGACGAGTGCCTGGCTCTGACCCAAGAGCTGGCGCCGTACGTCGCCCTCTGAGGGTTTTGACCTCGTCATGACCCGTTAGATCCCAAGGGCACTGCACCGCGGACGGCTGCTGTCCCGCGGGCGGGAACTATAACAGCCCCCTCGTCGTCTGCCTCGATCCGCGGACGGCGTGTGGCGGACCGCGACGAGTGGCCCGGCGCGGGGTCCCGGCGCGATTTCCGCCCATCGACGCTCTCGCGGGAGTATAACATAGGCCTATAAAAGGCGCCTTATATCAATTTTGGTCACGATGAAGAAAACACTAGTTGATTACAACGTCAAAGATGCCAAAATTCATCGAGAGGACGTGGAATGCACTCACCGGATCTATCCTAGTCCGGGGGGGGGGGGGGCGCATAAATAAAAAGCATTATATGTAACGAATCCATTTGAGACTTACCGAGCAGCTCCTACAAAACAACATCTAAACCTAAACAAGAAAAGTCGCGAAGAAAAAAACGAAAAAACACATTTGTTGCGGTTGTAAGCAGGCAAAGTTGTGTGCCCTCCTTACCATGTTAGATCCTGGTTATAACATGTCAGGCGGCGGTCAGCACGCGGCATGCGGCTTCATGCGCCCTCCTCACCATGGTAGACCCTGGTTATAACATGTCAGCCGGCGGTCAGCACGCGGCATGCCTCCATTCCGTCGCTCTTTGCCCGCCGAGATGGTTGTAAGCCGGGGCGATTTGTTATTTTTATGTTTGTTCGTTCGATTTTTAGTTCCGTTTAAGTTTCATTTCGTTCTCTAGGAGCCGCTGGGTAAGTTTCAATTTATTTTGTTACCTATTTTTTAGTTATGTGTCCCCTCGGACTAGGATAGATCCCACTCACCTCCAATACCCTACATTTATTAAAGGTGGTACTTACTAACCTGAAGTGGGTTCTGTTAAATGGTGATGTGTTATCGAGGCCTTTAGCAAAACAATATAAAACTTGTTGTGTTGACATGTTTAACGTAATGAGGGAACATTTGGAAGTATAATAATAGAAACCCTCGATGAGCTTCGTTTTACTGATGTCATAATTTGATTTGCAGCCGTAACTAGAGATCGATTTACGGCCGAAACATACCAATCTTAAATAAATAAATAAATAAGTAATAAATATATATGTTAAGGTGTTCTTCCTGATGAGGGGACCATGACACAGGTGGCAGCTACAATTGATGATGAGAAGCTATTACCACGGCGAAGTCGTTGAGGAGTGGTCAGTGCGGCCGAGAGGCCCTCCGACCGCTGGTACTAGGATAATTTAGAATTATGTGGCTAAGCATTCCTTACGTCTGACCGCAGTAGAGAACCTATCTCGCAGTTCTTAAGGCTTCCGATGAGCTGGATAAGAGACGTTTCCGTTTAGATATACTGCGGCTCTAACATCAGTCGTTGCGTTGAACGCCGGTCAAAAGCTCATCCGATGTTGTCGCAACGATCCAGAAATTGACCCAGGTTGTGCGGAGAAGTACTGCCGTATTCCGATGATTGTCCCACAAATGGTACGCTGCGGTTTTTCTTATCACCTACATGGATTTATCTTATCCATTCTTAGCAGCTCCTCCGCCTGCAGAAGTAATCTGCCCGCTGCGGTCAGGTTCTCTTTTAGTATGAGCTAGTCTGCATTTGACTCTTTGTAGTTTGACTCTCGCAGTTTAGTACTCGAGGTATTGTGTCCCAATTAAACTTTGATGCCGAGCTCATTCCTACAGCTCACAGTGTGTTCACCAAAAGAGCCGACACCTCAGCGTCTTCCATCTCTGCTCTGAAGTGTTGCATTCTATTCAGGTGTTTCCTTTCATAGCCGAGTGCCAGTCGAAGGGACGGACAGTGGGTCGCGTTTGGGACTGTCTGTCCTCCCGGCATGATCACACCAGATGCTGTCGCAATCATGTGAGTGTGGCCCAGCGACTTTGCTTCTTTCGTTGTACCGAAGCTCTTCTTTTAGGGGGTCTCGCCCCACTGCTTGCCATTCTGCAATGCAAAGGGGGCTGTTCCTACCGACATGGTGAAGTACGCCATCTGCGTTGCTGAATTCGACAAGTATCGCCTCTGCTTCCGGTCCTACTTGACACACAACCCATCAATACGAGGAGACATTTAGGACAGATTTCTAGTTTTTTTGCTTAGTGTTGTATTGCTTGTATATGCAACTAACAGTGGCAATTGAATTAATTATTCTGCCTGCACTTACTGTTGCTCACTGTCAATCTTTCGAATTTTACGACACAATTCCAAGCCCCAGAGGTCTTCTTATTAGAGTTCCAATTCAATTCGTATGAAAAATCAAAGAACTGTAGTTTGTTTACTGACAAACCTTATAGTTAACAAAGGTTAGCAGTAAACGGGACTGTTTCCTTCTTCATATGAGTTTCAAGAGCGGAAGAAAAAACTATTCTTCCAGGAATCATTTCATAGTACAATTTACAGTTTACAAGTTTACAATTTTTGGAGTTTAAAATTGTCGTTCCTCTTCAGCGTTTGTCTGCTCCGTTTGCTAGGGTCCGTTTTTCTGGTGTCATGACGCCACGTCTCCCAATCCAGCTCTAGATCAAGGCGGAGATCGCAGTCTTGAAGTCCATATGTAGCGCTGCAGACCAGCGTTGCTTCGGGCGCCTTCTAGGCCGCTTTCCAATGAAATGCTTCTGCCTAAGATGGGAGTATTGCAAACCATTATTATAGATTTATATTTATGCAGAGAAACCATATACAAAGTATGCAGTCGGGAAGACTGCCAACCTTCCAAAACCAAGTAGGGGCGTGGTTTACAGGCTGGTGGCCACTATGCCGTGACACCAATCACAACGAAGTTAGTGCCCTCCTTGCGGAGGCTGTCTTTCTTTCCACCCAGAACGTGGCCATACAGTCATTGCAGGTGAACCTCACGTGTTCTGTTAGCTGTCGGCGCAACACCGAACTTTCGCCGAGTAGCACATCATTTCGGATGGCATATGTTTTTGGACTTGGTACACACATGGTGCATGTTTCTGGTGTTTAAAATGAATGCGAGAAAATAAGACGAAGAACGCGCTGAGCAACATAACTGACCATATCAAAGCACTCAAAAGGCTGGTGAGTGCTTCATAAGAGACAGAGCTCTGGGGGTGCTAGTGGAGTGCACTGCTTTTGCGCATACGGTTTCTGCACACTTTCCAACTCTATGCTGGGAAGAGTAACCTTGTTGCAACTTGTTTGTCACTGACTGATTATTAGCCACAAGGCAATGAGCAGGTTTAAGAGGGCAAGTTTTCTTTCCACAACTTATGGCGGGAAAACGTGCAGAAGTCGTCTGAACATTGTGCAGACATCAAAACCACTCATATCTTGGCCCTCAAATCGCACCCAGTCAGTTCAAATGCAAAAACAGCCCGCGAGGACCAAACCCGACCTCCACGGCACGAAGCAACACCACTAGCCACTCCGCCACGAACCGCTTGCGATCAGTAGCTTCATGGGCTTTCAAAAGAGCCCCGGCGCTCGTGAGAGCGTCGGGTGGCGACGATTCTATAGTAGGTTTAAGAACAATCTACTCATCTGGTTTAACGACTTGGCAAAAACGAAACACATTCTTATACTAAATTAGGGATGGCGACTATTCCTATTTGACTCTCTTTACCCATTCAGAGATGCGCTGCAGAGTTTTTCCTTGCTAGAGGAGACAAAAGTGAGATTCTACCACTTGCTACTCACTCGCATTTTCTTCGTCCAACAGCAAAGTACCCACCCTTAGCCTGTTTTCCATATGGTCGGTTGGGTTGCTCTACTCATCAGCCTCATAATTTTTTCTTAATTAAAGCTGTGAGTAATTCTCCTGAGGTCTCTTGCCTTGTAGGCAATAGAAAGAAGCCGGTTGTGCAGAAATGTTAGCCGAATGAAGTCTGAATAACAACCTCGCTTAGACAGAAAAGTTAGTTCAGCAGCATCCTAAGATCCAAGGCAGACGAACGTTGAGTTATTTGTGATGGGTGAAATACTAGATTTCCACTGGCTGGCCATTACAAATCATTGATTAAGCCAAACACAAATTCAAGAAATCATGAAGCGTAGAAGCCGAGTATCCGGCGCATACCTACAAGGGAAAAACCTCTAACGACCAGTATGTAATCAAGGTAGTTCGCATGCGTTATTCATCTGCACATGAATTGCGGTGACAGGCTGATGAAACAGTTCAATGTTTAGTCTTATAGATGTGTGATACAAGTTTAACGACTTTGGAGAGATGGAGGTTAGGTGTCTTCTCAACCATGTTACTTGTACCCAGGTGACGAAATGGCTTACCTAACCGTTCTGGATTTAAATGCATTCTTTTATTGCTCACGGTCACTAACTTGCTTAGAGAGTCTCTGTAGTTGAAGTGGAAGAAGCCGTTTTGATTTAGAAGGAGTTCACTTTGATTTCAAAAGTGCCAACCTTGCTTCGGAAAGTGTCCAATTTGTCTTGAAAATGAAATTTATGAAGTTTTTTTGCAACACAGGTGCCTATCTACGAACTTTCTATTCTGTTTGAAATTTCGTTATGTAGGGAATTCATACTGTTGTCTGCAAATGTTCCTTCTTTTTCAAGCTATAGTGTGACGGCGCTGAAACGGCACTAAATTAAGCATCACAGCAATGGGCAAGAGCTGTGAGGCAACGCCGAGCTAATGCTAGCCTCATAGACTTGGTTAGGCGGAGTTTTCAAGTATTTTCAAAAAAGCGAATTTCCATGCTGACATTACGCAAACGACGTCTCTCTAGTTGCTAGTTGGCTGTCCGAAGCAACTCAGTATGCAGGTTCTAAAGTGCCCTTCTTGGAAGGAGGGAGGGTCTCACACGGGACCTGAGATCGTGGACTTTTGTCGAAATGAGTATGACGACAAAGTGTTGCCCTGTTTTTTCGATTGTTTACTTCGCAACTGGCCATTGTATTGGAAGGGTCTCGAGCTGCTTCCTTTCAAGCGGGGTACCAGTGACAGCTCAGAAGTAAGGGGTGGGAGAGAGGGGTGAATGTGGAGTTGGTAAATTGTGTTTTGATATGAATGGCTATTGTATGCGTGCTGAGATTTCCCATGTTCAGGCATGCTCTCAATACAGGTAGCAAGGACGAGTTCTGTCTAAATCCAGACTCTGTCGTAGTGCGGTTAACGCCAACGGTAATTCACATGAGCACATTGCAGGAGCAGTTGTTCGCCCCTCCCAGGTATAAAATGCGTATGTGGGTGTTTGGCAACTGAGGTGGAATAGTCATTTAGTCATTTTCAACATGTCGCGAAAATTGGGTAGGAATCACATTCGGGAAACTCGTGTCTGCTCAGAGCTGTGAGCATATCGAAGTTACAAGATTACAACAAATCGCATCTAAACTTTTACGCATAGACTTGCACCAAATTCTATTACAATATGTAGTGACTTTCTCGGCGCGCAAAACGAGATGGCGTTGACTGGCTGTCGTAACTCTTGCTACATTAGTCTCTCCCACAGTCTAATCATCCGCAGTGGTAACGCCTTGCGTATAGGTCCGGCTTAGCAGCAGATCGCTCACCATCCCTTGTTACTTGGACTGATCGCTGTCTAATCGCGATGCGTCTCTCGCTCTTCGCGTAGGTTGAAGTTCTGCATTTTCACCTTTATGGGGGCACTGCACAACGCATGACAGTTTTCTAAAAGAATTGACGCTTTTACCAAAAGTTGCACTCGTATGGCAAGATCCTTATCGTATTCTCAGTCTTGTGAGTTATTTGCATTGCTTAGCTAAATCATTGTGAGGCATATGAGCAAAAAGCTAACCTGATGTTTAAGTGCAGGTATTCTTCATACTGTAGGAAATAATTATTTGGGTAGAACAGTAGAGCAACGCGACGTAATGATAATTATAATTAAACTATATAATAATCGTAATTATCAATTGGAATTTTTGCCCCTTTTCTTGTAGGGAAAATCTACTTATCGATAGGTTCAAGGAAGCGAAAATTGTTCGGAGTTTTGTAGGATAAATCACGTCACATGATCTCCACCATATGGTGATGTTCACTTCGATTGTGATATAAATGCAATTATCATAAAGAATGAGGATAAAGGACGGCGTTACTCAACCCTTTTTGGGATGCGCCAAGTCCACGTTGTCATCAACAGTGCAACACATTTTTCCTGAAATATTTATCTATTCGGTGCACAATGTTAGGTAAATCTTAGGTCTCTCTGAATGTAGACATGAAACCTTCCAGAGAGAGAGAGAGAGCGATAAGATATAGTCAACATTTGGTGCTCTTTCATGGAATCAGCTCTGCTGGTAATGCGTCCCCACGGAATACATAGATGACTGGTGGCACGATTCATGCTTCGCGTAATCATGAAGTAACCACTTGGCCTCCAAATTGACGATTTTCTTCCTATTTTTACTATTTTTTATTTTTTTTTTGTTCAACAGTGTGCATTCAACAGTTAATGGGTGCGTGCAGAACGAGCACAAGCGCACTCGTGGTACCAGACAAAAACGACCTTTGAATTTTGAACGTAACTCTAGAGAACCTTTATGAAGAATCCTCGATTTCTACTACGTGTTAAAGGTCACATTTTTTATGAAGCATATCAAGCAAAGCTAAGCAATGTGGAGAATCTGTGATTTTTTTTTCAAATCGAATTTTCAGATGTGACCAAACTTTTTCTATTCTAGACCTGGCTGAAAATTAATTGAAATTGAAATAACACTGCATAACTCGAGGCCCATAGGAGCAAGATCAGTTATAACTTCTTTAATTGTTGAAGCTGAGTCCTAAAGTGTCTTCACTACCGACTAGATAGTGCTTCTCCTTGACCAGAGATTCCTCGATTTTCTCGATCTTATCATCGTTTTCTACGTTGTGCACTGCATGGGTTTCCAGGTTATGTAGTTCATCCTAGCCATCGTTCTTGACGATCTGAATAATATTTTGGTATTCTTCTGGAAGCTCCTGCTTCAGGGGGCTTTTTGAAATAGTGTGCTACGTGAGCTTGGTGCAGAATGGTTACCTTTAACAAAAATGAAACGTAGTCAACCTTCACGGATCTTGCAGAGATGTTCATGGACAAAAAGGTGATTTCATTGTAATCGGCGCTGTGCGATGCGCTGAGGTTACCTACAAACTTAACACACCTGTTTGAAACCACTTCTATAAATTCCAGGCTGCTGTCGACTCTAGGTTCAGTTGCTGCCTCAACGGCGAATCAGAAACTCATCCAGTGCTGTCACGGCGACCCAGAGATCGATGGAACCTGTGCTGATAAGTACTGCCAGATACCCAACATTGCCTCGCACATGGTTTGTATTCTGCCGTGTCTTGGACTCCTCTATTTTTTGTTTTTTAAATTGATTATCAGGAAGAAAAGCAGGTAGGCAGTCATCGGAAACTATTGATACCTTACATGTTTTATGTGAATAATCACTAATCATCAGGTATACGGCGTCTGATCCAAAGCGGTACGTAGAAGAGTGAATATTGAAAGAAGTTCTGAAATATTGAAGCAGTAAGGAAGTGCAAAGAAACTGATTGCAAATCACGTTTTTCCACAACTCCCCATTTCAATCGCTGATAGTGCAAACGCTCAAGATGTTTGTCAACAATAGATGAGCTCGACTTTCAGTCACTAACACGAAATTTATGCTTACTATAGGACCGAACTACTGTCAAGCCCTTTATTCAGGGTGCTGCTTTGCCGCATTGTGGACAATCTGTAGCGTCTTTCCACGCTTCCCTTGCAGTGTGGGAACACGAGCACAGGCCGAGCAAACGCGCCAGTTCTCATTTCGTCTGAACGGAGGGGTCAGGTCGCAGACATAAAGATCGTTGTCGAGTGTGGTCCGCCAAAGTATTAATTCTATCAAGCAGCTTTCAAGAAGCTCGAGTTTATGCGCGATAAACTTAAAAATAATGTATGTATTACGTGTTAGCGCTTGTATTTATGCGAGGGCGTAACCTATTTAGCTGCCCTGCTCTTTAGCGCTTCAGTTTACATCTCATCAACGCTGTGTCCGTCGCGGTCGAGATGAATAACGAAGCTTGCTAGTCTCCTCTCGAATTACAGTAATGGAGTGAAACCATCGGCGAACACTTCTGGAAGAAAGAAAACGAATGACTGCTGACTGTGGGGCTGCATAATCGAGCATAAAGGCACCTTCGCTTCGACAGCTTCCCGATGAAGCACTCATATTAGTAAACTACGGTATCAGTGGCATTTTCCTGATCATTCCAGTTCCAGTTTAACGACCTGGAGTTTCATCAAAGAATTACAGAGATTTCACGGAGAAATTACAGTCGAAATTCCTGCCTGTTGATAAGCCGCGTTCATTCGCGTTTTTCTAAGAATTTCGGCTGTAATTTCTCTGTGAAATCTCTGTAAGTCCTTGCTCAATCCGGCCCCGGATTACAACCTTGTCAGAACAGCTTCACACTTGCCATCTATAGGAAATTTTGAGGGTAATTGTCTCCGATCTAAAGCCTTGACTCGGCTGCAGAACTGTGGATTGGCATGGCGAAACCCGTTGGGGTGACATCAAGAAGTGCCGTTAAAAGAACACGTTGGGTAAAAACGTCAGCACAACTGTTTCCGTTTGGGTGCTGAAAGAAGTACATATAAGAAGTTGATCACTGTTAGTAGAAATCTGTCCTGCGGAAAAAATGCGGGCCCCTTATGGTCTGATCACCGATGAATTCACAGAACAGATATGTTGAAAGCCCATTTCCTTCCGTCGATCTCATCGTTGGATGGTTCATAGGTCACCCACTCCACTGCCAGAAGAGACGCGGGAGCTTCCGCTGGCCTCTAAACCTGCTTCTTTAAAAAAAACCAGGCAGAAATAAGGTAATAAAATACATCAACGATGATGATTCAATGGCGTCCAGCACGCTATTGCATAGGTTGGCTACTCTTTCGCTGATCGGACAATCTGTAGAAGAAGGGCAGTGTGCCTCCTTCAGCTGTTTTTTATTCTCCAAATAGCTCAAACTTCAATTCATCGATTTTTCAACAAAACCTAGGATGATCCGAAAAATAGCGGTGCATATAAAGGCGCATTTTCAGGTAATTCCTTTCGTTGCCGAATGCGCCCCCAAGGGAAATACGGTGAAGCACGTTTGGGACTGCGTCTCATCCCGTCACGATCACACTGATTGCTGCATGAAACAGGTAGCTTCGGATTCAAGACTGTGGCGTTACAAAACTGGTGAAGGATCATGACACAAATTGCAGAGACCTCCTTTCAGGGCGTCATTCCGCATTGCTTGCCTACTGCAAGGCGGACGGACCGGTGCCAACGGACATGTTCAAGTACGGAGTGTGCGTCAGCGAATTCGAGAAATTCCGCGTCTGCTTCCGCGCCTATCTAAAGCACCATCCGTCTGTTAGAGGAGACGTCTGACCAAGGAATGCATTAGACGAGATGCTCGCAAACTCATTGTTCCTTGTTCGCTTCTGTTTCTCACCAGTTATTTCGGTAGAAAAACGTATACAGATGTGATTTTTTTGGCAACTTCCATCAATTCGTAGTCTGTGTTCTACCTTATTTATTTATTTAGTACACTAGAGAGAGTGTGCCATAAAGCAACTACACAACATATGTTGCTAAAGCAGAAGGGTTAGACAATGCAGAAAAACAGCAACAATAAGAGCAGTAATAATGATGAAGACCAGATTAATCGCAGTGAAGAGTATTTATGCTCTGAAAAAAATTGAGAGATATTCCTAGTTTAATGGTTGCTGCACGCATACGTAGCTAATGGGGTAGACTGTTATCCGTACAAGTTGGCCATGGTACTCTCATTCCATTTCTGGTGTTATGGGCCACTGCTGGAGCTTCGGGACGCGGGTATGCCAATCACCCACGTGGAACCAGCAGATAGACCAACAGTGAGAACTTCAATTAGCCTAGCGTACGCTAAAACAGCATCTAGAGGGCGATATTCTCTACAAAAATTTTGCAGGTGAGTGAGTATCCAGGGGCTCCCATCAACGATCGATCTGGTCTAAACGATGGAAAGAAATACATAGAAAAAACTCAAGGCAGAGAAGCTTAAGTAAGCGGAACGAAGTAAGTCACCGCAACAGGAGCAGAAATAAAGTCATCAAAAGTAAACGCCAAGTGAACACTAACAATAATCTTAAGGAACTAAACACTAAACATTGAATAAATAGGAAGGAGCAGCGGTCGAGCAAGCTATGCTGAAGGAGGAATAAGGCACATCCATCCAACAACATAAACGGGGAACACCATGAAAACCGTGTAATGTGGTTAAAGCATTCATACGCGCAAGTCTGAAACTATTTGTTTAAACATTCTTACTCAGAAGCTGTAATAAATCAAGATTCTCCAATCTCTTCTTGTAAACAAGACTGTTCTCGGATTGCAAAACTTCAGTTGGTAGGAGTTCCATCCACCATGCGACTCTAAAGAATAAAAAGTTAAACAGCCTGCTGTAACTATTATTCTTAGTCCCACATAATGCAGGTTAAAACCACTTGTACGAATGCTACAAGGCCTGAATACCCAATACTTACTAGCTGGTAATCTAACTTCTTTACGTAATATTTGGAAGCAGAAAACTAGGTCTGCAGCCGCTCTTCTAAAACACAAGCCCCAGTGCTTTTAAGCGCTGGCAGTAATCAGGAATGCGGGCAGTGTTGTCCTTCTATCCTTTTTGTGAGCTCGATAAAACACCATTTTAGTGAAAGTCTTCTGTACTTTTTCGAGCTGTAGGATCTGCCTCTTCTTAGATGGGTTCCACGCTTGTGAACAATAGTCAAGGTGAGGTAGCACATAGGTTTCATATAAACGTGTAAGAAGCAGTGGATCATAAGTATGAATACTACGGAAAAGTAAAAAAAGAACAGCGTATACCTTTTTTACCGCATGAGTTATGTGCTCCGAAAAGGATAGCCTGGAATCGATTATCACACCAAGATCTTTAGCTAAGGGAATACTCTTTAGAGGTATGCCATTAATACTGTAATCTCCTGCAGCTCCCTTTCCGATATGCATAACAAAGCATTTATCGATATTCATAGTCAAATTCCAGGATGAGGTATAGTCGTGCAATTTCGCAATTGACCTCTCGAGTTCGGAGCTGACTTCATAAGAATTGTCGTCGTTATAGATCCCGTAAATTTTTATGTCGTCCACAAAAATCTTTATTTTAACAAACTGCGAGGTAGAAGAAAATTTGGACAGATTCATTGTATAAAGTAGGAACAATTAAGGTGAAAGAACCCCGCCTTGTGGGACACCGCTAGTACAACAAAGGCGTTGTGAGAAATCATTACCAACTTTATCTGTCATATGCCTGTCACTTAAATACGAAATGAACCAATCTAATAAGTGATTATTAATTCCTAACACCTTAAGCCTATCAATCAGCTTGGCGTGACTCACTTTGTCAAAAGCCTTCGAAAGATCAAGATAAACAACATCCACTAACTTTCCTTGATCAAGTGCCAATTTCCAATCAAATAAGGTATCAACAACATTTGTGAAATTTTTCTACCCACGATAGAAGCTTCCTCCTTATAATGTTTTCCATCACCTTAATCGGCGTGGGGGTAATGCCTATAAGACGGTACTGAGACACCAATTGAGCGTCAGGATTCTTCGGGATTGCCGTAACTAGTGCATCTTTCCAAACATCTGGCACTTCACCAAACATCAGGGAAGCATTGAAGATGAACGGCAGAGGCTTCGAAAGTGACTCGGCGCATTTTTTGAACATTATAGGAGGGATACTATCATACGGTTCAACAACGGAAGGCTTTGTTTGAGAATCTTACAGACTTCTGAAGGATGAAAATATACATCACAAATTTGATGATCACCAACATTCGGGCATTCCCAGTGCCTGGGGAAAAACACTCGCAAAAAAGTTTCTCAATGCAATAGCTTTGCTTTCATCAGAGAGACATATGTGCCCATCCAAATCAATAAGACTAGGAATGTCTCCGACAGATTTTGTCGCGCCAAACGCAACTTCAAAATTGGCGCCGTCTACCGTTTCGTGCAATCTACCGTACCTCGTTAGCGACTCGAACGAATTTTGGGCCGGAAGTGGACCGAATACGACTGCTGCGACCCGTCGACAGGCCGAAATCGCTCCTCCACTCCGACAGCCCGTCGAATGGACGCCACGGATCCAGCTCCTTAATCCGAGAACTCCTCAACTGGAATCCCAAGTCCCGTTTTTCCTCACCAAGACCCTTTCGACAGGACGCACAACTCGCTCCTCCTTTCCAAGAGTCCCCCTTGATGAGACGCATGAGTCCCGCCATACCTTCCTCCAGCCCTTTCTGAGTCGTGTCGACTCGACCTTGAGGGGCATTTGTTGTTTGTTTAAGTTACTAACTAGGAATCGTTCGTGTTGTGGCATTTCCCTGATAAACTAATAGCATCAACATCGGGAGGAAAAACTACAAAGAACGGCCACCGCTGCGACAATGGTGCATGGGCCAAATCGGTGATCAGGATGACCAGTCGCCACGCGTTCTTTTTGTAGTGTTTGCGCGGCCAAGTTAAAGTAGTTACCATGGCCTTAGGTCGAGAAGCAACTTGTGGCAGGAGTTGTTTTTCGACTTAGGCCTCCCGGGATGTTATACTATTGAAACTTAAAAGCTTGCCACGGAGCGCGTTTGCTGCGACGTGAGCGTTGGACCGTAAGGCTGGGATCCGGCGGCCGGGATGGCCCGGGGCCAAGGATGCAACCGGGATGGCCCGGAGCCGTAGAGGCCCAGAAGTCGGGTAACGTTGTTCGTACTAAGTACCTCGTTGTAGAACTTGGAAATTGTCGACTACCATTGAACTACGATAGGAAATGGCTACATTACACAGCTGCAAGTCGCAGATTACAAGGACGCTCAATAAGCTGACCGCAACCTTGGACGGCATGGACGTCAGCTTATTGCAGTGGCACGAAATTCCCACCAACTGTAGTTCAGTTGAGGAACGCCTAAACTTTTTGATTGCTAGGAAAGCAACTCTTGCTGAAGCGAAAACGCTCGTGGACTTACTCTTAGCTAACGCTAAAGATAAGTTCGAGATAGCTGTCAATTTCGCTAAAAGTACGCCTACTGACAGTGAGAAACTGATAAATGAGATCGATGAGCACTGGGAAGAGCACCATGGAGATGAAGTGGAGGAAAGAGCTTTAGAGTTTATTTGTAAGGTGAGCGCCCACTTGACAAGAATATCGATGGTAGAGGAACACCTAAGAAACGGCTCTGATAGAGATTCTTCTCATATCCCACTCGATTTTTCTGCTGATCATAGTGTTTCTTTCAATACGCCTAATGGTTCCGCTTCTTCCAATCATCATGACGCCTATAATGACCGTCGTGGTTCTTCTATGCTTGAAACGCCGCCAACGCAGAGTCGTTCTAGATTCGAGGCCCATAATGCAGCAATTTCACCGGCTATAGAAGAAGTTTCCAACGTCTCTCCAGGACAAATCGAGAAGATTTCTGTGCAGCCATTCCATGGAGACGTGAGTCAGTTCAATGAATTTTGGTGCATCTTTTATACGCTGATTCATTCCAATCTACCATTGCGGTGTCCACCAAGTTCATTTACTTAAAATCGTCACTAAAAGGAAATGCGGCCCACGTGCTTCATGGCATCCACAACACAAAGCAGAATTATGACTTGGCCGTAGAGCTTCTTCACAAGCGCTTCAATAAACCGCAATCCGCTCGTAATGCTATTTTCTATCAAATCAGAGATCTGCCTGATGCTTCGTCTTCTTCTGTCTCGCAAAGAAATACTCTATGTCAATTACAGTCACTCCTAGCCCAGCTGTCGAGATATGGGAACATTTCTACTTCAACCGCTATGATCCAAATTGTTTTGGAGAAATTTCCTCTCTCGATACGGCAGGAAGTGGCAAAAAGAGAACACGCCTCTAATTCTGTTTGGACTTTAGAGCAACTTCTAGAAGGAATTGATGCCGTTATAGAAGAACTCGAAGCCGTTGAAAATTATCGCACTATCAAGTCTGTTGTTGAATATCCTGTCAACGCTGTTAATTCTTCGCCTTCATATAGGAAGTCTCCACCACCTAAATGAGATCCACAGACTTGTTGTTTCTGCCGTTCCATGCGCCACCCATCTTTGAGATGCACAAGAAATATTCTATGTAGTGATCGTCGCCGCATCGTCAGGATGTACAATCTTTGCTGGAAATGCTTTAAAGACGACCATTCTAGCCGAGTTTGTACCTTCCATCTTGCGAACGTTGCGGATTAGACCATAACGTGCTGTTATGCAATTCCTATGATAAGCCAAGGTATTCGCCTGTACGTTCTCATCCATCCAATACTCATAGCCATGGACGTTCACGACAGTTTCGCTTGAACAGCCCTAGACATAGAAGCAGCTCACGTGAACCATCTTGTGAATCTGTTAGGTCCCGTGACTCCTCTCGTAATAGTCATGAATCAACACGCCTTCCTAATCGTAAATCACCTTCTTCTTCACCTCGAAGAGTTTCCTTCAATACGCCTATAATGATGCGTCACCCCTAACCCATTTTGATGAACGACATCACAAGGTGAATGCATGTTCCACCTTTTTTGATAGTCCTATGAACTCGAAGGATGAGTTAGAGAACATGATGAGGTGCCTCACAGTTGGAGACGACTCCGTAGATGCAGGTCACACGCCTGTGAGACAGTCGAAAGGCAAAGTTACGCCTAGGCTTATGATAGTCGATGCTATGGCGTACAGTTACCAAAGTCGCACCTACGAATCTGTCTCCGTTCTGTTAGACACTGGTTCACAACCAAGCTTCATCACAGGAGCGGCTGTTAAGCGCCTGGGACTCTCAATTGAAGAATATCGTGACATCACCTTAGTGACACTAGGAGGACATCCAGTGGCTGGAAGGTTAGGTATTGTCGAAGTAACGTTCATGGATTGCGATGCTCAACGACTACGCATACGCCTATATGTTAAGGATAGATTAACTGCCCCGCAACCTACGCCTATTATAAATCAAGATGACTTAGCCGCCATTCAATCATGGAATATTTCAATTCCATGCCAGAGATCTAGCCTTCAGTCGCCTGAAATTCTGGTTGGAATCGACATTACTGTGAAGTGTTAACACGAAAACCACCTCGTGTTCTACCATCAGGTCTTGTGCTTACATTTTCCAGATTCGGTCCGATCATATCAGGAATGGAGTTCAATGTCACACTGCAGACTATTCAGGAGGACGATAACTCTAAATCAGACAATCTGGAGGACGACGACGCGAAGAATCTAGCAAGTAAGCTTTGGAAACTAGAGGTTGTTGGAATCACTGACGATCCAGACCCGCTATTCGACAGTCAAGAAAACGATCGCGTTGTTAAGGAGTTTTTCGAAACCGCTACTGAAATAGACGGATTCCTTCACGTGAAATTTCCGTGGAAAATGAACCATCCGCCTTTAGCCGATAACAAACAGCTCGCTTACGAACGCCTACAAAATCAACTCAAAGATCTAAATAGTCGTCCTGAAATATTAAACGCCTATTCAAATGTATTCGAAAGTCAGCTTTCCTCTGGAGTCATAGAAGAGGTAGAAGAAGCTTCTCCGAATAGCAGTTTGTGCTACTATTTGCCACACCAGGCAGTTATTAAGGAAAGCTCTACATCTCCAATCAGAGCTGCCTTTGACGCTTCATCTCACTATAAAGGATCGCCTAGTCTCAATATTTGCCTTCATCAGGGGCCTACAATCTTACCAAGTCTTATAGAAATTCTTTTGAGAATGAGAACCTATCGATTTCTCCTAATATCTGACGTGGAAAAAGCATTTCATCAAATACGCCTACTCAAAAATCAACGAGATGTGACTCGATTCTTCTGGATTAAAGACATTACGAAACCGCCAAGTAGTGACAACCTTCGTCACTTTCGATTTCGGAATCAATGCTTCGCCTTTCCTTTTGGCAATATCGATTTTATACTATCTCAGAAAGGAACCAAATAAATCATTAATACAGTACTAAAAACGAGGAAACAAACTATTATCCGTTTCGTTCCTACCCTTAGACGGATAATAGAAAACGAAGGTTTATAAAAGCATAAGGTCTCTCCCGGAACTCCTCAGTAAGGAAGAGAGACCTTAGGTGAAATAAAAAAGGAAGAAAAAACTCACCGATCATCGGATACAGTAGAAAATATAGCGTCGTAATAGTAGAAGAATAACAGAATACTTAGTGAAAGAATAAGTCTGCAACAATCGAATAACCAAGGGTTATAAACGAAAACGACGACGGAATCACGACAGACGTACAAATCGCAAGACACGAACAAAACGCGAACAAAATGGAAATCGCCGAAAAAACTAGTCAGACTGAGTATTTATAATCCTAGAAGATACTCAGCCAGGCCAAAATAGGCGCCAAAATTAAATAAAACTTAAGTATTTGAGCCGGGAGCTAGGTAGTTGTATTGTGCAATCACACACAATACAACTACCTAGCTCCCGGCTCAAATACTTAAGTTTTATTTAATTTTGGCGCCTATTTTGGCCTGGCTGAGTATCTTCTAGGATTATAAATACTCAGTCTGACTAGTTTTTTCGGCGATTTCCATTTTGTTCGCGTTTTGTTCGTGTCTTGCGATTTGTACGTCTGTCGTGATTCCGTCGTCGTTTTCGTTTATAACCCTTGGTTATTCGATTGTTGCAGACGTCTTCGAACGCCCAGATGTTCTTCTAAGAAAGCGGGCATTGACAAGAGCTTTATACCAATGGGTCTTGGACGGGTGCACAACTTCGACTAGTCTTGGACGACTGGGGTCGAGCTTGCCCATGCGGTAAACATCAGAAAGACCGCACCCGACCTTCAATACATCAAGTACATCGCAGACGTTTTCATCCAGATCTCGATGACGCTCGTATGTATGTAGAGTCGTATGTAGAGCCGCCATCACGCCACTCTTTAAGCCCTGAAATGACAATACTGCGCGACCGTCTGTCAACTTCAGCAGCATCTGAGTAATCCACTGGGATTTTCTCACACGCTACCACCAGCATTTGCGCCATGACAGGATAGCTATTGCGTTCAGCAATGCATTTCATGAGATCAGCAAGCGTCATCTGACGCAAAGTCTCAGCACTCAGCAAATCACTAGATGGACTTGCTGGAGGAACCGCTGTAGACTCAGCTACGTTTTGCGATGTACTTGCAGCATTGGATTTTCGCCCAGTTCTAGCCATCTTGCTCTATTTGACCTACCACACCTTGTCAATAAATCAGGCTACCTGAAAAAAAAAACAAGAAGGCAAAACAAAACAAAACGCAGCTATGTTGCCTAGAAGAATGTTAATCTAACTAAACGGAACAGAACAGTAAGTCTAATTAATGAGCAGAACAGGTGAAAAGCACTAATGCAAAATATGAAAACGAGGAGCCTGAAGGAAGACAAAGACAGAGCAATAGGACGCGCCGCCACTTATGATGAGCGTGGGGATGCATTGAAGGTCGAGTGCGGTCCTTCTTATGTCTAAATTATTTACAATACCGCTCGCGCCGCACGGTCAAAAGTGGGAGAAAAACGCAAAAAATAGCGTCGCAAAGCGTCGCATGCTCAGAACTCCTTAAGCTTCAGGTTTTTCGAAAAAAGGTTGGCACCATTCGATTCGCCTCTTCGAGATCTACACAAACCGTTATAAAAATTAACCGGAACACCCATATTTTCGCCGTGGGTGGTCCAAAATTGACTGAAGCGGGCTATTGCGAGCTACCAGCTTGTTTCCCAGGACATGTGTGCTTTCCGAGTACCTCAAGCATGGCGTACGTTGCCAGTGCTCCCTCATGCCAAGAATGCCCCGAGAGTGCGCCGTGCGCAATGCACACAGAATCGAACCTATCAATCGAGTGGGCGAGCGCATGTCCACTGCACTTCTATCTTCTCTTACTGAGACATGCGAAATCCTCAAGACTATTTCGATTCGTTTGGAGATAGTTATGAGAAACTTTAACCACCCCACTCAGGACTAGCCCCAATCTGTCCAGCAAAACTTTAGTGTGCGCCGTGAACAATGCATACAGAATCGAACCTTTCAATCGAGGGGAACTGCTTGTAGACTGAGCGTTTGGAGAGTTTTTACACGAATTTTTTTGCCGCCCTACTCAGGAGTTGCTCCAAGGCTGTCCCGCGAGCCTTGGGGTGCGCCGTGAACAATGCACACAGATTCGAACCTTTCAATCGAGGGGGCGAGCGCTCGCAAATTCGTTCGGAGCGCACTAGCTCTGTCAAGTTGGAATCTTTCAGGTCGCAGCTTGTAGGTTTTGTAGGCAGTCGAGCGATGTGTCAGTATGCCAAAGTAGAATGGTTTAGCTTAGGAGGGGGCAATGTTATAGGGGTGTGAAAATGCAGGTGAGGCTTGTGTGAAGCATTTTTTCCGAATTCCGTGGACCACTGCGAGACGACGCGGCGAGCTAACGGCCTTAAAATGCGTATGCGAACAGAGCGCTTAAGGTTCTATACGACGACGTGCTCGCAACGCTTCAGCCGTTTTAGAGAAGCGAAAGCTAGCGGTTAGAGTTTCTTGCGCTCCTACTCCCCCATATTTGAGTGCTCGACACTCGCAATAGAACCGTTCCGTTCAGCATGAAAAGCGCTATCAAACGGTATCAATTTCGACCGATTTTA
Source organism: Heligmosomoides polygyrus bakeri (assembly GCA_947359475.1). Lineage (NCBI taxonomy): Eukaryota > Metazoa > Nematoda > Chromadorea > Rhabditida > Heligmosomidae > Heligmosomoides > Heligmosomoides polygyrus. Next base: position 42,336,420 of record OX375866.1, read on the forward strand.
GAAATATCAATTTTTTGACTGTTTCGCATCGAGGACGTGGGCGCCCTAGGCCGAGCTGCGGGCTGCGCGGATGATCACGTCATCGAAAACCGATATTTTCGAAATTGGCTCAATTTCCTCGTGCAAACTTCGTCCAAAATCGTCTAGGGGTTATTTGGGGCGCGAATTACGAATCCGTTTTTGAAAACTCCGTCGACTTTGGTAGGTTTTGATTTTCTTCTGGATAATTGAGGGTGGTCGGGTCAGGATCATGGATTTTGCTCAAAATTCATATAGGGTCGGGACTTATTCGGGGTGCCGAACACGATGCCGAAGTACATTTGGACGATTACGGTAGGAGACCGGACATACCGATAACTGAGGGTGATCGGTGATCCTGACAAGACCACCATCAAATGGGAAGTAACCTGCAGTCGGCGGAATTTTCAAAAACGAACGTCGGATTCGTAATCAGCGCCCCAATTAACCTCTAGATGATTTTGAACGAAGTCGGCACGAGGAAATTTGGCCAATTTCGAAAATACCGGTTTTCGATGGCGTCATCGTCCACTCAGCTCGGCCTAGAGCGCCCGCGTCCTCAATATTGTCAAAAAATCGATTTTTTTTTGAATTGGTCGGGAGTGACACCGTTCGATAGAGCTTTTCTTTATGAACAAAACGGTGTTATTGGGAGTGTCGGAGACCCAAATATGGGTGAGTATGAGGGCAGGAAACTTCAACCGCTGAGTCCGCCGCCCTAAAACGGCAGATGGGGCTAAGGCAGTTTGAGCGGCTGAGGAGTTTCTGAGCCCGTCTCCGTAAAGTACCTTAAGCGCTCTGTTTGCGTGCGCATTTTAAGGCCGTTAGCTCGCCGCGTCGTCTCGCAGTGGTCCACGGAATTCGGAAAAAATGCTTCACACAAGCCTCACCTGCATTTTCGCACCCCTATAACATTGCCCCCACCTAAGCTAAGCCACTCTAATTTAGTGTACTAATAGACCGTTCGACTGCCTGCAAGACTCACAAGTTGCAGCCGAAACGATTCGAACTTGACAGAGCTATTGCGCTCCGAACGCGCCCCGCGTGCAATTTGCGAGCGCTCGCCCCCTCGATTGAAAGGTTCGAACCTGTGTTCATTGTTCACGACGCACTCCAAAGGAGACAGCCTTGGAGCAACTGCGAACGAGGTCGGCTGCAAATTTCTGATAAAACTCACGAAACGCTCAGTCTACAAGCTGTCCCCCCCCCCCTTCGATTGAAAGGTTCGATTCTGTATGCATTGTTCACGGCGCACTCCATAGGCTCGCTGGACAGCCTTAGAGCAACTCCGGACTAGGTCGGCTGCAAATTTCTGATAAAACTCACCAAACGCTCAGTCTACAAGCTGTCCCCCTCCCCTCGATTGAAAGGATCGATTCTGTATGCATTGTGCACAGCGCACTCTCGGGGCATTCCTGGAATGACAGAGCACTGGCAACGTACGCCATGCTTGAGGTACTCGGAAAGCACACATGTCCTGGGGAAACAAGCTGGTAGCTCGCAATAGCCCGCTTCAGTCAATTTTGGACCACCCACGGCGAAAATATGGGTGTTCCGGTTAATTTTTATAACGGTTTGTGTAGATCTCGAAGAGGCGAATCGAATGGTGCCAACCTTTTTTCGAAAAACCTAAACCTAATAGAGTTATGAGCATGCGACGCTTTGCGACGCTATTTTTGCGTTTTTTCGCCCCCTTTTGACCGTGCGGCGCGAGCGGTATTGTACGTTTGAACGGCTATAAATTCGTTATTGTTTCAGGAACAAGTATCATTCCCAAGTTATAATGAAGTGTAACAACTTTTTGGTGTGCCACAATCTCTACTTGCTTTGTCACATTTCTCTTTACTTTACATTTATAGAGAAGCAGGAAAAGAGGAACACTAGTTCAGAACCACATGACTGCCATGAAAGATCAAGAGAGAGAAAAGGTAGAGAAAGATCTGTGCTCAGAGAATCACTTACGCAAGTAAGGAGGCCTGAACCAGGAGACAGGAAGACACGGATAAGCGCAGATGGGTCAAATGGACGTAGTCCACTGCTATGTTCTGCGGCGTACACATGAACACTCAAGCTCTGTGAGGCTGGCAGACCATCCCTATTATACGGAAGTCATCACGGAGCTGGCCAAGGTTTTGGAGTCTGAATTGTTGCTCCGGGTTCGATGTAAGCCAGCCAAGCCTTCTGTCCCTTCGGAACAAACGCAGTGCTACCAAATTTGTCTGGGAAGATCAAAACACTGACTTGCTCACAGCAAATTATGGTATGGGCCGAATACGCAAAGTTCCTTCAATATGCCTCTAGATGTGCTTGGGGTGGTGCATCCCAAAAAGGGTAGACTATCGCCATTCTTTATTCTTTGCTGTACAGCACGAATCAACGGCTATCTCCTTCATGTTGCCCAAACGGTCTCCGATTAGTTGGAATGTTCATAGCTTAATAACTTCGTATCACACCTGGGATTAGCGCAGGTTTCATAGGAATTTCTCAGTGTATTGCCTTTCTATTCAAGAATACCAACGAAAGGCAATCAGCACAAGCGCGCTCAAGCTGCTTTCGAGAGAAAGACTCGTAAACCGTAAGCCATAAAAGTCTGCGAAAAACCTTTGACGATCAAAAATCGCAGCTCGCTCCGTTAGGCACAGTCCTGCGTTCATCTGCAATTGAGAAACCCTGTTTGGTAACCCGAACGAAATCCAGCGATGCTACCGACAACGAAGACTGAGAGCTTTTGGCACAGCCTCCATGGAGGCAAATACCAGGATTGAGGGGTGCATCTCGGACTGATTGTTTCCCAGATCCAATTGCACCTGAAGGTCATCCGCGCACGAGCAGATTCTTCATGGAGCCACTGATTCTCGGTATTTGGATGGATTGCTAGATGACAAGGAAGCTGTAATTCCTACTACCCATTCAAACTACTCATCAAAATTATGGTCGTCTACGCGAAGAAGTTTCCTTCACACGGTGGAAAAATGAGTCCTATAGGCTTCTTCATTTGCTGAACTACCACAAAAAAAATCGCACAAGATCTTCTGCAAGAGATAGAGCACAACATTAGCATTTCCTTGTCACCTGTCTGTTTCTCCGTATTACCATGTTTTGCAATCTTGACACTTTTTGATAAAGGGGCAGCTCAAAGAATAAGCGCACCATATTTGCGTCTTTATCGGAAGAAAAAACTAAAATTAGAACTCCGGAACGCCATTCTCATAGAGGTTTCACAGTACACTTTGGGTAACTATCTACAGGGAACTGAATTAAGCATTTTTTAGACCAAACCGTGAAAACGTTGCCCTATGCTGCGCTTATTCTAGTAAGGTCCTCAGCTTAACCGGTTCCATGCTGATATCAGCGGCCGGCCCAACCCCGTATCACGGGTGGGTGCTGACGGACCTCGAGGATATCGCGGATGTTACGTGCGGTCAAACAGCGCCGGTGGTGTAAGGCGAACATCGCTGCCCGGAAAGCAGAAGATGCGGGTTCGAGTCCCGCCTGGCGCAAGAGTTTTGATCGTAACAAAACATCCTGTAACAACTTGTTGCCCTATGGTTTCCCTATGTCATTTTTTCGTATCTCAGCATTGTTTTTCGTTACTAAACTGTTTCATCTCTATTCTCTCTCTTTCCGTTTCTTGCTTTTTGTGTCTCATTTAACGACAAGTTGCCCGAGCATGTTAAATTTCTCAGTAAGCGCTCACTAACGTGGCTGAAACTGTAGAAACCTGTAGAGTAAGCCAGATCGTCGAATCAGTGCCAGCCAGCCGCCCGTGAATACGACAGAAACCTAAATGTTATTGTGAGGGTGTTTCAAGAAAAAGCGTTTATGGTGAAGAGTGACCTGCTGGCAGACGACTCACAACTCCATATTAGGTTCGCCGAAAAAGTTAGCCACATTTTGCCATCTATCGCTTTTTATTACACGAACTTTTGTCGTTTCAAAGCCTTTCAAGGAAATATTTATACCCGTAAGATCCATCAGCTTGACAAGAGGGAAAACATTGAACGTCGACGGATAGCTCAAGTATGCACATACCAGCGTCGGTTGCGGGCTCCGCTCCCACACGACCATGGTCGCGCGGGCCACGCAAGGCTAGCCGGCTTCGACGGCATCGGGTACGGTGAGCCACGCGGGGTAAGTAACCGTTGTCGAGCCGCGCTATGGTTACCACAACCCATGCTCATATGAGGGCTCCGCCCGCACCCGACTCTGGTGCACATATGAGCATGCTCATCGGGAAGGATATCTACATAATGCTTAGGCCATAGCCGAAATCTATATCCGAAGTCAGTATGATTTGTGACTACTTTCTCCATATAGACCTCTTTTTTTTGGGCAGAGCAGGACACAGTTATTTCAGGCTAAGCTGCTTCGTGGGTAGACAAAGCCAGCGGTAATCTAAATAATTGTGCAACAACAAGAAGCTGAAGAACACCATAAATACATATCACCGCGCCAACCTCTTGTTAGTGCATCGCATAGCTTGCTGAATATACGAATTTATATGAGCTAGTTGGATTTTTTGGAATCAGTTTAAAGTTTATAGTAAGTTGTTTAAGTTTTCAGATTCAGCTTATAATAAAAACGGTTTGTCTTAAGGGAGGTGGCGAAACAAACCATTGTTTGATATTGTTTCTCCATAAATCTCAAGTATATTTAAGGAAACCGGCTGCACTGGCGAACAAATCGTGCTTGTACGATACCATTTCAATATTGTAAAAGGTCCGCGGAAGATCTAGGAATAGGAGCGCGCACAGCGCATAGGTTTTGGAATGTTTTGCTTGGAAACCGTTCGTTTACCCTGATCTATAATGATAAAAGCGCTGATTTTCGAGCACGTTTCCCAGCTCTAACAGAGATGTGTGGCAGATCTGTTTCCGTGCTTCAAATTCAGGTCCACTTTCATATTGAGTCCTCTCCGAGTTTTACATCTAGGTTTCGTGGACGGGAAGACGGGAGAAAACGGAAGAACTCGCGACTAAAGAGGCGTCGTTCTCTTGTTCTGTATTTGAGTCCACTCACACGTGAATTTCAATAAAGAAGTCAGAATAAGGAAAGTGCAGGTGCACCCACTTCACTGCCGTTGCCTTAGAAAGTGCACAGCAGCTCCTAAAGCCGGGCGAGGAATAAAATTCCGTAGAAAACACTGCAATGCGGTTTGCAAGGCTACCTGGAACTGGTTCTCACTAAGCTACGAGTAACGCCTTATGAATGGTACTGCTCCATTTATGCCTGGAGCAGGTGGTGTCTTCAGTTGTGTCAAATTTGCCATTCTTGACGTTTTTAAAGGACTGAGCTTTCAAGGTGAGTGGCAGTGTATAGCTTTGGCAAAGATTGTTATAACCATTACTCCGGCTTCGTACGGCGTTGTCGCCTTCTTCGTGGCTTTAAAAAATCGAATCTTATTTAAGAAACTATCCTCCAAACGCCATTTCGTTTTGCATAGAAAATTCACAAAGCGAAGGACCCTAAAATGGCACCTCAAAGCGATGAAATGACCGACCCCAGAGCAGAGAGCCGTCCACAGTCAAACGCAACTGGATGTGAGAGGGTGAAAGTCCAACCCTTGGGACCATTACATGTGTGTGATTATCGCGATATGTCCAACCGATCACAATCCACACATGCCGGCGAATGGTGCAAGACCTTGCGCCACTGCACTGCTCTCGTTCCTTCTGTTAGTTCTAGGAGTCCAATAAGTAGCGCTGCCACTTATGCGTCGAGCTGATATTATATCAGGCTTGAGAACTAGGATCTTCGTCGCTACCTCAAAACATCTGTTTCCATGATAGTTGACCTCAACTCCTGACCGCATAGAAGTGCGGACATTACAGATCTACGTAGCCCGTCAATGTGCCCCTTTATTCTTGCGCACATGGGTCTTCAAGTCTCCTCAACAAACCCTGCCTATAGTGGCATGGGAGCGCATGTTAAAAGGTATGCTACACCCGATGTTGTGCAGCCTTCTGCATTCCCAAATGGACAGATGATGCAAGGGGCTTCAATGCATGCACGATCGTACATGCGATTTCGTGCTATCTGCCCTTTCGATTTGGTAGGAGGAATTTCTACATCTACATCACCCCGAAGATCGCCAATGTGTTGATGCGCAGCGGCTTGGAAATGCAACGAGGTGGATTCAATAAAAAAAATCCACCTCCTCCCCTTGAGATGAATCTGTGCGAGCCGTGCGAAACACATTTCTGACGACAGCTTCCTTAGAACACAATGAGTGTGCTGATACGCAGCGGATAATAAAATTCTTGCTTACCAGCTGATACCAGATGGACCCGTCTAAATGAAGTGCTTGCACATTCAGGAATGCTAGCCAACTTTTGTAGACTTTCCACACGTGAGACTTTAATGTTCTGGTTGCTTCTACACGTATTGAAACACGTGTTCATCTTCTGTTCGGTTTCCTTCTTTTCTTTTCTTTCGAAGCGCTATACGTTGACGGCTAAGACACCGAGATCAAGCAGAAGGAATGAATGCGTAGCATATCTCAAGATCTTGCACCGCTCGTCGACACGTGTGGATTGTGATCAGCTGAACATCCTACTATATATGAGCGAGAACGGTCGTTTGTCTGTGTATTTGTTTGTTTGCACAGAAGTACTGGAGGGGTGCATTGGGAGCAAGTGTGGGGATGGGGGGGGGGGGGTGTCGTAGTTGTGTGGTTGTGTGGTGCCACCTACGTCGTGTTGAGAGGGGTCAGAAGACGTGTAGCCAATGTCACGCAAAGGGCGTCCGAGTTTCGAACATGTGTCATCAACGTCGTGAAAGCGAGCGTCCGAGTTCAGAAGGGATGTTATCGACGTCGTTCAAAAAGCGTCTGGGTTTAGAAGACATGTCATCAATGTCACGCAAAGGACATCCAGGATGAGAAGAGGTGTCACCGATGTCGCGCAAGAGATGTCCGGATTCACACGACGTGTCACTGATGTCGCGTAATGGGTGTCTGGGTTAAGAATACGCGTAACTTATGTCACGCAAAGGACGTCCGGTTTGAGGAGACATGTCACCGACTTCTTTTGTCAGGTGCCTGGGTTGAGAAGAGGTGTCATCAATATCGCGAAAGACCTGTTCGGATTCAGACGACGTGTTACCAGTGAAGGTGGGACCAGTAATGGGGGAGCGGTAAAGGATGGTGGTCTAGTAAGGAGGGACCGGTAAATGGTTGACCAATAAATGGGACCGATGAAGGGGTGGGAAGCAGTGAAGGGGACCGACCGGTGAGGATGGATCCAGTAATGGTGAACGATAGGGGGACCAGTGGAAATGGGACCAGTAACTCGAGGTCCAGTGAAGGTCAGAGCAGTAGCAGGGATCGACGAAGAGGGGAACAGTAAAGGGTGAACCGGAGAAGGGTTGACAATAAGGGGGACCACGGAGGAGGGACCAGTAAAGGGGGACCAGTGAGGGTTGGACTGGTGAAGGAGGGTGAGGTCCAGTGAAGGGGACCAGTGAATTACCAGTCAAGAGGGGAGCCAATAAAGGGAACACCAGTTAAGGGGTTCAGTAAAGAGTCCAGTAATAGAACCGTTAAAGGGGGACCAGTAAAGGGGACTAGTGAAAGGGATCAATAAAAGGGACCAATAAGGGGACCAGTATTTTCTCTCAGTGTCATCCAAAGTGGCGTCAGAACGAGCCGAGTTAGCCTAGTGGTTAGTATCGTAGTTTCATGCACAAACGGTCACAGGTTCGACTCCCGGCTCCGGCACGCCATGCCCTGCAAAAATTGCAAAAATGGCAACGGTTCCAGCGTCAGGCCCAGGTTGACAGGCCGGCTGATGGAGAAACCTCGTCACAAAACCATGATCACAAGTCGCAATAGAATCAGTGTAAAGGCTAGGACGTCACCCGGAAGTGGCGCGCAGAACCCCCGCCCGAGTTCTGTGGTCAGTATGCGAGGGCTACCGAGGGCCGAACGACCTCGGCTAGTTCGACTGGGGACACTGAATGCGGGAACGCTGACCGGAAGATCTAGGGAAGTGGCTGACCTGGTGAAGCGCAGAAGGATACAAGTCCTGTGTCTGCAGGAAACGCGATGGAAAGGGGCGAAAGCCAGGGAGATCGGAGAAGGGGTCAAGCTGTACTACAACGGAGAGGACACCAAGAGGAACGGGGTAGGGATAGTTGTCGCGGAGTCCCTCAAGGATTCAGTAGCGGCTGTCCAAAGAATAAACGACCGCATCATGCCACTGCGGCTGAACACGAAGGAGGGTTACTGGACCATCATGTTGTCTACGCTCCGCAGACGTCCTTCTTCCTCCGCTAGCATAGGTCATTTTCTGGCTCTCCCTCTTCGCGAAGCCCTGAAAACAGTCCGGGATGTGAAGGTCATTCCGGGAGAAGACGTGGCATCACAGCATAGACCCTTGGTAGCCGACCTTAGCATACCTCTACACACCAGGCCCAAAGTGAGGACGGAACCCAGGATTCGATGGTGGAGACTGCGGGGTTCAGAGCTGAACGAGCTACGAAGGGCAGTGCTCGAAGTAGGCCTTCCAGATCCAGCTGGTCCCGTGAATGAGACCTGGAGGAGAGTAGCCCAAACAATCCTGAGATGTGCCAAGGAAACCCTGGGAGAAACAAAGGGAGGAACCAGAGGCGATAAATCCGCATGGTTCTGGAACGAAGAGGTGCAGGCTGCGGTGAAGAGGAAGAAGGAGGCCCACAAGCTGTGGCAGAAGACAAGGGCACCCGAGCATATAACAGCCTACAGGAAGCTGAAGAGGCTGGCAAAAACAGCTGTAGCGAAGGCAAAGAACGCGGAAATGAATGCCCTGTTCGAGAAACTGGACGGGCCAGAGGGAGAGAAGTTCGCCATCCGCCTGGCCAAGGCGCGTCATAGAGCTAGCCTCGACATTCGAGTAGTGAAGACTGTGAAGAGTGCTGACGGTAGGGTGTAACGGAAGCCGGTCGAGGTCAGAGGGAGATGGGAGGAGTATATCAAGGAACTCCTGAACGAGGAGCTCCCTCGTCGGGAGGCCGAGGAAGAACAACCAACGGAAGGACCCATCCCACCCTGGACGCAAGAAGAGGTTCGCAAGGTCATAGGGAAGATGAAACTCGGAAAGGCAGCAGGGCCTGACGGTGTGCCAGTAGAGGCTTGGAAGGTGCTCGGGGAACTCGGAATCAACTGGTTAACGCAGTTCCTCAACAGAATCACAAAAGAAGGCAAGATGCCGGATGACTGGAGGAACAGCACCATAGTCCCCATCTTCAAGCAGAAGGGAGACGCTTCCGAATGCTCCAACTACCGAGGGATCAAACTGATCTCACACACGATGAAGATCTACGAACGACTGGTCGACTCAAGGCTGAGTGAGATGGTACCCATCTCCCAGGTGCAGTGGGGCTTCATGCCTGAGAGGTCCACCACAGACGCCATCTTCATCGCTCGTCAGGTGATGGAGAAATATCGGGAAAAACGAAAACCCTGCTACCTTGCATTCCTGGACCTGGAGAAGGCCTACGACAGGCTAGTTCGGGCCGTAATCTGGAATGCCCTTGTCCCGGAACGTCTGATCACGGTCATAAGGGACATGTTCGAGGGCTCGAAAGCGGCGATACGAACGCCACACGGTGTGACAAGGAAAGTGGAGATCACAGTGGGGGTACACCAAGGGTCGGCTCTGAGCCCGTTCCTCTTCCTGCTGACACTTGACTCTATAGTGAACCACCTTGAGGAAGGCCCTCTCAGAATGATCCTCTACGCGGACGACATCGCCCTAGTAGCCGACAACCAGGAGGAGCTGGAGGAGAAGGTGCAGCTGTAGCAGAGAGCCCTCGCAGACAACGGCCTACGGCTGAACGTGAAGAAGACGAAGTTCATCAGCTCTGAGCAGTACGCTGCATCGATCCTAGACTGCCAAGGGGAAACGATCGAGAAGGTGGAAGAATTCCGCTACCTCGGAAGTGACTTATCCGAGGAAGGAATAGTGGACCAGGCGGTCAGGGGACGGACAAACGCAGCCTGGCTCAAGTGGAGGGAGTCCACAGGGATCCTCTGCGACCGTAGATGCTCCAGGACGCTCAAAGGCAAGCTCTATAGAACAGTTGTGAGACCTGCCCTCCTCTATGGCAGTGAGTGCTGGGCCCTGGTTAAGGCGCAGGAGCGGCAACTGCACGCGGCGGAGATGAGGATGCTGAGGTGGGCATGTGGATGGACCCGTCGGGACAGGGTGCAAAACGAGGATGTTAGGGCAGTGATGAAGACAGCCCCGATCCAGCTGAAGATGAGAGAGCAGCGCCTGAGGTGGTATGGACACGTCCTAAGAAGACCAGAGGATCACCCCACAAGGTTGGCCCTAGATTTCGAGGCACCCGGAAAGCGTCCGAGAGGAGCCCCAAGGAAAGATAAAGGGACGTCATCAAGAGAGATCTCGCCGAAGTTGGCGCCACGGCAGATGACGCCCTTGATAGGATGAGGTGGCGACAGACCACAAGAACAGCGGACCCTGCGACTGCGCGGGGCTAAACGCTCAGGAGAAGAAGAAGAGGAAGTCGTCCAACGTGACGTCAGAAGATGTACTACGGACGTCGTGCCGCGTGTGTCGGGATGCAAAAACGTGTGTTAGACGTCGTGACACATGCGTCGGGCCTCAGCAAATGTGTCACAGACGTTATCCAATGTGCATCCTGATACAGAAGACTGTGAGCGGGGTCGAGCGGTCTTACCAATAGCAATTGATTTCATTTGTGCTTCCGCAGATTAAGCACTTCGAATTAAGACTCTCTATCTGTTCCTCGCCATGTGTAGAACGAGACGTATGGTGATTCTAAGGGTTGCTTTTTCAATCTCTCACATCCAGCAGTGCTTTGCGTGTACGACTCTGTTCTGAGGTAATCTACACATTTCATGGGTTTGAGGCGCCGTTTTAGTTTTTTTCGCTTTGTCAGTTCACTCCGTGAAATGAAACGACATTTGGTTAATAGTTTCTTAAATATCTCCAGCAGACTGACAAGGAAAGGTTCCCAACTCAAGGTGAGCTTTTGCGATGCTATTCTGACAGGATGTAGGGCCCTGTGAGTGGAGTTCAGAACCGCAGTTAGTTTTTGCTGAACGCTTTTTTAGAGACCTGAAAAGGAGATCTGAAGGTGTGCGAGCAACTATCATCAATTCCTATGACTATATGTGCTTCGGTCTCGCAGTCGGTAGGAGTGTCGCCTCGTAGGAGCACATCCGCGGGCTTTTGAGTTCGAATCAATTGATGGCTATCCAACAGTGGTGTATGTTCTCGATTTTAGCAGATTCATAACGAGTTGGGGTGCTATGCTGTTGCTTCGCCAACAACATTGCAAGGTGCTTGATTCTTGCTCTTTTTCTCTTGAAACACATTGGAGGACATCGTCGTTTTCGGGAGCACGACAACCGATCATTACGAGTTCTGCGCTTGTTCTATGGAGCTGAGAGGGTTTCGCTGTGCATGTCTCTCTCTCATCATTGCCATAGCAGAACGGCTATAACACAATACGACTGCGCAATGGACCTCATTTGCGACTAGTTTCACTGTCAAACTTGGACGCAGCTAGCTCTGACGTACCTCGGAAAAAAACCACAGGGTGGCCCATAAGTATTGCAACAAATTTAGAATGCTTATTAGGAAAAATTATCCATTGCACATTGCACAAAACCCATGCTGATATAGTTCCTGAAATTATCTTGATTGTAGCTATTCTTATTAGAAAGTAGTGCGCTAGCACATAAAACTACCGTCTATCTTCACTCCCATTCCGAAGTGGCTAAATTTCTGAGGACTGGTTTAGTATAACAGTAGCGTGTGGGGCGCTTCAGGGTCTTCTGCATAGTGAACACCAGATGAATGCGTCTGAGTTACAACTTAAGAACGTTTTTAGTTTGCTGATCATACACAGTGCAGCAACGAGCTACAACAAGTGCAATATTCCGTCAGGTGCGTAACCTATTATCATACGGGCCTAGTTTTTTAAAAAGCTAGGACAGCTCTACACCACGGCGCAAAAATATAGGTTCACCCCCCTGTTTGTCCATTAGTACTCGAAGAACCTGCTGCCGAGGCTCATTGATGTTACCTCACTATCGAACATCAACACAACATCGACAATTCTATTTGGCACACTACTGATAAGGTTTTCAACAGCAGTCTGGTCTACATTGGTCCACGCATCAAGTATGATGTCCTTCATATCAGACACCGAAGTGTAAATGATTCCATTTTTGTACACTTTGTGCACAAGGATGCCCCACAGGGTCTCTATCGAGTTGAGATCTGGAGAACAACTAGGCCACTCCAAAAGTTAAATTCTTTTGAAGTTAAGCCAATCTGTAGTTGACTGTGATAGGCCTGATTCATGTCATCGCTCACCTCGAAGCCTAATTATAAGCTCCCATATCGATCGCGCAAAGCGATGAGTCGATATGGGAGCATATCATTGGGTTTCGCTGGGGGTGAGAGATGGTATGACATAGGCCATACGTGTATGGATGCGTTATATTGTTGCAAAATAAGGTTGTGCGCAGGAAAACTGCTGAAATATGATAGAAGGTGATCTCCGACCAATTTCTGATGGTCTTCATTCTTCACCCTACACAAGGCGAAATCCAAGGCAACAAGTCCTTATCCAGAAAACGCAGCCCAAACCATAAAACTTCTATCGCCAAAGTTTCGCTTGGAGAATACTCGCTTTTTTCCTCAGATATCCAGTAGGGTCTGTGCCCGTCGGGCCCATCAAGATTCCACTTCTTTTACACTATTGGAGAGATCTGAGAGAACAAGAGCGAGTATCTCTCCAGGCACAACTTTGGCGGTGTAAGTCTCATGGTTCGGGCTGCATTTTCTGAATACGGAATTGTTTCCTTGGAGTTCGTCTTGTGTAGGTGGCGATGTCCGTTCCTCCACGTGGTTCCACTGGAAACTGTTCGCTTTTGCGAGCCCAGCTGAACACGGACACTCGAATGCAGGCGACAGTCCCTAGTGACAGGCCGGCCTACGAAGACCCATGTCACATCATATGGTTGATGGTGCGAATGTTTCACGAGATAATGCTACGGCGTAGGGGACCGACGCGCACTCGCAAAGCCCGGCGAGTGTGAAAAGTATGCGAGGGTCCCTGATGCGAAGACGGCATCGGGGGGGGGGGGGGGAAACTGAGCTAGTCCAAAAGTCCCGCAACGTAAGCAAGACTCGCATGGCAACGCTGAATGTGGGTACGTTGTCGGGCCGCTCCTTTGAGTTGGCAGAGGCACTGAAGCGAAGGAAGATTGACTTATGTGCGGTGCAGGAGACGAGGTGGTCCTGTAGCAAGTCAAGGGACATATGCCGAGGCTCTAAAGCCGTTCTGTGTGGCAGTCCCAAGACCACCAGCGGTGTTGGCATTATGGTCTACGAGCGGCTCCGAGACGCGATTGCAAGCGTGGAACGTTTCAATGACCGCTTGATGAAGGTCGTAATCGCTGCAGAACGGGGCGCTATCATCTTTTCTCTGCATATGCTCCACAGACTGGCTGCTCTGAGCTAGCCAAGGATGAATTCTGGAGCCTGCTTGATGAGAAGAGGGCAGAAGTGCCGTTACAAGACGTAATCATTGTCGCAGGTGACCTTAACGGACACGTTGGCGCTAGACGGGTACGGCTGTCATGGTGGTCTCGGTTTTGGTTCGCGTAACGCTGATGGTAAGCGCATTCTATTCTAGTACGCGGAGTCGCACGACCTCACCATCGTGAACACCAGATTCCGAAAACGTGAATCCCAACTTAACTCATTCTACAGCGGGAATTCTAAAGCACAGATCGTCTTCGTTCTTGTGCGAAATCGTGACCAAGGGCTTGTCACGGACGCGAAGGTCGTGCCGTATGAAGCGGGCGCCACAAAACACAGCCCACTGATCTGCACTATGAAGATCACACTACCGATGCTTAGGCAGGTCGAACCCCGTTAAGGATCAAGTGGTGGCGACTGAAAGAAAAGGAAGCAGCTGTGACTTCAATCATTCGGTTCACGACCGTCGACGAGACATGGCGAAGTGCCACCGACGCGATACGCTGAGCGTTCCGAACTCGGCACTACGAAACCGGGACGACGTAAGGTCGAGCAGTCATGGCTGTGGACTAACGAAGTTAAGGAAAAAGTCCGAGAGAAGAAGAGATTAAACCACGCATTTCTTGGCGGTAAGACAGCCAATAAATTTCGTCTGTATCAGGAAGCCAAGAAAGCCTCTAAGAAGGCGGTAGCCGTTGCAAGAGCCACTCATTACGACGCTGTCAACGGGAAGCTTGATTCGCGCGATGGCGAGCGATTTCTTTATCGATTCGCGAAGGTCCGTCATCGCCAGACTGAGGGTGTTGAGAAGTTCTCTGGCATCAGCGATGAGAACGGTGGTCTACTCATGGACCGCAAGATGGTTTTGAATCGGTGGCGCAAATACTTCGAGGGGGTCTCGACAGTAGAGTTCGCTCATCCGAGCATTCCATCTTCTTCCCTGTACACGGTCCCGTTCAGAAATTTCCGTAGAGGAGGTAGAAGCGGCTCTGAAGAAGATAAAGCCGGGCAAGGCAACCGGCCCCGATGATTTGGCGGCCGACTTATTGAAGTCTAAATCCTGGTACCCAACGAAGTGGCTGGCGACGTTCTTCAACCAGGTTATTGCGAAGATTGAAGTGCCCGATATTTGGCAGAGAAGCACGACGATTTGGAAAAAGAAGGGCAGTCCGACAAGCCGCACAAACTACCGTCCAATCCGATTGCTTTCGCATGGCATGAAGATCTTCGAGCGGATTGTTGGCGGGCGCATTCGTGATATCGTCCAGCTCTCTACCAACCAGTGCGGCTTCGTAGCTGGTTGTGGCACAGTCGATGCCATACACGCCGTTCGTCTTCTGATAGAAAAACACCGGGAGAAACAGAAGCCGGTGCACCTTGCCTTCCTGGATTTGGAAAAGGCCTTTGATCGCGTTCCGCGTGAAGTGATATGGCATGCCTCACGAGAACACGGAGTTCCCGTAGAGCTCATAGAGTAGGCACGAATACTGTGCTCCTGTCCAAAGAGTCGAGTGCAAGCTGCAGCAGGTACGTCAATGTAGTTTCCCATCTCTGTCGGAGTACATCAAGGGTCTGCGCTCTCCCCTCTACTCTTCGTCGTCGTATGGATGCCATATCGCGTGATCTTCAGCAGCCAGTCCCTTGGACGTTAGTTAATGCTGATGATGTAATGCTCGCTAGCGACGACAAGATTGAACTCAGAGGCAGGTACAAGCTTGGTGCGATTGCTTGAAGAGACTTGGACTCAAACTTAGTATCAAGAAGACGAGAATATGACGACTGACGAAGATGGGTCCAGCTCCATTAGGGTAAATGGCATTGAGCTGCCACGTAATTCGGTATTCAAGTACTTGGAGTTAGCAATCGCGTCCGATGGCGGTTTACTCGTTGAAGCCGACTCACGCGTGAATGCAGCGTGGTCCAAATGGCACTCTCTAACGGGAACGGCGACAAGAAGATACCAGAGCGCCTAAAGTCGAAGATCTACAAAGCAGTCGTCCGACCTGTAGCTATTTACGAAGCTGAATGCTGGCCCGTTACCAAAGAAATTAAAAGGCGCCTCAGCGTAAGGCCTGAGTTATACTCCCGCGGGAGCATCCGCGGAAGGGCGGGAATCGCGCCGAGACTCCTCACCTGGCCAATCGCCGCGCCTCGCCACGCCCGCCTCCGCCGTGCACCATTGGTCCGCGGACGTTCCGCGGATGCTCCCGCGGGAGTATAACAGAGGCCTAATGGAAACGAAGATGCCGCGGTGGACGGCCGCAGTTACGCGTTTGGATCGGGTACGCAACGACTTCATACGGCAGAGGTTCGGCGTCACCTCGATATTTGAGAAGATGCGCGAAGCTCGCCTGCGATGGTACGGCCACGTCCTTCGCGCAGAAGGTGACACTGTCCGAAAGACTGTTCTTAACCTTGATGTGCCCGGTACCAAAACAGCGGTGGCTTGATACGCTGCGGACTTGAAAACGACTAGGTTGCACTCTGATCAGGCATTTGATGCCCAGGAAAACAGGCGAAAACATTCCAGGAAAGCGGAACTCTCAACTAAGCGGGACAAACGCTGAGGAAGAAGAAGAAGAAGAAGAAGAAGAAGAGTTCGTCTTGGGTGGGATAAACAGTGAATACTATTAGAAATTGCTCGGAGATCACCTTCCGTCATACTTCGCAAGTTTTCGTACGCACAACCTTATGTTCTAACAAGATAATGTATCCATACATGTATCACAGTCAACTACAGGCTGGCTTAACTTCAAAAGGATTCAACTTTTGGAGTGGCCTAGTTGTTTTCCAGATCTCAACCCGGTAGAAAACTTGTGGGGCATTCTTGTACACGAAGTGCACAAAAATGGAACCAATTTCACTTCTGTTTCTGATCTGTAGAGTGCCATGCTTGATGCATGGACCCAGCTGTTATTGATAACCTCATCAGTAATATGCCAAATAGAATTTTCGATGTTGTTTACAACAAATATGATGCGACGAAGTATTCATCTTACTTCGTCTGTAGGTACTTCTGTGATTGATCAGGTTTTTTATGAATTGAGCTTATATTTAGCACCGGTCTCCATTCGTTAAATTTCCAAGAAAAGTTCGTGGCATCCTTCACTGATAAGATAACCCTGCTTAGAAATCGTCTGTAGAGGCTTTCGAGAGCGAGGGATACGATGGCAGCATCACTGAACCTCGGCAGCGGGTTCTTCGGGTACTAATGGACAAACCGGGGGTTGAATCTATAATTTTGCACCGGGGTGTGTAAGATAGCATGAAAGCCGAGGACTCAACTATAAGGATAAGAGAGTAGAAAGGGAAATGTGTTGGTGTAATAAGGGCGCGCCGCCCATAGCTGGGTATTCATCCAGCGCTTCATTTGATGAGAATTTTTTAAAGCTTAAGTACCCTAGAAAGATCAAAATAATAGTGTGCGTACTGTTGCATCTGAATAGTCTGATGGTTAATGTCTGCGCATGGCGACCATTCGTCTTCCACGATTTTCTAAATATGTGTCCCCACACACCGCAATGTTATTGGGTAAAGAGTAAAAATCTTTGCACGGTGGGCAAGAAAATACAGCCCCATATTTTCTGTATTCAGTGGCAAAAGATCTTAGAATTTAAGCGCACATTCTGTCAAAGTACCAATTCTAGCAACAACAAAAAAGAAAGAGAATAGATCCTGCTTCCCACAGTGTAAGAAAATGTAGAGCTCAGTACCTTCTAAGGAAGGAATGGGGAATAAAATTTCGTAAGAGATGCTGCAACGCGCCTGAAAACCCACTCAGCTACCCACTCGGTCTGAAGGCTCGTATCATGCCAGGATTATACCCTTATAAATAACACTGCTGAACCATAGTCTACAATGCATCTATAAAAAAGACGTGGCTGCAGTCTTCTTCGCAATCACTAGCCTCAGTCGGCTTCACATCCCGTTTTCCGTGCGCGGCTAGCAGGGACTGATCACGACACCTTTCGCGAACAGCAACGCGATAGCTGGCGAAAGACGACCAGTCACCGAGAATACAATGGAGAAGCGTCTGCCGAAATACCTGCCCCGCGGCTTCTCGATCCGGCGCCTTGGCGGGAGAGCAGGTTCCAGGCGTCACCGTGGCTATCATCCGCGGTTCA
Source organism: Heligmosomoides polygyrus bakeri (assembly GCA_947359475.1). Classification (NCBI taxonomy): domain Eukaryota; kingdom Metazoa; phylum Nematoda; class Chromadorea; order Rhabditida; family Heligmosomidae; genus Heligmosomoides; species Heligmosomoides polygyrus. Next base: position 42,354,082 of record OX375866.1, read on the forward strand.
TCGTGCGCTAACGACGATCTGACCTCGGCTTTCCTTCGCTTTTTTCTTCAGAAATTTCGCATTGTCCGCATCGCTACTAAGCGAGCCGTTTAATCTATCCGATTTCTTCTAAAGCTGTTTCTTCTCTATGCTGCACAGCCCCAAGAAAATCCAGTATTCAGATGTAAAGCGGCTATCATAGACCTCGCCACGTATGTTTAGCGCTCACTCATCATCAAAGCTGAGATCCTCGTTGGCTTCAAGCATCATTTAGTAGTTTTAGTGGCAGTTCTGAACCCAATCGCCAAAAGAAATTCTGTCGACGGCGAGGCGTGCAAGGAGGGGCACCTTCTAACACCGTCATACAGACAGACAGAAAAATCCGAACAACGCGTGTGGTAGCGAAATGCGTTCTTAAAGCGCTTCAAATTAGCGAGCCTCTCTAATATTTTCCAAGAGAAAAGCACATTGGTGAAAAAGACAGTGCAAGCATATCATGTCGAGCATCGTGGTCCTACCCATCCGCACGTTTCTCGCTTACGATCCAGCAGGCTCGCTAAATCATCTATCACCCGAAAACACATTTCGTGGGCTGTAATGTGGAAATGGGGACTGGGAAATTTGTGCTCTATCCAAAAATTCTACGTGAACGCTGTCACAATTTTCTGTATACAAACCGAATAATGAGTGTTTTGAAGAAAAACGAGTGTTTCTGTGTGAGCCTTGCTTGACCTTGCAACTACACTTCATCTTGACTTCTTGCTGCGTAATTTACTAAGAGAACCCGTTTTCATCGGTGGGACTTAGAACTTGTCATTGAAACGTTTTTACACCTAAACACGTCTCTGCACTCCAGTACGGCCAAGTTCTTCTTTTTTGTTCGACGACGTGCCATTGCTTCCGAGACTTCTGTCTGATTGCAGTGAAGCAGGAAGCTCTGGCATGCTATGGGGTAGCACTTGGAGCGGTGTTGATGCTCTGACAAAGCACCCATGCAAAGGCTCAAAGCCGATCGCTTTCATCGTCTGAGCACGAATAGCTCAGCAACCGGAATGAGGACCTGACTGGAAGGGATTTGGTCTCGTGCTCCAAAGGCACAGCGGATGGTGATTCGAGCGCAGCGAACATCGCTTTATTTTCTAAAAACTGACAAGGCTTGCATACCAGGGACAAGATCGCCCTCCCTCTATGTACTGCCAAAGGTCCTGGCTCTGTATTAGGTTAATGCCCAATCTGTTTCTGGCACTCCTTCGCAACGTGTCAGATGCTGCACTTTTCAATAGATTTATTTATCCATTTATTCACGTGGGCGCGTGGAGCGCGGTCGGAGGAGGCGCCGGCTGCCGCCTGTACCCGATACCAGGTTCTTGGTTCGGATTTCCCGCCCAGGCGAACGAAGCCTTCCATCCTCTGGGGTCGGTGAATGGGTACCAGACTTGTCTGGGAAGGGTAGAGCTCTGACTTGTTCATTGGCTGGCCACCGCGAGTCATTGTATGGCCAAATACGCATTCAACTCTCCTCCACGACATCCCGTAGAAGTAGAATGCGTGGCGCATCCCAAAGGAGATCGAATAACGCCGTACTTTATCCTTTATTTATTCACGTTGGCAGACCACGTTTTATAAAGTTCACGTTGTATAAAAAGATGACAACAACAAGAAAGTTTGGCCAACATAGCCACAACCGAGGAAGGAAAGCTAAACAGCTAAAGCTTAAAAGTAGAATTACGCTAGCTTGAATCCCAGGAAAACCCTGCAAAGGTAATTTTAGTGGCCCCCAGTATAAACGAATCGAGTGAAAGGTGAAGCACTTAGGTCTTCCCCAATGCATATTTTAAACATCCGGACTACTCTTAAAGGGAAGAAGTTGGTCCTAACCTGTCTCCTAGATGACGGAGCCCTGGCCTTTATAATCTGTAGAACCTCTAGTACTAAGATTAGCAAGCGAAACGAAACTGCTGGGGCAACCCGAGGCTGTGCCAGTAAGAATTTTGAAGGTCATAACCATGTGATTACTTTTTCTTCTGGGAGCGAAAGTGGATAAATTATACATACACTCGATGCCTTGTACTCGGTTAGGAATAAACTCATAACTGCGCCCGGAACAACGCATGGCCAACTTACGAGAAAATTTTGAGTTTTAACCAATTTCTTAAAGACAACTGTCTTTTTTTTTTTGAAGAATCTATCCCACTGGACTCATATTCCTGTATGAAAGTGTTTTTTCTTTGCTGCATCAGGGAAACACTGTATGTGTTTTCTGCCGTCCCAATCTTACAGCTAACTGGTCGATCATCCCCTGAGTATGCTGCAAGCTACAAGTCCGGTTTAAGTCAGCATCCCTCAGCTGGCGGCATTGCAGCAAAGGTACGAACAATACTGCGAGGAAGAAAAGATAATCCCGTTTTCTCAATTTGACAGGTGCCGCTGTTTAACGCCTCCAACGATACACCTATGTGAAAGAACGAAAGGCCGTTTTGGAGAACTTGGGGCCTCGGCAACAAATCGTTTCGCCACGTCCTCAAAAATAAAAAATAAAATAGAGAAGAGAGCTTCCAACTCGCCTGAGTAGGAGATGCTTGAAGGCTTGGGAGCAGCTCTATACTCCTGCGCTCTATATCCTTGACCGGAACGATTGTTCTTCGATAACCTTTGGGAAGTGCCCTTTTAGAGGCACTGCCATCCTGATCGAGACGTGAAGAAGCAGCACTTCACCGTTTCTGTGCGTTGTCCACATCGCGAACAATGATTGCGAAGTTGTGAGCTGTCCACATCGCGAATTCCTGCAGTTTACGAAATACGGGCGCAAAAACTCCTAAGTAGCTGGCATATGGCAGGATGTAGCACTTAATCAGCTCTGTTCAGGATAAGAGACACTGTTGCAAGTACTTACCATAACCAAAACGATCGCAAGTGAAACAAAAGTTTGAATTCCATATATCATCCAATGGCTGTTTTTCGTACTACGCTTGAGAATATGGTGGAGCACCACTGCTTCCATTCAGAACAACGATAGTCGATGAAAGACGGCGCCTTAACAATCCTTCTCTGGAATGCGCCTCGTATTCTATTGGCCATGTAAATATATCGTGAAGGCAAGCTGGACGTGTACTTGGCCTATAAAATGACTTGAGGTGGCCAGGAGATGAACAACGTTTTATCCTTCTCAGACAATTCTGGTGCCAATTTATCGACTCCAGAGAAAAGGAAGGTTAAGGTGACCAAACCACAATTAAGAACCTCAATTCGGAAAACAGTCGGCGCTTCTTCTCACTGTGCTACTACTGATCCTCGAAACTATCCGGATGATCTTTAATTGAAAGTGATGTAGCCAATGCGTATCACAACAAGGCTGAGATGTGAATTATGCGTTTTTTTACTTGAAATCACACCTCACTCCACACATATAAAGGCGTGTGGTATGGTGACCCAGCTGTTAAAACCAGTCAGCACAACTAATCTTCGGAAGCTGCCGCGGCTGGTTTCACCGTTACACTGAAACGTTGAAGCTATAAAAGCGAGTGAGGCGCCGTCCCAGGGCTTCAACAGCTGACCTCCAGCCGAATCCGTTCCTTCAGCCCTGTCCGGTTTTTTGTGCTGATTGCGCGGTAGGGTCTCGGTTTACGGCGGAAGCAGATCGGCGAGCCGCCCGCAGCGGCAGGATGGGATGATCGGTTGTACTGTGGTCGCCGCGCGCTTCTCTAAACCATCCGCCCCGCGGCTATTCGGAACCGGTCAGCTCAACCCTCCTCACAACCCACATCCAGCAGCGTTGTAGCTGATTCCCTTGTAACAGGGCGTGTCATGCGAGGTGTACGTCCGCTGTTGCCCCGTGCCAGTTGTTCGTTCGGCCGTCACCCAAATTTGCATCCGAAATTTTGACCCTGCCTTCTCGCAGTTCATCTTTTCTTCATTTTTCCTCGCGTTCACGCTTTATGGAGGCCGACAATTCTAGGTCTTAACAATACTAAAATTCGGCCGTGCTTCATGTTCCTGGACTAAATTTAGACGTTTAGATGCCATACAAGTTGAGAAGCAAAATGTGGAGCATCACTCTTCAGACTTTCCAAAGACTACACTGCTCTCGATGTGTAATCTTTGGAAGCCTAAAGAGGTCTCTGTGAAGCTATCTGTGATATTCCAATATAAGCTGACTTGCTTTTCCCAATATTTATCCTCCAACATGTTATTTTGCATAATCGTTACAATTTCTTAAGGAATAAAGGTCGGTTAACCAATTCTTCTGCAGAATGCGCCGTATTTTCCAGTACTATGGGATATTCCAAATCAACTTAAATACGAATCCATCTTATACATATGTACCTAGGTGGCCAGCCAATGGAAATATCGTGTTTCGTCCTTTCCATAGTCTGGCGCCGACTGACAGACCCAGGGAAGATGAGTCCTGGGCCCTGGGGAGACCCGAACCAAGCACCTCAATCTGAACAATCGGCACTTCCTGCACTTCTGAGTCGCAGTTCCTTCTTACCCTCCTAAATTCCTATTGCATGGTACGAACTACGTTGAATTTCTTTTAAAAAGGAGGCACTTTAAGACAAGAATACTTAGACGACGGAATAGGAGAGTGTATCTATGGCAGCAAATCAATTGTGTCTGAGACCACGTCGATTTGGAAACATGTCAAAGGGAAGAGAACCAGTTCAGATTGAGTTTTCACTTGAATGTTCAGATTAGTGCAAATGGCATTCCTGTTATGTGCGCTGCTTATTTCCTGCAATCTCCTTGTCACGTGTCTTGCTGCACAACGGAATCTCTATGTCTGGTTTCGTTGATCGAGTTTCTCGTGGTGGTGTGCAGAGTCGGATCCTACAAAAATGGATTCCATCCTGCAAGACGTGTGTTAAAATTTTTCAGCAAAAGTATTAGTCATATATGTATTGCCCACGGCATTGCTATTGTGAGCTGTCATCCAGATGATCTAATTTACCTACAAACCTTAAAAATGGCCATGAAAAACTCCTAAAATACTATTCTTCACCTGTTCTAGTGAAAACTTCAAAATGGGACAAACATTGAGAGCGGTTGGATGGTACGTCGATTTACTGGATACAAACATATTTTGTGTCGCCCTTGAGCACATCTGTGATGAGCAGTTACAGACTCTTTATGCGGGAGCGGTCGTGATTCAATTCTTCATGAAGCATCATGCTCCTGTAACCCCTTGAGTCGCTTACCAGGCATGTACATGTAGTTATGTCCTGATGCTGAGTTAGAAAGAGCTTGTGTCGAGAAATGCAGCAAGAAAGGCTGAATTTTCTGTTCTAGTGTGTGGTTTAGTTGCGTGATGACGTACTCGGTTTCCATCCTCATCGCATTTTCAGTTCAGTTTTCAGATGCAGCTTTTGCTGCTGTTGGTTGTTCCTCTAGCGGTTTCTCAGTGGAATTGGAATCCCTTTCAACAGTACCAGCAGCAGCAGGCAGTAGCCCCTCAGCTGCAGCAGCAGTCGTTTCGACGTCAACCGGCGTTCGGTACTCCGCAGCAGCAGGCACTTTCCAGAAATCAGGCCATGTAAGTCTCTGATTGACAATCAGCTGCTTCCTAAATCGGCGCCTTTTTTAATTTCTTCCTGTAGTGGGGCAAATTGTGAGGGGTGGTTTTAGACGAAATTTGATTTAATGCTCTGACTCGCACCGTCCTGCCTTTGGAAAGCTTTCAAGGGCCGAATGCTCTATTTCTTTTCCGCCCGAGCTTGGATCTTCAGCAGGACACAATCTCATTCGTGTTTCTAAAAATTCTACTTTAACCGATCTTCTGATATCGCTGATTGTTACTCCGATTTGGGAGCTTCTAAAAATGGCGAAACAAGGTAGTCACTGAAACTAAGAACGTCATTGGACAACACGCGATGTAGCGACGATCAGTGAAGTTGCTATTCCCACCAAGAGCGCTAGAAAGCATACAGCCGACGCTTTTCTCCGCCGTTTTCTGTAAGGCAGGTGCACGACATCGGCCAAATCTCGTTCTCCAGATATGGTGTCCCCGGTGAACGAAACGCAAACCAGAAGCTGCGGGTGTGTTGTCGAGGATTAAAGAAGGCTGACATTGATTGCCGTCGACGGTTCTGTGACTTCAACGCTCTTCGTCCTGACATGGTAAGCTCATTTCCGATCAGTCTCAAGAATCCTGTATTAGCTCTAACAGCATCTCTAATTTCGAAACCCTTTTTGAGGAGTAAACCATACCCTCATGCCTCGTAGACTGAATTTTTGAAAAAATGTGTTCAGTAGCAGATGTGAAAAAGAACTACATAGTGAAAGTGACTCTGCTCAATTGAAAGAGTTGCGTGCACCATCCTATCTACTGTGCGCACTTTCACTTGAGATGCAAATCATGTAAGCTCGGATGAATCGACTTCGATGCTTTAGCTATTCCCTTCATGCCGACTGTTCCAGCAGGAGGTGGATTAGTACTGAACTTGTTAGGGAGGGGTAAGCCACAGCTGTTTTGAATTTATAACGGGTTGCTCTCGCAACCCGTTATAAATTCAAAACGAGTACCCAGAATGCCTCTTCGCAGGCATATGTTAGGTTGCCGCAGAAATAGTGATCGGCCTTCCTTTGTTTTCTACATTTGGATGCCTATTTCTTCACTGTGAGTGTGATATGTGCCCTGCAAACATTAGGAGGTTTTTTTTTGGCGTACAAAAAGAGAATTATCAAATTCAGTATAAGTTGTAGTACATTCATTCAAGATGCATATCGACGCGTTGTTTCCAGTAAACGCTCAGAGCATATCTCAGGTACCAGATATTTGAAGGAGTCCAAAAATATACAGAATGCAGACATTAACGAGGGCGAGATGAAAGAACTGCCAAGAAGAAATCCCGTTTGGCGCTTTCGGTGGCAGGAAAAGAAGCGTTTACAAAGATTGGAAGAGAAAAACGATTTCATCCTACATGATCAGCCTCACGATGAGAAGAGCATTTCGTCGGGGTGAGCAGAGATTCGTCGTGTTGTGTGCAAAGCTAAGGATACCTGCTCTTGCGGTCACTTGCAAACTGTCGTTTGCGATGAGACGCTGGCCTCTTAGAACAATAGAAAGCGAAGAAGAATAATGGGATATACCAGCTCCACTAACATTTTGTAACGTCCAACTCGGAACTGGAAACGGTCGAGGTTACTTTCCGACCTTGAGTGTTTTAAGCTATCACTTTCGCTTTCCACAGGCGGAATGTCATCAAGCCCTGGGAGACCAGGCAGCGAATTCATTGAGAAAGGCTTAGTAGACGTCTCTACAAAGAGATGAAGAAGCTGCTTAGAGTTGGGCTGCTAAGCCTAGTTCTCTCGGGCAATTTAAGCGCAGAAACCCAAACCGGAATTTTATAAGCTGAGTGCGATCTCATCAAGAATCCCTGAAACTCCTGAACATTGTGTCACAACGTCTAGAATTTCTTGCAGCTTTTGCGAACGCGTGCGGTGCCGACCAGTTACGCTTTCTTCTCCATTTCATTGATAATGAATATTCAACACACTTAAAAGGCTTGTAATCGCATGGTGCCTTACCATCACGGTTGAAGAAAACAATACTTCAGAGGAAAAGGCACTAAACAATCTATGAACTGTCCTTTCACTTGTAGCATCTTTTGATACCACATATCATTAGTCATCTTTTCGTGAATGTAAATGACGCGGTAAGATTGCTTATTATCCCTGCCTACCAGAATTCCAGTTATGGTTGTGCTTAAGCGCCCACAGATGAGGTTTTTCGGAGACTGAAATCCTAAAAGTGGCTTCCGATGGGCGGCTTTGCATCTTTCAAGTTTGCTACGGGAACAGGCAGTCTGGATCTAAGCCAAAGAGTGTCTCGCGAATGTTAAGTGGGATCCAGGTTTCCAGGGTAGCAAGGCTGTGTATTAATGAACCCTTGAGAGAAGGAAAAGTATTAATTATTCAGTGTAAAAACAAGAACATGTTGCTTTCGATATAGTGGACAGTGTGTGACATACAACAACTTTTACTAAAGCGGAGTAACTGTTCATAATATACCATTCTCACGTCAACTGGACATTTCTCACGACAAAATGGACGCTCTCCTATACAAACCTAAGTTTTTGAGATGAAACTGAACATCTTCCCAATCAATCTTCCCAATGCTTCGCCATTAGACTGGAGGCGTTCCAAGGAGGTTAGAATAATTTTTGTTCAAGGAAAAGTTAGTGTAACTTTCTTTGAATTTTTCGTTCCACCTACCGCTATAAGTCAGCGTGCTGTTTGGATTTTTTATGTTTTTTGTTCTGTTTTAAAGCACAGGAAAGCGACAATCCTTCAGTGTATTACAAGAAGAGATCGCGCCATGCGAAAGCTTTTTGAGCGCACGGCGCCATCTAGTATTTTAATACACTAAATGAATGCTGTTTTGTTGCGCTTTAAAATAAAATAAAATTTATCATTTTCTCTCAAAAACAAAAATTTACAAAATTATAACATTTATTCTTTACACAGCTGAACTAAAAAATTCAAGGAAGCTTTACTAAAATTTTTCCTTAACAAAAATTATTCTTACCGTATTGGAGAGCCTGTTTAACCTATAATAAGCTTGCTTCGAGTTGGAAGGCGTTCACTTTAACTTCAGAGGCATCAAATGTGTCGAGTTTAACGTAAAAACGGTAAACATCCGCAACACCGCACACTATCCAGAACGTCTGCTACATTTCAGGTAATCGGCTTCATGGCTCAGTGCGCCCCCAGAGGACCGACAGTGGGCCAAATGTGGGACTGCGCGTCGTCGAGAGAGGATCACACACCGTGCTGCCGGCAGCAAGGGGTACGCTGTTGTGTTCCTCCGAAGACCCACATTCTTAGTAGCGCCAGCTCCACATGATTGTGTGCACTCCAGGTGATCGATCAGTGCCTTGCGTACTGCGAGACGACGCACGGTGTTCCCACGGACTACCTGAAGTACATCGTGTGTCTGAGCCAGTTCGACAAGATTCGCTCCTGCTTCAAGCAGTACCTCGAGGTTCATCCGAACATCAACGGCGACACCTAACGGCGTCGGAATGAGGAGGCGATGGTGATCTCGCTGTGCAGCGCACGGCACGGCTTTCCTTCCAGTGTGGACGGGCGAAGTATGTCGCTCCTAATATTCGCTGTATAGAACATGTTACGCAGTTAATGTAAGCATAAAACTCGATTCACTACTTGACCCACTTTGGATAAGTCCAACATACGCACCACCTCTCTAGTTCACAGAGCTACATTCATATTCATATTGTGCTTGTATGACCTATTCGAATGATTTTCATTCGAAATTGAATACTCGAATTCGAATATTCAAAAATAGCGTTTAAAAGTGCATTCACATTCGAATATTCAAAAAACTCGAGAGCACAACTATAGTGCATATACACCTAAGTGAGCACTGATGATGAGTAGTAGCAATAAGCAAATGACCAGCCCCGCCGCACATCCGCGTGACTGAATGGTCTCAAATTATGGGAAATCAGATAACTCTTTTTCCTTCTCTGGCTACCATTTGGGTACACTGGGATTATGAAGCATTAAATAGCGGCGTTCCTCTGCCCTGAACACATGCATGAAGCGTAGTAATGATGTTTCGCACAGTAGTATCAGTAATAAAAGCATATTGAAAGGAAACATATTTAGCTAACCAGATGAAGATGTGCCTGAGCAACACAACTAACGAAAGTTATTCCGAGCAGGTCAAGCAGGCGATCTGATCGAGAGCGAATCTCAAGCGCAAAACCTAGGCTAAGCGAACACTTGCTATCGAACAAGTCAGTTACTGACCTCCAAAATTGTACGAAACGGCGCGTTAAATGTTACGGGTTTTGTCCTAACAGAGAATGACTGCAGTGTTACATACATGGTTGGTGAAAATGTATCCCCACTGTATTCACTGCTCAAAAGATCTCTGAAAAAAATCTCTGAAGCCATGTGGTTGGCAGTTACTGTCGACGCGATTAGCATGAACAGCACAGAGCTGCCGCGGAATCTCAGTTACAGTAAAGGAACTCGACGAATTACAGCAGTGGAATCTTGCAAAGGTGGATCGTAACTTTTGCCATAGCGGGGGAAAATGCGGACGGATGCGATGCGATGTGTGTCAAGGTATCTCAGTGGGCTGCCCTCGCTCATGTGTGCGGAAAAGCGTTGATGGACCCTTCAACGGTTTCATGAAGAAGGTTTCCGTCCGGTATACATTGGATCCGAATGAATCATTTTCGGATATTCCGATCCGAATCATCCAATTATCCGGCCATTATCCGAATCATCCAAAAATCCAGGGTCCGCAAAATTGCCATTATCCGAATCATCCAATTATCCGGACCCTGGATCACCTGTATCACCTGTTTCACCTGTCGTTCCGTTGAACATCGACTTGCTTAAGCGGGCGCCAGCAGCGTCTCCATTCGTCCTTGTCGCGTGCCAGAGTGGTCCAATGGATCCTCCTCGCTCGAGGGACACGAAGAGCGTGATATCGGTCGTTCAGGGCTTTCACGAAGAAGTCCGACCAACGCGTTGGTGGGCTTCCTGGTGTTCTCTTGACATCCCGCGGAATCCAGTCGGTGATGGCTCTGCTGGTGTCTGCAAATCGCATTACGTGGCCGGCCCACCTAGTTTCCGACGACTTGGCCCTGCGACAGCGTCTCTGATCTTCGAACGTCGGGGAAGCTCGGAACTCCGGAGGCCTTCTCTCACTTGCGTGAGTCGTTTCACTCCGAGCATCGTCTTCTCGATTCTACACTACGCGACGCTGATCGCGTGTTCATCCTGCTTTCGTATAACCCAGGTCTCTGAGGCGTATGTTAGGGCAGGAAGAACAGTGGAGTCGAATAGGTGGGCACGGAGTCGGACGTTTTTCGTCTTCTTCGCGACTTCTTCGACGCTCTTGAAAGCTCCCCAAGCCGCTCGTTTCCTCCTGCTCAGCTCCGATGCTAGGTCGTTGGCCATATTGACTTCGCGACCCAGATACACGTAGCTGGAGTATTCGGAGATGTTCGCTCCGTTGAGCGAGAATGGGGCATCAGAAACTTGTCCGTTCCTCATGATCATCGTCTTCGTAAGATTCAGCTGCAGTCCAACGCTCCCACATACACGATCAAAGTCGGTCAGCATTCGCTCCGCCTGGCTGATGCTCGGTGGAGCACGATGTCATCAGCGAACCGAAGATGGTGCAGTTGCCGGCCGTCGACTTTCACTCCCATGTCTTCCCATTCTAGTTTGCGCATGGCGTTTTCGAGGGTGGCGCTGAAGAGCTTCGGGGATATGGTATCCCCTGCCGAACCCCTCTCTTTACGACGATGACGACGTCGTTGTAGAATGGTGAGATCTTGGTCGTGAATCCATTGTACAGCTCTCGAAGGACTCTGATGTACTGAGTAGGAGCCCCTGAGTGAGCAGGGCATTGATAACCGCTTCAGTTTCGACGGAGTCGAATGCATCCTTCAGGTCAATGAACGTAAGGCACAGCGGCAGATTGTACTCTCGCGACACTTCGATGTTCGATAAGCTTCGTAATGGTGTGTATGTGGTCGGTCATGCTGAATCCTCTCCGAAATCCTGCTTGTTCGCATGGCTGTCCTTCGTCCAGCGTTTCTGCCGATCCTATTCAGGATGACTCGAGTGAACAGCTTGTAGACTACGGACAGCAAGCAGATCGGGCGATAGTTGCCAATGTCGTACACGTCTCCCTTTTTGTACAGCAAGACGGTCTTGCTGGCTTTCCACTGAGATGGAACCTTGCATTCCGACAGGTAGCGTGTGAAGAGCCGCGCCAAGGTGTTGATGAGCGTTGGCGGGAGATTCTTCAGGTGTTCGGATGTGATCCTGTCGGGACCGGGTGCTGTACGCTTCTTCACCGACGAGATGGCGTGTCGGATCTCGGAAGGGAGAGCAGAGGGAAGGACGTATCCATCCTGCGGAAGATGGCATGGGGCAGGTGGACGTGGCTATCGAAGAGATCGGAGTGGAAGTCGTGGATGAAATTTTCCATGATCCTTCTGGAAGAGGTGACGGTTCCGTCAGGACATCGGAGAGCGGTCATCTTTGTCTTAAAGTTGGCGAAGTTCCGGCGGGCATTGCGGAAGCTCAACCCTGCCTCTGCTGCTTCAGCCAACACTTCCGCCCTTCTCTCCTTGAGATCTTTATTGCCGCTCTGCATAGCTTCGCAAGCTCGGACGTCAACTGGTAGTTGCATGACACTCGCGCTGCTCCACGCTGGCGTATGAGCTCGAGAGTTTCCGGAGACAGACGTCTCTTGGTGGTCTTCAAGCTCTCGGCTCCCTTAGCACTATTGCGGAGATGGTGCACGAAGCGGTCGTATTCCTCGTCGATGTTGTCCATGACGGTATCTTCCCAAAGGCCGGCAAGGGAGGTGTAAAGGTCCCAGTTGATGGTCGTCGGCCCTCTCTCCTTGACGCGAAAAACGGAACCTCGCGCGAAGGAGGCGATGGTCCGATCCCATGTAGAACTTGGGGACAACGGAAACGTCGGTCAGGCAATACTTGCGATTGAAGATGATGTGGTCGATCTCGTTGTGGAACTGGCCACCGGAGGATTCTCAGGTCCATCGTAGGGAGGGAGGCTTCTGGAACTGTGAGTTTCCATGGATTTTCTTGGTCGACATGATAAACTCAGACAGCCTTTCACCTTGCTCGTTCCACTCCAAACTGTGGGTTCCGATGAGAAGTTCCTCCGGCGATCATCGCGGTCCGATCTTGGCGTTGAAGTTGCCGACGATCACCTTATAGGTGTGATCTTCCTTATAGAATCTCTCCAGCTCCACGTAGAAGGCTTCGACCTCTTCGTCGTCGTAGTCGGATGTCGGGGCATACGCGACGAAAACAGTCAAAGCTGGCACGGAGCCACATCGCTTCAGTCGCACACGTCCGACTCGAGTTGTCAGAGACTCGTACGAATCGATGTTAATGGCCAAGTGCGTGTTGACGAGGACACCAACGCCGCCTACTCCCATGTTGTCGCATGTTCCAAGGAGCAGTTCTTCTCCGGAGTCCTAGGCGGCGTGTAGGGGGTGGTGCCTTCTCGTCTCGCTCAGTCCGATGACGTCGTTCTTAATCTTCCTGGCTTGCATCATCAGGTCCTCAACGGATGCTTCCGATGCGAGCGTGCGGAAAGTTAGTCAGGCTCTGTCGTCAAAGTTAGTCAGGCTCTCGTCAGCGAAGAACTCCGGGCAGCCAGCCAGACTGCCCGAAGGGACGGGGCGAGACTTAAGGCGGTCTCGAATCGCCTTACATGTTCTCCCAGTCTACCGAGTGCAAGCTTTTGTCCGAGCCGACACAGTTACAATCCGCACAGGCGCGAACACATCCACACACACTGTGCATGAGCATGCAGCTCCCACGCACAAGGAAAGCTTCCACCCGACACAGCTGGAGCAAGGAGTCCATCCCCTGCATCCCACCTGCGTCTCTGGGCAGTACACGGTGGCATTTGGTTCGCGTTTTCGTTCCCCTATCCACCACCCGGGACGCGCCACGTGGCCTTGCGACAAGCGGCCCGAGATCCCTCTTAACAAGAGAACCCGAAGGCTCTCTATCAAGGGAGATCCGTGGGGACTCTGGATGATTCGGATAAATTCGGATGACGCGTTCAATTTCCTCGCTCCATTTTGAAATCGCGCACCTCGGATAAAAGCACATTCAAAACGAGTTTCGTGGGCGGGCACGCAGCAGAGTCATACGTTTCGTGCCCCACTGTGAAATAGTGTCGTAATGACGTTGAATACACTTAGCATGCTGCTGAGCGTTACGTCGATCTTTTTCTTCAAATACCATATTGCTCCTAGGGGAGAGACTAAGGGAGAGAATAGACTTACGCACGCTCTCTGATCGGCATTTCGCTATTTCATATTGTATAGCATTCGGCGCAAATTGGGTCGAGGGGGGTCACCATGTAAAACAGCACAATACCGCACTTTGTGCTGCATGAAATTAAAAAATGTTATTGAACACTTGTGTGTCTACCATTTGACCAACTGTGTTAGACCATTTCTGATGTAAATCGACATTCATGTGCGTTCTTATGAAGGAGGAAAAGCACTGAATACACGGCGTCCCCCCACCCAATTTGAGTCATTTGATAATGGCATTTTGGAAGGCCCGGATCTTAGAATAATTCATCTTGGAATCAAGGATGTGAGGAAATTTTTTTAAAAAGAAAAGTGAAAGGCGGAATACGTAACGAAAGAGCTCGAAAATGGGAGGATTTTGTAGACCATGATGAGCTAATACCTTTTTCTTCGAATAGCAAGCGACAAGACTTCAAAAATTTTATTGCGTACAGCGGCCGGCGGTATGGTGGAGTACTCCTACCCATGAAGCCTTATCCAGAGCTTTATAGTAAAGTTGTTCTGCACTGCTTCAAGTTTTATTATGATGCGACTTGAGGACGGATTACATGCGGTTGTACCATATTCAAGTTGTGGTCATACATAGGAATTATACGGTGAAACTAAATGTTTCACTGAATTAGTGCGCAAAGATTTGAACATGTTGTGGATAGGTCTATTGGCTTTACTGGATACGTCATCACAGTGAGAATTAAAAGATAGCTTATGGTCAACAAGGAAGGAAGAAGTTCAATGACGAGCCTATCAATGGAACAGTTTTACACGATTTCGCCTTCCACCACCAGAGGCGCACGGGCACAGCTTCATTTTCCAAGATCTAGGACTTCCCTGCGTGCCACGTTTTCTACACAAAGGGCTGGTTCCGAATTCATCAAATTCATCAGTTTCACCGGAGGCATCTCCAATTCCTGACTCCCTAAGTAAATTCAAAAGGCTGTTAAACAGACATTTCCGAAACGCTTAATTGCTTATCCTTTTATGCGTGCAGAAATCTATGCTTTCAACCAATTTTCTTGTTTATCATGTTCCTGTTTTCGAGATTTTTTTGTCAGTCTTTTTAGTATCCTCATGATATATATATATCCTCATTATTGTTTATGTTTCACGTGAACTTCGCGTATAAATTAAAAAAAATAAAAAATAAAAACCGGAATACGAAACACCGAAACGAAAATGACTCAAAATTCATTACTTCGTCTAAATTTTCATGAATATACATAAATTCATAGTGGTAGTAATAACTGAGTTGCCGTTAACGAATTTAGATAGCGGGCAAGGCGGCATGCGTCTCTTTTTCAGCAACATATAATAATAAGAAAATCCCTGTATTCGTATTATTACTAAGATGGTTTGCAAAATCTCTCTGTAAATAGGAAGAAATTATCTTAAACGCAATGAATCCAGCAGACGGGTAAGATGCCAGAAATGTCGCCACTCATATCACTTAAACCGTCTCATTGAATTTCCCAGGTCTATCCCAATCAGGAGGGGCAGAGTTAAGGTTACAGTTGTGTTAAGCACCCACGACACGACACTCACGCTCTGAGTTTGCATGGATACCAATGTATCATTTGGTAGTAGCTGATGCTCTGAAACAAACTCAAAGGAGGGGATTGGAGAGGCAAGACACCGCATGCCCTCCTACTAGGATAGATCCAATGTCACCTATGGAGCGATTGTTAGCAGCCTAAGGGTGCTTATAGAACTCTGATCTAGATTTTATGCTCCAGGCCAGACCTAAGATTATTAGGAAAAAGATAAGCATGCTCCGGATGTGGAATTTGATTCTATACTCAAACACTCATGGAACCTTTGTAGACCTATTCAATAGCACATCGGTTTAAGAAAAGAAAAAAGAATCCAACTTGGTTACTGCTCCGACACCAGAATGCACCACCGGTTTGAGAGCATCAAAATCACAAACGCAAAGCCTTTCGTTTATGTTCAAGAGGTGAATGAAGGCAGTGCAAAGCAATGAATGAGTGATGAGTTACCACTTCCGTTCCGTCTTCCGGCCCAAAGGAGAGAGGAACAAGAAACGGAACGGAAGAACTGAAAACGGCCGAAAACCGGAACCGGAACAAGGAAGCGGAAATTTCGTACATCCCTGTTTGGAATGATCCAGCTCTTCGACGTTTCCTTCCTTGATGAGAAGTGAGAGTCTTTTGATACATGCACTGTCATTGTTGCTGTTGAGGGATGGTTCCTCTTAGGAACGGTTGTATTCTGATAAACTGCATCTTGCGTTAAGGAGTCGGATATCCGATTCGGATATCCGAAACCCGGTGTCCGAGAAACTGCCATTATCCGAATCATCCAAAAATCCGGGGTCCGCAAAATCGTCCCTATCCGAATCATCCAACTATCCGAAGATTTTCGATCGGATTCAATGTATACCGTCTGGTGATATCTACAAATCTTGTGCAAGCGAAAACACGACTGAGCTGTCTCCAGCTTTTCAAACTTGGTAGCTTAGGCGATCTCATAGAACAGAGCGTCACAGATTTTCGAGTAATGGAGACCAAAACCGACAGCGGGTGGGGCAATGTCGTCGTTTGTTTGCCATTGTTTAGCATTTAGAAAGGTGAGAAGATCGTACTGCGCAAAACTAAACATCTGCATCTGCAATGTGTGGTTGTAGTAAATAATAGAAAGCGCGATCATTTGGATTCAGCGACGCCGTTACTACCATACATACTTCTACCTCGCATAGCAAAAAGCACGGCTAGTTCCTATCTTTCTGGATGGTCATAGACTCGATATCAATGTTTGCTTTGAATAGGGTATGGGTACACCTTCGATGTTTATTACAAGGCGTACAGCCCTAGAAGGCAGCAGGTGACCAATAATTTGATGCGAACAACTTTTAAAAGACGAGGTGGGTCCCAACATAACGAAGGGGATTATGTTGCCGAATGGCTATAGATTGTGTGGTGGTCCCGCTACGACTCTTCCACGACCACACTGGTGGGCTCGTCTCAGCGGGAAAGCACGTCGACACAGCCGAGAACGTTAAGCAGGAATAGTCTTTGGAATATACCAAAAATGCCTCAGAGGCGTTGCGCCTTGCTAAAGAATCTCCACCTTGAACCCGAAATCCTCCCCTTATGGTGGATCATATGGTATTCTAGAACAGTAGCGGCTATGAGCTTTTCCTTCCCGTCAAGATGTTCCTTGATTCTCACATGAAGTGGTCGGTCAGTTTCCCTGATGTATTCTCTTCTATTCAGGATTGGCATGAAATCAGGTAGACAACACCAGATACGGTGCAGTCCACTTCTTTACCACCTGGGCAGACAACACAATTAGGCTTCGCGCAGAAACCATCATAGAAGCGGCAGGGTCAAGCTTGAGGTTCGGGAATCGAAAAAGGGGGTCGCACTCTTCCGGTTTTGGTAGAGAATTCTCTCGTGCTTTTCAGATTTGTAGGCGATGTTTTTAATTCTTTTTGTTTTTAATTCTTACCGAGCATCAGTCAGGCAGAGCGAATGCTGGCCGACTTCGATCGTGTATGTGGGAGCGTTGGACTGCAGCTGAATCTTACGAAGACGATGTTAATGAAGAACGGACAGGTTACTGATGCTCCATTTTCGCTCAACGGCACGAACTTCTCCGAATGCTCCAGCTATGTGTATCTGGGTCGCGAAGTCAACATGTCCAACGACCTCTCACCAGAGCTGAGCAGGAGGAAACGAGCGGCGTGGGTAGCTTTCAAGAGCGTCGAAGAAGTCGTGAAGAAGACGAAGAACGTCTGATTCCGTGCCCACCTATTCGACTCCACTGTTCTTCCTGCCCTAACATACCCCTCTGAGACCTGGGCTATACGAAAGCAGGATGAACACGCGATCAGCGTCGCGTAGCGTAGAATCGAGAAGACGATGCTCGGAGTGAAACGACTCACGCAAGTAAGAGAAGGCCTCCGGAGTTCCAAGCTTCGCCGACGTTCGAAGATCAGAGACGCTGTCGCATGGGCCAAGTCGTCGGAAACTAGGTGGGCCGGCCACGTAATGCGATTTGCAGACACCAGCAGAGCCATCACCGACTGGATTCCGCGGGATGTCAAGAGAACACCAGGAAGCCCACCAACGCGTTGGTCGGACTTCTTCGTGAAAGCCCTGAACGACCGATATGAAGCTCTTCGTGTCCCTCGAGCGAGGACGATCCATTGGACCACTCTGGCACGCGAAGGGACGAATGGAGACGCTGCTGGCGCCCGCTCGATCAAATCGATGATCAACGGGACGACAGGTGATACAGGTTTTTATTTCTTAATAGTTGTTTTTTCCAGGAATGTCTACGAAGTCTCTCCTTCGCTCCCAGAAGCTGAGAAAATTAATATTAAAAATGTGTTAAATGGTGATTGTATTACTTCAAAAAAAATTTTGCGGGCAGATTTCGAGTCAATGAGAGGTTTCCATTTTTTCAGATTTTTTCCAGGAAGTCATGAACATGACAATTTTCTGCCTGAACGAGTGACATGTACGTCCTAAACTCTGTAAAACTCTTTAAAAAAAACTCTGTCGGCACTCTGTAAAATTTGAAGTGTCAATTACTTAGGAAAATTAAGTGCTTTCCCTACAAGATTTTTGGCAGCGCTCTTCGAATCGATGACGGAATGGCAACCGGAGGATGGACTTGTCGTGTAACTAATTTTCTCTCTTTTTCAGGAAACAGCATCAGAAAGTGAAGTTGTACCCTACAAAATTTTAAGCCACAGTTTGGCACAAGGTAATAAAACTCTTTTTTCTGAGACAATCTTCTCTATGAACAGACGTCCCGACTTGTATCACTTATTTATTTTTTGCACATAAATGCAAACACAATTCTAGAATACAAGAAATCCATGGATACCGTGTGATTAGTAACACAATATGGTAAAAAACGGTAAACCTCAGCAAACCAAAGCTGAACAGGTTATGTGCTAATTAGCGGCAAGGGAAAAACTGCTGAGAAAAAAACAAGGAGAAGGAAAAGCGAAGTATTTTTACACAGGGCAAATAAAAAATTGGGAAGTGAGGGGTTGATTAGCGGAGCTATTGATGGAGAAGAGCAGTGACCCACCAAACACTGCAAGTAGTAATCGAAGACGGCTCCGGATACCAAATTACTATAGGTCCGTCAACTCCATCGTTCCATCAACACGCGCGTAATGTGTGTGGGAAGAGGGAAGAAAGCGAGATATCCTAGTGTTAGATAGGAGAACAAACACAACTGCCATGAACGAAAAGGATAAGAGCAACAAAGGTGAGCAGGAAAAAAAAGGAAAGTTTTGAGCAAAAATAGAAACAAATAGGAACATGAATTAGAAAAGAATAACGTAAAAATGCAAATACAGAAACAAACATGTTTGCTTGTGTGCAATCAAGGCATGTCGAAGCTAGGAATTAGAGGCTAAGGAGAACGAAAGATTGCAATGTTGCCCTTACGTGATATAAGACAGGTGTAGTGTTGAAATAACATCTACTTTCCTCAGCTTTTTTCAAAAAATAAAAGTATTTGGTAACTCTGAAAGACCTGGAGGTAACATTTGTAACCAACGAGCACGTCGATAAAAAAGAGAGTCAAACACTTTTTCACGATTTTTTCTTTTAATAGTGGGATACTGGAAGCGGTAGCCAATACGATGACCTATTGTAGGCAAAAAGACCCAATATTTGCAGGGTCTTACCAGGATACTATCTCAACGGTAGGTCGGAACGGCGCAAGTGTTGTATATGGACGGAACCGCCTCTCCCTGGGAAGTAACAAACAGTATGTATCTCGACCCCAATACAACTCTGCGCAGAGTTAGGGGCGACGGAAGTCGCGTGTTGGCGCATTTTTGATTCACGTGCTCCACAGCTGCGGGCGCGCGCGGGATGAGGGCCCGCATCGCGGAACAGCGCAGTGCACAGGTGGCGTAGTAGGGAGGCGCTCGGGCTTGTGAGCGAGGGGTCAGGGGTTTGGATCCCTCAGACTGCGTTCGTTTTGCACTTTTGCAAAATCCTTGTTTCTCCTTGTACTTTTGCAAAATCCTTGTTGGTAATCCACCAAGGGTATTATAGTGTGTTATAGAGCATGTTCACATATAACATATGCTTCAAACTACAGATTAGCTAAAATGTTCACTTCTGTGTCTCACTTATTTTAAGCCTATTTTGTGTGAAGGTATAGTTATGTAACGATAGATATTTTGTGGCACTTAAAAGTTCCGACTCCACCGACAAGACTTCGGTCAAAAAAAAATTTTTTTTTGCTGAAACTTTGTCTAAGGGGTTATTTGGGGTGCTGATCACGAATCTGACATCCGTTTTTCACGATTCGGTTGGAGGCCACCCATACCGTTAACAAGGGTGATCTGTCTCTACCTGCCGTCACCGGCAGAAACTTTAAGAATGTAATCCTGTGCCTTCCTTTATCTATATTATCCAGCCGAATCGTGAAAAACGGATGTCAGATTCGTGATCATCATCCCAAATAACCCCTCTAGACGAAGTTTCATCGAAATTGGTGACCCTGCCTGGACCACCCTTGTTAACGGTATGGGTGACCTCCGACCGAATCGTGAAAAACGGATGTTAGATTCGTGATCAGCACCCAAAATAACCTCACTAGACGAAGTTTCAACGAAATTTTTTTTCGACCGATGTCTTCTCGGTGGAGTCGGAACTTTTAACTAGTGCCACAAAATAGCTATCATTACATAAATAGAGCTTCACACAAAATTGGCTTAAAATAAGTGACACACAGAAGCGAACATTTTAGCTAATCTGTAGTTTGAAGCATATGTTATATGTGAACATGCTCTATAACACACTATAATACCCTTGGTGGATTACCAACAAGGATTTTGCAAAAGTACAAGGAGAAACAAGGATTTTGCAAAAGTGCAAAACGAACGCAGTTTGCGGGATCCAAACCCCCGACCCCTCGCTCACGAGCCCAAGCGCTTCCCTACTACGCCACCTGTGCACTGCGCTGTTCCGCGATGCGGCCCTCATCCCGCGCGCGCCCGCAGCTGTGGAGCACGTGAATCAAAAATGCGCCAACACGCGACTTCCATCGCCCCTAACTCTGCGCAGAGTTGTATTGGGGTCGAGATACCTACTGTTTGTTACTTCCCAGGGAGAGGCGGTTCTGTCCATATACAACACTTGCGCCGTTCCGACCAACCGTTGAGATAGTATCCTGGTTAGTCGAGACTCTCCTTTAAGGACCTTGAAGCAAGCAACTAAATCGTTGAATACGCATCTGTAAAGAAGACTTCTAAGTTTAAAAAGTTTGTCTCTCTTGATAATTTGGGATCGCCCTTATATCACCCGAACTTGATACACATCTTTCAAATAGAATCTTGGTGAAAGACTTTGAACCTCCTCAATTTTGGCCTGGAGCCTTTTTTTCGAGGAAGGACTCCAAACCTGCGAACAGCATTCCAATATAGGGATTACATATGTTTTATATAAACTAATCAGAATGGAGCTGTCATTGCATTTTATGTTTTTACAAATCAAATGCATAATAGGGAATGCTTTTCGCACTATATTATTGATATGCTTTTCAAACTTCCATTCGTGATCAGTGAAAATTCCAAAGTCACGGACACCAGACACAGAAAGCAGCTCGCAATCGTTGACTTTATAATCCAATGAAGGGCATTGCCAATGTGGAAAACTGTTGTTTTAGACAGATTGACAGGAATTTGCCAAGCATCAGCCTATTCTAACTTATTGCCAATGGACTAAGTTAATGCGTGGTGCACAAAGGTTTTGTTATCACCGTTGTAGGCCCCATAAATCTTTATATCGTCAGCATATATCTTCACCTTAACATGAGAGTTTGTGGCTAGCCTCAAGGGCAGGTCAGAGCTGTAACCAAGAAAAAAGGTAGGCGACAATACTCCTTCCTGTGGTACTTCACTTTTGCAATCATAGCATTTCGAAAATGAGTTACCAACCTTAACGCGCATATGCCTCCCACTTAAATAAGAACGGACCCACTTTAGAAGGAACAAATGAACTCTATTTCGGTATAGCTTGCTTAAAAGCTTTTGATGATTGACCTTGCCAAAAGCTTTGGACAATTCAAAATAAATTACATCAACGGAATCTCCATTGTTCAGTGCAAGGTTCCAATCAAATAAGCAGTCAGAAAGCTGAGTGGAGGTGGAAGCGCCTGACATGAAGCCATGCTGTTCGTATGGAATCGAATAACTTCTAGAAAGACAGGCCAACAATTTCCATCACTTTTATTGGGGTCGGAATAATACTTATCGGCCGAATGAAGAAAGCAACTCAGGCCTAGGAGGTTTTGGAATAGCAGTAATGATTGACTCTTTCCAATTTCAGGAACTTCACTTTAGATTAAGGAACCCATCAAAATTATAACTAAAGGCTTACATTTTGTAAACTATTTGCGGGATTCCGTCAAAAGGCACTGACGTAGAGGCCTTCATTCGCCTCATTATTCTTAGTAGCATTGAAAAAACAGAAAAAATTATTTCTAACAGTATAGGAAGCAGTTTTCCGAAAGGGAGGTATTCATAGGGAGCGAGGGGGTTCGATTTTTGGTCGATTTTTGGCAAAAATCGACCAGAAATCGAACCTCCACCGCCCCTATGAAGACCTCCCTTTTGAAAACTGCTTCTGTTAGAGTTTGAAAGCGTTTTTTCTTGTTTTCAAAAATCCTATAATTTTTCAAATTTCAAAAAATTTATAGAGATATAATTATCTATACAGAATCACTTCAATTTTTCGCACAAAAATCGAAGGCCTCCGCCCCGTATGAAGACCTAGTTTTTGAGAACCGATTTTTATACTCTGAAAGCTCTTTTCTTCTAGTTTCTAAGAAACTATTGGCTTTTTGAAATTTTGAAAAACTCACTGAGTTATAGTTATTTTTGTGAACGTCGAATTTCGTCGCTCCTATGACGACGGTGCCATATCGACCAGGGGACGATCAAATCTATTCGTTCCAAAAAACCATGACTTTCCTGTGCAGACCATGACACACTGTGCATTAAACAAGACTTGTTATGTTATATTATGTTATGTTATGTTTATTACGAATGCATAAGGCAAACGTTAGAGAAAGGAAGATCACAACATTTGCTCAAAGATACAACAACAAAAAAACAAGAATACGCACATCAGTAATCAAAAAGAAGTCATCTTGACGCAATGCAATTAACATGTTCAGACAAAATCGCATCTATACAAGATGGTTTTCACACGGCTCTTCATCTGTCCCGGTGTTAGCAAGGACTGAATGTTCTTAGCAACTTTCGAGTAGAGGCTACCCGCTTTGTAGGCAAATGACGTTGCTCGAGATCTAGTTTTAGGACGAGGCAGGCATAATTTGGCAATACCTCCTCTGGTGTTGGAAGTTTTCATCTTAAAGAATTTGCAAGGTCCGGAATCAGTTGTAAAATGCAGAAGCTTGTGAATGAGGCAGACGTCAAGAACTTTGCGGCGAGATTCCAGAGAAGTCCAAGGTATTTGTTTCTAATTGACGCTCTCGGTACTCGAGTATATAGAAAACTACCTGCTCGAAGAAGAAGCTTGCGGGTGAAGTTGTTTTGCACCTTTTCTATGGCAAAGATGTCTTTCCTTTTATATGGCGAGAAAACAGATACACTAGACTCAACAAGAGGACGTATATAAGTTTTATGTACCTTCAATAGAATTGATTTTTGCCTAGTTGCTAAAGCCCTAAAGATATTTGATGTCCGCAGCATAGCAGAGTTACACGTTGTTCGAATGTGTTTTCTGAAATCAAGATTCTTGTCATAGAAGAAGCCCAAGTCTCTAACTGAGTCTACTGCCGATAAAGTGGATTCATTAATGGCATAATCATAAGGCTGTCTTAATATTCCAGAGTTTAGATGCAGAACAACAGTTTTTTGAGGGGAAAGAGGTAATTGCCACGCATTCTTTTGTAGCTTTTGCTACTGCTACTACTACTTGTAGCTTTTTGTTTTGTTTTGAATCTCCTCCCAGCAATCTCAACCAACAGCTAATTCGAAACTTCAGTCTGCGCGATGCACAACTGGTAAAGAGGGGGACAGCACCGTATTTAGTGTGGTCTACCAGATTTCCAATCTTTCATAGGTGAATACATCTGGAAAACTGGATGACCACTTTAGGTTAGGTTAGGGTCAAGGAACATCTTGACGGGAAGGAAACGCTCAAAGCCTCTAGTAATCGAGGATACCATAAGATCCAGGGGATTACTTCAGGGTCGAGATGGAGATTCTGGGGCACGAGGTTCCTTACGCAATGACCTCGAGGCATGCTGGATATACTCCAGAGACCCCAAGGTCAATCGGAAGGGAGAGTGCCAATGTATAACGCGAGAGCACAAGCCCTAGCTCAGCCTCGCATTTTGAACTGAGTGGTCGTTCTCCCGCACAACTCGTCTATCCTGTTCTGTTTTCATTGTTTGCATTGGTCCTACGGTGAACTGGGGTCAGCTACGGCATTCGGACTCTCTCTATATTGGTACTCTTACAGGTTACGGCAAGGTCATAGCATGAGTTAGTGCTCCATAGTTGTTAACAACTCTTACATATGTAGTTACTCAAATCCACAACACTTCCAAAGCAAGGTAACCTATCTTTGATTTAATATACATTCGCAAAGTCTCCCTTCACTTGACACAAGTAGCCATAAGAGGCGCTGGATAGCGTGGCATCTCACGTGATAAAGTGTCGCCGATTTTTTTGTTCGTGAAAATAAATGCAATATGACGAATGCTGCTAACCTGGAAGTCGAATAGAGTTTCATCCCTAAAAGTAGCTCAAAAGCAATGTTTTATTTTAATTTTTTTGCAACACGTTTCCAGCGTCAATAGTCATTTTTAGTAGGCGTCTTCTGGTCTCAAAAACGAAAAAGACTGAAATAGGAAGACTACTTCATGGCCAGAACTTCCTGTAATTTCTGTACACACTGAGAGACGATGGCAGAGAGTACTTTTAGGTTGTGTACAGCCTATGTACCTACCCACTTCCACTTTTAGGCCTGTGTACAAGGCCATGTCTCGTATATAACCACAGCAGTTGCGATAATGAGCATCTGCTACTGATAGGCCACTATCTTTTTACTCTCGAGAATGGATGGAATATCAAAAATCCTCTTTCCTCAGTGACCAACGTTAATCTGATTCATAAAAAATCAGCAAGATTGCATTCAGTTTTCACGGACTGCAAGAAAACAGCTGTACCAGATCTGTTTAACTTGTTTTCTTTTCAATCTTTCAGGTGGCTTATCATTCTCTCTCCATCAGGTTCCTGAAATCTGTGAAGAGAATAACTAAGAGACCTCCATATCCAGCCGGTATTAGTAGTCGAACTCCATATCACGAGGCTGTTGTGTCAGCTCTCGGGATAGAGTAGTCGATTGAAGTAATATCTACTCTGTGCAGTGGAGGAGGCAGAACATCCAAGCCTCGTAAATCTTTACGTGACCTGTGCGACATTCGAGCTCGTGCAGATGAACACCTTCCTGTCGCCAGCGTTTTTGACTTCTGGCTCTGTCTCTTGCAGCTGGCTAGCGTGCGCCGATTCTGTTACAGCAGTTTCAGTTTCTAGCATTTTGCAGGAGAGCATCCCTTGTGAATCGCACAAACAGCGTAAAAGAGCTGCTGTCGATCTGACCAGCTCTCGTCCGAGTCGGAGCAGTCCCCCGTGATAGTCATTGAGCAAATGGGCCACTCTATGGGGTCACTCTCACACAGAGCTCCTGTTCACGTCTTCGGTCACTTTCTGTGGAAGAAAGGACGAGAACTTAGTGAAGGTGATTGCCTCCCGGCTCTTGTGGCACCCACAGGACAAAACATTGCCAATCCAACAATGTGAAAAGGTGTTCTACGACAGGTCTTTGGCTGAAGCAAAGCTTCACCATGAATTCACCAGTGGCTGAATTCGGTTTGACCTAAAAGACGTACGACGGTTGTTGTCGCCCACAGCATGTTACGTTTACGTCGGGATTGCGTTTGGCCTTGAACGTGACATTGCTAGTTTCAAAGCGCTGAAAAAATGTGGAATAGTGGATGGCGTCGGTAGTAGCGTAGCAGCGTGCAAGACATCGAAAACCTACTGCCTCATAACGGAGGAAATACTGCTGAACCCTGGTAAGTAAAGGTTTTCAGCGTGCTGCAAGAAACTTCTAGACGAAGGCAACGTGCTGCGAAGCAGGACCAAACCTGCGGGTGTCTTTTCAGTCTGCGAGGCGAAATCGGAAGTGCTGCAGAAGTTCTTACGTAGTCTTATAGCTAGTGGGGACTGAAGCTGATCACTGGCCAGTGGACCCATTGAGAGCATGGCTTCCGTTGACGATGTTTGCTATGAGTGGATGAGTTGCGCGCCTCCGTCCGACTCGACCGTTCGAAGACGGCGCTCCTCGAGTGGCGCCGTTTTTCCGCAACGTCGCTTCGCCCGGCGGCTCGACAGCTGATGTGCACTACGAACTCCTTGACGTCGCCCGTCACTCGATCTCAGGCCGTTTTTGCATGCTCGCGAACTCATAGAGCTCATCATGAAGACCCCTCTGCTTTTAACTCATCGCTTCTAACACGAGAGTTGAGTCGTTACGTGAGAGAGTTGCTCAATCTTCTGCAACCCCTTGCCTCTGTCCACTGTCCCGTATCTTATCTTGAATGTATCCAATGTTGTTCTGAGAATTGAGTTTTTTAAAGCGATTTCACGTAAAGCTTCATGGATCAGCGCGTCATACAAAGACCTCCTAACAACATTTAGCTCATGCAAGTCTCGCATGAAGGAGAACCGGTAACACGCTTACTGACTTGGTCTGAGCCATCCCTACGTTACAATGAGCGTTGTAGAAAAACGAAGCGCAAAACGTTTGTATAGCGATACCGTCCGGAGACTTTAGGTAGTCGAGAAGCGGTAACCGCTAAAACTTCTCCCATACAAGACAGTGTCGCTGCCTTCTATCTCAGCAGGCAGTGAATGCTAACAAATATGCCTCTTCGGTTGTGTAACTGCTGTTTTGATCATTACTGGTGCTATGCAACTTTCCCACAGTCAGCCTTTGCTATACGCCTGCTATAGTACATCATGGGTGTCTTCCACTATTTTTCATCGTATTGTTTTCAGCCATGGCACAGAGGTAAACTGATCCAGAAATGCAAGGAGAAGCTCGCTTTGTCGCCCCATGAGTGAGCTACGGTACTGACGGAGTCGAATTTGAAGGTGTGGGGTTGGGGGAGACAGGCTTTATCATATGAGCCGACTTCGAGTACAGTTTCGTTCCTATAGGTTGCTGGGTTCCTGATGTCACATTCGAAGAATTCGAGTGAGATCGTTATCCATTCGAACTCAGCGAAAATACCGCGTCTTCGGTAAGGATTTTTATTTTCCGCTGTTCATTTCCCGCTCATAATTTCCAACGCAGCCCTCAGCTTCTTCTTCCTTGAAATCTCGGCATGATTTTTTTTTGAGGTGGGTCTATATTTGTATTTGGCCTTACGCTCTGGTGAATCCTCCTCTTCAGGGGCTTGAATTTTATGCAAAATTTTTGAAATGCAAAATACATCACAAGCGCTTTAAATGCTCATTTTGACCTAAAGCACCTAACCTGTTTTATTTTTGACCTAAAGCAGGCCTTAGAAACGTCGCATTAGCACAGTGCTAACAACAAAAAATCCAAGGCCGCTTTGCAAGGAAAGGCGTCTCATTCACTCCTGCGTGTTCCGTTATCGTGTTCTATTATACTGATTCGCTGCAGTGCATTCTAGTGACACCCCAAATTAATATTATAAAACGACGTACCAGCAAGCCTCAGAGTTTAGTGTGAAGAAAGAACCACTGACATGTTGAAGGACTGGCTAGCGCGATTGGTCATATAGGTCGGATTCGCTTCAAGACTGCCTTTCACACACCGTAGAACTGAAGAATGCTTGGTGTACCCTAAATGTGTAACTGGTTCATCTTGACCTTTTCCGTTGTTTAATTCCTAGACTTTCTCTTCCAATCACAGCTCATCTACTCTTCATCGACATTGGGGAACAGATTTCCCTTAGCAACAAACCTTCGTGCTCGCCTTGACGACGAGTGTGGTCCAAGTTTCCCGCAGAGTGATGAACGGAGACTCTTATTTTGGCTAAACCGTTACGGTAAGCTGATGGGGAAGACAGGTACCTGGTCGGAAACTGTTCTTATCTAGAACCTCGAATCAGTTTCATGCGAGTGAAGACGATAACGCACTTGGCGCATGCCCGACACGGCTCCTCTTCTCCAGGCAAAGTCACACTCACCCGAGACTTTGCCTGAGGAGAGATCCGAAAGTGTGCGAATTGGAGACGTGCTGTTTGTCTGCGCTTTCCGCAGATCCGTCATCGCGCGACACCTGCGGCGTTGCCGATGCCTCCTCATACATCACAACGCACATGTGTTCACGCAGGTAATGGGGCATTCAGTTATGTGCTTCGAACAGACTATCGGGGCATGCTCATTCAACTCTCCACTTTAACTTCAACTTCAACGGATCGTCCACTACTTGGCTGGTACCTCCTCTCCCTCTGAGAATATCTAAACATTACACGTAGCTTAAGACTACTGCCACTCAGGCTTCCCTGAGACTGAGCTGAAGTCGAATTGGCAATGGAAAGCTGCTATCTCTGTCGCTTATTCCACACGAAGATTCGCATGCTCCTCTACTTTTGGTCCTCAAAGCAGCAGTGGATTAGCAGCATAATCAGCCCACTAGTGCCGGCCAGCAAAGGTGTGCTGCAATAAACCAGGCGCTTGACGAATGTGTGTAATGGCTCATTCCGGTCATTCTGCTATTTCTGCTATTTCTCTAATCATACTCTATAATAACGCACTAAGCGATGAGTCATACTATCGATCGGCGCCGCCGCAGAAATTATAAAATAGGGGGGGGGGGGAATTACGACACGAAAATAGTGAAAAATACCCAGACGTCTTCTCCCTGCGTGGGAACTTCAGCTCTGGGGCAATCGAGGTCGCCGAACATGAACCTGAAGTTCGTCCTTGCAGTGTCGATTACTGTCAATCGATACTGATCAAATTACGTGGTGCGAAAATAGCGGAAAATACCCAGACGTGTTCTACGTGCCAGGGGATTTGGAAGACGTGCGGAATAAGTCGCCTGAGACTCAGAAGACGTGCCGAAGACGTCGTCCGCTAAGGATGAATCATTGAGGGGACCAGTACCAGTAATGGAGGACCGTTTCACTAAGGGAGGACCAGTAGTGAGGGACCAATAGATTGCCCTATCATATTATATACTGTACGTTCTGCGAGCCTTTTGTACTCCTAGTTAGGGAAGAAAGCTGTACAAGTAGAGCAGCTAGCTTGATGTGATTGTCCTTAGCTTAACGATACTGCAAGATCGCGCGAAGGGGCACACCGATAGGCGTGACGGAGCACTTTTCCTTTATAATCTATTAAGTTTTATTACGATGGTGTGCAATACCAACAAATAAAAAATTACCATTTATAGCTAAAAATTCAGTTACTCCACAGATAAAATTTTTAAATAAACTAAATAGCTAATCCATTTTTAAATAGCACTAACTTTGGAAGTTATCTATTAAAGTCACGTCGACAGCAATAGGTATAAAACTATGATTAGCACCACAAATTTCGGAACACTGACCATAAAAATCCCAATTATTGGGAAGCTATAACACAAAGACAAAAACGAATCATTGTATCACGAGGAACTACACAACGATTATCAACCTCCAACAAACGTGGTTCACCCAACTCCAGTTGACTTTTTTATATAAGAATCAAATTTCAAACCAGGAATATCACAAAATTCATAGCTTCAATATCGCTGATGACCTGTAATCTTTACAGCTAAGCTTCTATCTAAACTTACTAATTCATTATAACAGAGTAAAATTAAAGGTGGAACCATTTGTATTGACGAAATTAAAGTAGGAAAAATACTACACAATAGCTCCCCAAACTGATACTCAATTTTCTTCCATACCTTCCCAGATCCAGGCTTTTTAGAATTGAACCATAGAGTGGAAATCGTGGAGCATCTAGGAGTACTTCGCTCTCCTTTTCATTGCGATCTTTCAGGGATAGCCGTGCTGTCGTGCTGCTTGCCACGCTGTTCGTTACTGTACTTCTCATTGCCATCTCGTTGCTAGCAGTCGTTGTAGTGCTCAGCAGAGGATCCGCTTCACCATCAGGCACGACTTTTCTCACTTCTCACAGAGCTAAATGCTTTTGGTCATTCAAGCAACTAGTTTTACCGGTTTCCTAAGTCGTGAATCACCACTAGTAGAAATTGTGTTGTTGTTGAGGGCTGTATTTCATAGTTTTTTCATAGTGATAAAAAGATAGGGCATCGATATTATCGATGTCACCTTGTTGAGCTAGTAGCCAAGGTTGTTTTCACGTTCATTTAGCTCGGTTTGCGTCTTGGCGACCTAGTTGAGAGACTGGGAGAAGATCCAGCATTACAGTTATGAAGGAACGACTGACCTTATTGGTGAAGGCCGAGAAGAACCACCATTCACCAGAAGCTGGACTTGAACGTGGGTGAATGAGACTACCCCGCGGAACAACCCGACTTGAGTACCTTATTAATTCATTATAATAGAGTAAAATTAGAGATGGTACAAGCAGACCAGAGCCCCACAAAGCTCGACGAAGCTTCTTGGGTTACTGCAAGACAGCTCTCCTTCCGGTTCACCTAGGACTTCCTAGCCATGGTCGAGAGTGCCTCAAGGGCCTTGCGCATCGTTATATCACTCCTCCGATCTAAAATCCATGCAGACATCCACAACGTTGGGCCCGTATGACATCGAACACTGTGCTCCTCCGGCGAGTGCAAACCTTGCCTTTTCTAAGGCCCTCCAAGTACTCAACGCGGCTACATAGGGGTTTGTGATTCCTCCATGTATGTAGATCTCACCAGACTCATTACATGGCATATTGTGGACAACTCTTGCAGACTACGGACAGCAGGCAGATCGGGCGATAATTGCCAATGTCGTGCACGTCTCCCTTCCTGTACAGCAATACGGTCCTGCTGGTCTTCCATTGAGATGGAACCTTGCACTCCGACAGGTAGCGTATGAAGAGCCGCGCCAAGATGATGAGCGCTGGCGGGAGGTTCTTCAGGTGTTCGGGTCTGATCGTGTCAGGACCGGGTGCTGTACGTTTCTTAACCGACGAGATGGCGTGTCGGATCTCGGAAGGGGGAACAGAGGGAACGACGTGTCCATCCTGCGGAAGATGGCGTGGGGGCAGGTGGACGTGGCTATCGAAGAGATCGGAGTAGAAGTCGTGGATGACCTTCTCCACGGTCCTTCTGGAAGAGGTAACGGTTCCGTCAGGACATCGGTGAGCGGCCATCTTTGTCTTAAAGTTGGCGAATTTCCGGCGGGCATTGCGGATGCTCAAACCTGCCTCTGCAGCTTCAGCCAACACTTCCGCCCTTCTCTCCTTAAGATCTTCCTTTGTCGCCGCTCTGCATAGCTTCGCAAGCTCGGACGTCGGTTGGTAGTTGCCTGAGGCTTGTACTGCTCTACGCTGGCGTATCAGCTCGAGAGTTTCCGGAGACAGGCGTCTCTTGGTGGTCTTCAAGCTCTCGGCTCCCTTAGCACTATTGCGGAGATGGTGCACGAAGCGGTCGTATTCCTCGTCGATGTTGTCCATGACGTATCTTCCCAAAGGCCGGCAGGAGAGTTGTAGAGGTCCCAGTTGATGGTTGTTCTGGGACTCCTCCTCTTGAACTTCCTTCTCTCCTTGAGGCGAAAAACGGAACCTCGCGCGAAGGAGGCGGTGGTCCGATCCCGTGTAGAACTTGGGGACAACAGAAACGTCGGTCAGGCAATACTTGCGATTGAAGATGATGTGCTCGATCTCGTTGTGGAACTGGCCACCAGGGGATTCCCAGGTCCATCGTAGGGAGGGAGGCTTCCGGAACTGTGAGTTTCCATGGATGGTCTTGGTCGACATGATAAACTCAGACAGCCTTTCTCCTTGCTCGTTCCACTCCAAACCGTGGGTTCCGATGTGAAGTTCTTCCGGCGACCTTCGCGGTCCGATCTTGGCGTTGAAGTTGCCGACGATCACCTTATAGAAGTGCGATGAGTTTGAGTGTGATCTTCCTTATAGAATTTCTCCAGCTCCACGTAGAAGGCTTCGACCGCTTCGTCGTCGTAGTCGGATGTCGGGGCATCCGCGACGAATACAGTCAAAGCTGGCACGGAGCCACATCGCTTCAGTCGCAGACGTCCGATTCGGGTTGTCAGAGACTCGTACGAATCGATGTTCATGGCCAAGTGCGTGTTGACGAGGACACTGACGCCACCTACTCCCATGTTGTCGCATGTTCCAAGGAACAGTTCTTCTCCGGAGTCGTAGGCGGCGTGTAGGGGGTGGTGCCTTCTCGTCTCGGTCAGTCTGATGACGTCGTTCTTAATCTTCCTGGCTTGCATCATCAGGTCCTCAACGGATGCTTCCCATGCGAGCGTGCGGACGTTGTAAGTGCAGATCGTCATCTTAGTCCTTGTCAATTTGCGCAGCCTGGTTAGGCCCTGTGATTTTAGCAGCCTCTCCGTACTCGTCCTTCCCATCGCTGCAGAAATGGGGGCTCTTTCGGGGTCAGGGGAATGAGGCCCTTTAGTGCTGCTGTTTTTGACTGGAGTACACACGGGTAGCTAGTCGGGCTCTGTCGTGCGGGCGAAGAACTCTTGGCAGCCAGCCAGACTGCCCGAAGGGACGGGGCGAGACTTAGGGCGGCCTCGAATCCCCTTTCGAGATGCTCCCAGTCTACCGAGTGCAAGCTTTTGGCCGGGCCCACACAGTTAAAATCCGCACAGTCGCGGACACATCCACGCACACTGTGCACGAATATGCCGCACAAGGAACGCGTCGACCCGACACAGCAGGAGCAAGGAGTCCATCCCCTGCATCCCACCTGCG
Organism: Heligmosomoides polygyrus bakeri; assembly: GCA_947359475.1. Lineage (NCBI taxonomy): Eukaryota > Metazoa > Nematoda > Chromadorea > Rhabditida > Heligmosomidae > Heligmosomoides > Heligmosomoides polygyrus. The sequence goes on from OX375866.1 coordinate 42,386,826, forward strand.
TCTCTGTGCAGTACATGGTCGCATTTGGTTCGCGTTTAATTCCCCTATCCACCATCCGGGGACGCGCCACGTGGCCCTGCGACAAGCGGCCCGAGATCCCTCCTAACAGGAGAACCCGAACGCTCTCTATCGAGGGAGATCCGTGGAAATCACGACGTTCACGACACTACTTTCACGACTCCAGAGGTCGAGGAGAGGTCGAAAAATTTTTCACCTAAACCTTGCTCAGGGGTGCTATTTTGGGTGCTTATCACGAATCTGCCATCGGTTTTTTCAAATTTCGGTCGATTACGGCAGTTTATGGTAGGTACGTGTGACGGTGCTATACCGTATACTCAATTTTTAGGGCCTTTAGCTCTTTGGGTTCAATGACTCAGCAAAAACGAAACAGGTTTTTCTACTACATTAAGGGTAGAGATTCTCACAGTACTATCCATTTCCCCCATTCAGACCTACGCCTGAGACCCTTCCCTGGTTAGTAAAAGTTTGTTTTTCACACGTGGATACATACTTATGAAACGCCAATTTTCGACTAATTTTCTTCAAAAAAGTCTGATTCTTATGTGAGACTGAAAAAAATTCTGAGAACGAGTGGTTGTCTATTTTCGACTACATGGAATCTAGTGGAGCTAGTGCGGGCCTGCAGAAATAAACGCGAAACGAGATATGGCCAAGTTTTGGAGTGGATACATACTTTTGAAACGCACTGTTTACTTGAAATTTGATCTTGTTACAGTGGCCTTCTCCAAGGAGACGTTGAAAGCAATTCTGATTAATTTGCAATGACTAAATTGATCAGTGCTCAAAAAAGGCATATTTATGGTTAGAATTCTCATTGAATGGCCTTCTCAAAAATGTGTAATGACGTGTTTTCAAGAAATATATTCGTTGACCTATACATTGCCTACTGCGACAGATTTCCTTGCTCGCGGGAGACAGTTACACCCACAGGATGCGTTTCGCTAATTATCTGAATGCTCCATTGAAAACTTTCAGGGGATCCAGGTTTCTTAAGTTTTTCGATAAATTTGACTTCAGCGTGGCGAAACGACCTATTTGATTGTGAACACTGCTTAGATCGGTTGCAGCCAGTCCTTTTTTAATTAGACGTCAAAATCGATTTCGTCGAATTCACCCTTTTATTTTGCAGGTGTCGAAACCTTCTTCTAAATTTATTTTCATGATATTCCAAATAGAGTACTCCTTCTTAGGTGTGATGAACAAAAGGATTTTTAAAACCATAAGACTATTCTAATTCCTCGTCACAAACTCACATGTTTCGCCCGCTGCATTGATTTTTTTCAGTTTTTGAGCATCTGTAACTGTTTTATAAAACAAAACTCTCGCTCCAGGCGGGACTCGAACCCGCATCTTCTGCTTTCCGGGCAGCGATGTTCGCCTTACACCACCGGCGACGTTTGACCGCATGTAACATCCGCGATATCCTCGAGGTCTGTCAGCGCCCAACCGTGGTACGGGAATGGGCCGGCCGCTGATATCACCATGGAACCGGTTAAGCTGAAGACCTTACTAGTAACAATGTTTTATAAAACAACTTGAAGTAGTGAGCTTTTTCCGGAGCGCAGCAGAATTCACATGCCTCGATTTGATGGCAGTAGGTAATATGTCACCAATCAGATCCAGCTGTTTTTGAGCGTCTGAACTCGGCCAAAGCAAATTCTACTTTTAAACGTTTTTTCTCCTTTCTCCTTTTTCTTTGCTTTAGCACCTGCTGACAAGGGTTCCCATCTCGTGCCAGCGTAGCTCCCAAATGGCGTAGTAGGGAGCGATCCCGACCCGTGAGCGAGGTGTCGGGGTTTGGATCTCGCGTAGTGCTTTTGCTCCACACTTGTAAAACCCATGGTTTTCATCGATGTGATCCACCTAATGGTATTCTAGTAGGTTACCCACAGATTTGCATTTATAAATATACCTTCTTATGAAAAATTCTGGTTAAAAAATAGTGTTGAAACCAATGAAGCAAAAAACCTGCATTTCTTTTGCAGCAGCCTACCCATGTTATCCATACATTTACATATAACACATGCTTCAAACTACAGATTAGTTAAAGAAAAGGAAAAGAAATCTGTAGGTTGAAGCACGTGTTATATGTAAATGTATGGATAACGTGGGTAGGTTGGTGCAAAAGAGATGCAAGTTTTTTACTTCATTGGTTTCAACACATTTTTTTAAACAAAAACTTTTCATAAGGTATTAAGCATTGTTGGAAAGCTTATTATATGCTCTTTCTAAATATTTATATGGAATTTAGTTCTAGTCACTATTTAAAAAATAATTTGGTTTGATTTTCAGATGTCTAAACGCGATTTTCGTTTACTTTTTTACATTTTTATTCATTTATTTATTTTTATTTTTAAATTTGTAACGCCGGGGTGTTTCACCCGGGAGCTGGATGTCTAGGGATGTGGCCTGAACCGGACAGGAAATCGATTTATTTGCCCTCTGTGGCACCAGAAGTGGTCGGTCCGTCCGCCTTTGCTGTGCCCGCGCTCCGCTCCGTACCGGCCGCTCGCCAGGTACCACCGAGTCAAGAATACTCCGAGCGACCGCTCGCGACCTTGACACCAGTGCAGACTGAGCCCGGCGCGCCCGAGCCCCCTTTATATAGAGTTGCGCGCGGGGAAGACCGCCCCCCCCCCAAGTGGACACGCGCCGCCTCCGAATGGCCGGCGCTGGGCAAAGGCGAGGCGGACGGCGATCGATCGATCCCGCTGCTGGGAAAATACAGATACACTGCAATGCTGAACAGAAATACTAATAGAACACTACACAGAACAACACAATCAACCTACAAATACACAAATACACTACAAAGATCACTTCTGCGAGGCCTCGCGCCTCGCCTATACTTCACTATTTTAATTTTTTTAATTTACTTCTACGAGTTGAAACTGGGTCGGACTTCCGCTCAAACCGCTCGAAATATCAACGAAGTATGGGGCCAGGGAGGTATCAGCGAATGCACAGTACAACATTGGTTGCAATAGTTTCCTGTCGGAAACACCAGCCTCGAAGGCGAACCGTATGGCAGCCATTGATAATGGTCCATTGACGGCGCCAGTCGAAGCTGATCCGCGCAAAGCCACGCAAGATATTGTCGAGGACCTCGATCTCGATCACACTACAGCTGTCCGCCATTTGAAGCAAATTGGGTGGACCAAGGGGCTACGTTGACCGAAAGTTGACAGAAAAATCGTCGTTTTGAGAAATCGTCGACCCATCTTTGCGCAATGCCAATACTCGAACGATTTTCTCGAACTGTTTGTGACTTGCGATGAGAAATGGACACTTGATGATAACAGGCGACGTTTGCCTAGTGGATAAACCAAAGAAAAGCTCTCCGACATGATATTTTTAAAATAAGCGGTTCGAATTAAATTCCATATTTAGAAAGCCCATACAATAAGCTTTCCCATAATGTATAATACTTTATGAAAAGATCTTAGTTTATTTTAAAATTCTCTTGCACCAACCTAATATAATCCCACTGTGGACCACAAACATGAATAACGGGTGCACAAGCGCGGTACAAACGCAGTGCGCGGGATCCAAACCCACGACCGCTCGCTCATGAGTCGCGGTCGCTCCTTACCATGAAATCTGGGCGCTGCGCTGGTGCGCAGTGGGAACCTACAGCCCGCAGGTTCTCCTCAGCTGCGAAGCACGTGAGTCAATGTGCCATCGACGATCCAACTTCCGTCGCGCCTAACTCTGTTGCATTGGAGGCGAGTACCTGCAGTCTGTTGTTTCGTGGAGAGACGCGATCCTGCCGATATAAAACACTTGGGTCGTTCCAACCTACCGTCGAGATAGTCTCCTGGTTAGGCTTTTGTGGCTTGATCGACACACTTATATTAATAAACACAGCACATGTGGTGGTGCTTAGTATAACTACGAAAGAAATGCATCCTTGGCAAGGACGATTGAACCCTAACTTTTAACGACATATTTCCTGTGATGTACGCGATAGCGCTCTGCTAACGAAGTCAAATTTCGAGTACACTAAAAATTAATTAGATTTTTTAAACTCTAATCGACGGTCCGAATCCAGAAGTATGCTCGATTTTCCAGAATCTCCGCTCTCAACGATTCCGACGCTGCGGCGCCCAAGAGCGTCGCCGACGCCTTTACATGATCTAGAGAATCTTCAACCGCAGAGGATTCTGTGAATTTCCTACGCCTTATCCAGGCTGTGTTTATCCGTCCCTGATCGCATGGTCCAAACTTTCCCCTGATGCGAGGACGGTAGTTGGAGAGCAACCGAGGGGTAGTCCTAAAGTCCTTCCACGTAGGCAGGGCCCGCGTTGATACGCTGAATGAGATACGTTGACGAGTCACTCGTGCGAGTTTGTGAAGCACTGGAGCTAAGAAAATTTCATTTATGTGGGGGGAAGGAGATGAGATGGTCCAGATGTAAGTCGAGGAACATAGGACGAGGCTTCAAGGCCGTTCTATGGGGAAGTCGAATGACCCTCCCTGGTGTCGGAATAATAGTGTCATAATAATAGTGTTTCCGAGACTTCATTGTAAGCGTCGGACACTGACGCTCGGTTGGCAAAGATCGTTGTCGCTGCTGAGGAGCGTTTCTGTCACTCTCCTCTGCGCATGCTCGACAGATTGGCTGCTCCTATCAATTCAAGGGTATCATTGTAGTCGGTGGTGGTCGTTCGATAATAGTCGCTACGAAAATCGGTTAAAGAAGTGAAAGACGATTCAGTTATGAGCCGCGTAACGCAGATGGTGAGCGTATTCTTTATAACACGCAATCGCATAACCTCATCACAGTGAACAATGTCTTCCGAAAACGCGACTTCCACCTCACCTCATAATTTATTTGGTGTTCCAAGACGTAGATAGACTTTGTCCTTGTGAAAGGTCGCGTTTGAAGTCTTCCCACAGTCGAGAAGATCATACCGTATGAGACCGTCTCCCCACAGCATCGACTGCTGATCTGCACCTTAAAGATCGCCCCTCCGAGCTGAAGCAGGACGAGCGATGCGGTGCAGCAATAATCGAATGAAAGAGAAGGAAACAGCTGTGATTTTTCACATGCGGTTACCGACAGTCAGGGCTGGCGAAGAAACTTGGAGGAAGGCTACCGACGCTATGCGTCAAGCTGCACGGTCGGAACTCGGCACTACGAAGACTGGACGACGGAAAGTCGACAAGCAGGCGTGGCTGTAGACAGAGGCTGGCTTGTAAAAGAAGAGGTTCGCGAGAAAAAAGTGCTTTATCGTGTGTTTTTTGGCGACAAGACAGCCAATAACGGGCAAAAGTGACAAAAAGCGAAAAAGCTTCCAAGAAGGCCGTGACTGTTTCAAATGATACTCATAACAATGATGCGTACGATGAGCTCGAGACGCGCGATGGTCGTCTTTATTTGGAAAAATTGGAACGGCCATATTTCTATGTCCCGGAAGGGAGCGTTGACGCGTTATTTCGATGGCACAATTATTTCGAGTGAATTTCTACAGAAGAGGAGAACCTAGCTGATGGTTGGCAGAAGTGTACGACGAGTCCGATTTGGAAGAAGGGCAGCAATGCAGACTGCTAAAATTACCGTTCGATTCGCTTGCTTTCAGACATTCACCCTGAAGATCTTCGAACCCTTGATAAACGAATTCTTATAATCGTCGAGCTTTCCGACAACCAGTGTGGCTTCATCGCCAATGGTCGCCATCGATAGCATGCATGCCTCTCACCTTCTAGTGGAGAAGCACTTCGAGAAACAAAAAGAGCTTACCTCTTCCGACTTGGAGAAGTCCTTTGATCGCGTACCGCGTGAGATTATATTGCGCCCCACGAGAGCACGGATTACTGAGGAACTTGTAGAGTAGCTGCGAATGCAATACTCGCACTAAAAGAGTCGTTTTCGAGCTTCAGCAGGCACCTCGATGAAGTTTCCCATCTCTGTCGAGAGACACCAAGGTTCTACGTGTTATCCACTCCTCTTTATTGTTCCCAAGGTCGTTGCTTTATGCTTTATGATGACGTGATGCTCGCTTACGAAGGCAAATGTGACCTCGAGATATTCGGGCTCAAAGTGAACGAGGAGAAGGGCAAGTACTTAAAAATGAACGAAAATGAGCCCAACTCCATTAATATTAATGACACTGAGCTTTTACGCACCTGGGATCAGTAATAGCGCCTGATGGCACTCTGAGGCTTGAAGTGATTTCACGCGTGAATGCAGAATTAATCCAAATAGAGCTCGTTGACTGAAATGCTCTGCAACATGAAGACGTCAGAGCGCTTAAATTCAATGATCTAGAACATTCGTCCGGCCGGTAGCGATGCACGGTGCAGAGTGCTGCCATGCGACGAAGGAAACGGAAAGTCGCCTTAGGGCCTCCACAGAGTCTCGCGGCAGCACCCCGAGAACTTGTCCATATCGCTCCTGCCGCAGTGGGACCCACGCTGCCACTGTGGTGAAAGCCGCGGCGCGGATGAGTTGTCGCGGAGCCGCTGCACGCAAAGGTCCCGAGGGCTGCCGCAGTTCACGGCGGCTCTCACCCGCAGCGCCAGGAGCTGCGGGTGAGACCCGCCGGAGGGCGTGATAGATGGGTGTCCATTATGGTTCATCTATTCTAAACATTTTTTTAAACGAATTTACATGCTAGGGATATAGTAGGTTGGTGCATAATTTCTGCCCATAAAATGGCTTGACAACCAACAATATAATCACCGCTAGTGTCGACAAATGGAGGCGTATGGAATCCTGCACTCAAAACGTAACGCAAAAAAGCCTTAGCACGATATTAGGTAACCTTGCTGTCATCACAAGGGCTATCACATTATGTTTGAGCATCTTGTCAACCGAGGAACTTTTAGTGAAGTTAGAACGACAAAGCTGAGAGCCAGCGCAAAATAGTACAGAAATGTTGAGTTATAAGGAGTGTTCTATTAGATTTCGGGGCTTACATTCAAGAACTCGTAACTTGCCTTAGAAAACGCTTCTTCACAAAAGAAAAAGCGTTTTGCTTACTACATCTCTGACATTCTTAGAGGCCCAACTGCCGGCAAAAGTACGCAGTATTGCGTACAGTGACCCTCGCGGCGCCGCACCACTCGCCGCTGTCATGGCGGGTCCGCGATACCCGCAAGACTCTGCTTCCGGCCTTAGAAGAAGGTGCTACGCTGGACGGCAAAGTCACGCGCCTGGACCTCATCCGAAACGATGCCATTCGGTAGAAGTTCGGCATCGCGCCCATAGCTGACAAGATCCTCAAAGCTCGCCTGCGATGGTACGGCGATTTTCTGGTGGGAAAGAAAACAGCGTTCGCAGGATAGAGGCTGGTAGTACGAACACACAAGTTTTCGCCGCGCGCGAGGCGCCCTCTGCCGCACACACGACGAACCGCCACTGGCGCATCTCCCCTGGGTGGGCTGTTATGGGGGAGATGGAGCTCTAACAAACTCCCGAGTTATGCTGTATTGTATATATATTTGGCTTTTAGAAATGAAGCTTCCTGTCATAAAGGGAGACTGAATCTTTTCACAATGGAATCATTTGTTTATTTCTTCGATTAGGACATCCAATTTCCTCTCGAAATATCGATTTTGTCTGATTAAGCGCACCGGAGGACCCCCAAATAGCTGAGCAGAGGTAGCAAAAGAAGTTTATGCAGTTACAAGAGCATTAGACTGTAGCAGCACACACTACGCAGATGTCGCGCTTGCCGCAGCGGTCGCCGCGGCTGCCGGGCGCTTTTATATGTCCAGCTTGCTCCCCGCAGGATAGGCATTGGCTTGAAAGTGTCAGGAAGCGACCCAGAGGAAGTCCGAAGCAGAGCTGGGTTGATATACGTTACAAAAGGACTATAGAGTAGCTGGTGTCCACCCTGATCTAGAGCGGACCTGGAAAGATGGCAATATGGCGCCAAAAACCCGCAGTGTAGCGGGACAAACGCTGACGAAAAAGAAGAAGATAATAATAGTAATCAATACAAATACATATCGAAGCTATCATCATCAAGAATGATGCGAAAGCCGAGTCTATTTTCAGCTTAGTGTAACCGGACAACGTGCTAATTTTGGCACACTAGAGCGCTTATAAAGTGTCACCTGTCCCAGACCTATCTCGTTGATCATCGAGCTACTGGCGTGTGCGAGATCAGCGTCTTCATTTGCCCTGTCGCGCGTCAGAGTACTCGAATGGAACCTCCTCTCTTGAGGGACACAAAGGGCGTCACATCGTTCGTTCAGGGCTTCTACGAAGAAGTCCGACCAATGCACTGTTGAGCGTCCTTCTCTTGACATCCCGCGGGAGCCAGTTGGTGACGGTTCTCATCCAGCGGGTGTCTGCGAATCGCATTACGTGGCCGGTCCACCTTATTTTCGACGACTTGGACCATGCGACAGCTTCAATGGTCTTCGAACGTCGACGAAGCTCGGAACTCGGGTAGGGTAGGAAGATCAGTGGAGTCGATTAGGTGGGCACGGAGTCGGACGTTCTTCGTCTTCTTCACGACTTCTTCGACGCTCTTGAAGTGCCCCATGCTGCTCGTTTCCTCCTGCCTAGCTCCAGTACTAGCTCCTGTACTGTCGTTGACTATGTTGACATCGCGACCCTGATACGCGTAGGTAGAGCATTCGGAGACGTTCGTTCCGCTGAGCCAGAATCGAGCATCAGAAACTTGTCCGTTTCTTAGGAACATCGTCTTCGTATTACTCGGCTGCAGTCCAACGTTTCGACAGACACGATCGAAGTTCGCTCTTCCTGGCTAATGCTAGGAGCTATGAGCACGATGCGAAGATGCTGCAGCTGCCGGCCGTCGACCTTCACTCCCATGCCTTCCCATTCTAGTTCGCGCATGACGTTTTCGAGGGTGGCGCTGAAGAGCTTTGGGGATATGGTATCTCCTTGCCGAATTCCTCTCTCACTTCGACGTAGATGTCGAGTGATCTTGGTCTTGAATCCACTGAACCGCTCTGAAAGTATTCTAAAATACTGAGGAGGAAGTGAGCTGGGCTTCGATTACCGCTTCAGTTTTAGAAAGTTTCTTTCAAAAAATGCAGCGAAAAGCGCAAGACTACAGCAAGGCTATTATCTCTATCCTTATAGGCAGCGTCCAATAATCTAAACTCATCAAAAGAAAGCCGGTAAACATAATGCGACTTGGACAGCTAAAAGCTTCTTCTACGGCATAAGTGTGTGCTCAATAAAAGGATGAATGGCGAAGAACGACATTAATCAGTTCTCTTTTGGGGTGCGCCACGCACTCTACGGCTCGTTCTGGATGCAATTTGAGTATTTGGGCGAAGGAATGGCTTGCGGAGGTCGGACGATGAGCAATTCACTGCTGTATCCTTCCTAAACAAATCTGACACCAACTCGCCAATCCCAGAGGGATGGAAGGCTTGCTTGGCCTAGCCTAGTAATATATTGTCGTTCTATGGTAAAAGAACCAACCGGGAACGAGGATTGAGATCGCATACCAGCGCTGTGGAACTATTTAGTATTCAAAGAAATTAGCAAATATGTATAATATTTGATGGAGTGGCGCGTGTTGGACATGACATAACACTAAAGAGAAAACCTTTGTAACAAGGCTTTGTTAACTGAGGGAGCTGCAGTAGCAATCAACGCAGACGTCAGACCACTTCCATCTTTTTAAAAACTCTTATCTGAAGTGACTTCCATGCAAAGGTGTCGGCTCTTTCGATTCTTATTGGGCTGCGTATATTTAGAAAAGACGACATGTTCGTGTGGTCAAGAGAGAAACTGCTCGACGCCTTCTACAGACGCGTCATTATGTCTGTCGGAGAGGTGTATCCAACTAGGTATATGGTTCACTAAAGCGATTTTTTCGTGATCCTCAGCCACATCGGAGGCACTTCAGCGGCCAATTATCTGAACAACATGAAGCACAGCGTAGACCCGTGCGAGGACTTCTACTCGTTCGCTTGTGGCTCTTTCGCTGAAGGCAGGGTTGTGCCGGAACATGCGAAGAAGGTCACAGTGCTCTACGAAATGAAGCGAAGCCTCGATCGTCACTTGAGAGGTTCGCTTCAGCTCTTTTAGAGGTCTTGTCGAGTATTACCCAAACATTCCAGACATACTCGAAAGCCCATCGCTCAAAAACGGAACGGCAGCCATCCAGCTAGCGAGGACATACTACTTATCCTGTATGGACGAAGACTCTCAGAGTGAATTGGTGGGAACAGCCGCTTTCCCTCCAATTTCTTGACGATGTTCTCCTTCACTGCAGGGATCGCTTCCTCTTCTGTCGCTTATTTCGCAAATGGGCGGCTGGGAACTCCTAACCAATGCAAGGTTCGATTCCGCCGACTACCATTGGGAGGCAATGGCCGGTAAGCTTGCATGAGGTCGATTTTTCGATAAAGCCATTTTTGAAGGTCGCTGCTCTTAGACGTTTTTTAGATTGATTTAACCAAGTGTTGATAGCGTATAAATAAAGTCTAAAACTCAAGTACAGCGGAACTGTGCAGATTCGCGTTCACGAGATAACAGTGGATAATTATGCGTAAAAACGAAGTCAATCGAAACTGTTGGTCGCGGTTTCTACACCTCCCTATAACACATACTAATGCATGAAGTGTGCAAGAGAGAATGGTTCACAATAGTGTGAAAAAACTTATATGATTTCACGACAGTGACAGAAGATGCAAAACCACCGCAGCTATTCGCATAGATTTGAATCCGATATCCCAACTTCGTGCTCACGAGTCCTCAGCCTTACCCACTCGTCCAACTAACTCGGCACTGCTGCTGAAAGGCATCCCGGTTACATGGGGTTGCCTTGCAACAGCTTTTCGTCATTTTCGGACCACACAGTGGCCCTTAGCAAAAACGAAAAGCACATCTGTGCTCCACGTCTCATGCCCTACAACATCGTATAGGTCTCGTTGAGAATCTTTAGGGGGAGGCTAATAGGCTTCCTTTGTAAAGGGACAATGCCTAAAGTTGTTACCACTGGTGCCATGTTTGCTCATACTTCTTCTGACATCCAAGCTTCCAACTCTGATCTCCTCCAGTGCAGCAAGATAGACACAAACCTCTACCGAGCCTGGAACTTAGTTTTAATATTATAACATTGTATAACAGGGTGTAATATTGGTCGGGGGAGGGGTCACCTTACATTTAGTAGCTGGCCTCCCACTCGTCTCACTTCATCACAGGGTATTTCGTGCAACACAAAATATCATATGCAGAGCCTTAGGCCTATGTTATTCTTCGGCGACGCTGTTGTCGGCGATAGTGTTCGCGGGCTGCTACGCACTGCGTGGCATCCGCTCAACACTGTCACCAATGTCGCCGACAACAGTGTCGCCGAAGTATAACATAGGCCTTAAGGCCCTCCCAGACTTCTGCGGCGTTGCCGCTGCCCTATCCTTCATCAAAGAGCAGGGACGCAGAGCTCGCCGCCTGCGGCGTCCCTGCCCTATCCTTAACCACAGTGGCGAGAGGCGTTGCCGCAGAAGTCTGTGGGGGCCTTTAGGAGACGGCTCCAGGACGTAACTCCAACGCGATGTCGCGCGCAAGCCGCGTGCGACGTTGCGGCGCTGAAACGTGGACGTGCGCTCGGTAACACGTAGTTAGCTGCGGAGCACCAAATTTTGCCACTGTCTACTCCATCAATTACATTAGCTACCCTTGCAGGTTGAACCCTCCTAGTGCCACCACAGGGAGCTTTAAATGAAATGAAAGAGACGAACTCGCTCAGTGGTGGCGCTTGAAAGAAAAAGGAAGCAGTAACATGTCCTGCTTCTGCTGGGAGAATAGAGAAATACAAAGGTTCCTATTATTTACTAAAGAGGGTGCCTGCCAATTTCATTACACGTGAACTATGACAAGTGAGTTGGAGAACGGTAAAGGGAAGTGTAGAACAAAGTTAGAAATAGAGGAAAAGCTACGGATTAGTTCGCGCTTGACATGTTTTTGAATTCTAGCAAAAGTCACACGTCTCAGCAATCTCTGAAAACTTCAAACGCTTGATAACAAGGCCCCCTTCAAAGAAAATCTGCTATGTGGCGCCTTGCGGGCGCGATGTACCAGAAGATTTCCGGGTTCACCCTTTATTTCGTCCACAGGATGGTGGTGGCTGAGATCACGGCAGCCGCGGTAGCTGGTGGAGCCGGCGGTTGCGGTAGTCGGCGGCTGCAGCGGCGACGGCGGTGGTCGGGCCGGCAGCCGCAGGTGGTCGGCGGCTGAGCGACGGCGGCGGTGGTCTGGCCGGCGGCTGAGCGACGGCGGCGGAGGTCTGGCCGGCGGCTGAAGACAGGCGACGGCTGGAGCACGAGGGCGGCGGCTGCTGCGGCTGGAGGACGGCGGCGGCTGCGGCTGGAGGACGGCGGCGGCTGCGGCTGGAGGACGGCGGCGGCTGCGGCTGGAGAACGGCGGCGGCTGCGGCTGGAGAACGGCGGCGGCTGCGGCTGGAGAACGGCGGCGGCTGCGGCTCGAGGAGAGAAGACTCGCGACTGGCGAACTGGCGAACTGGCGAACTGGCGAACTGGCGAACTGCTGGGTGTGTGGTCCGGCCACCTTTTATAGGCGCTTTCCCGCGCCTTTTATCGGCGTATTGGTGACCAGCCACGGTGACCACCCAGGGTGACCACCAATACGCCAACGAATGGTTCTGAGTTACCCGATGAGCCACTAGTTTTGTTATAAGTTTAATAACAATCTAAACAGCAAGACCGTAGAAGTGTTGCTGTACAATAACAGGCAACAGATATCCTCTACACGCCCCTCCTCGGGCAGCCAGGCTCCTGACGGCTATTTCCGTTTGAACTGCTGCCTCTTGAGGTGCGTATGGCGTTGGCGCTCCTTGTTGGCGTCATGTAGGTGCAAAACATTGGGCTTCGCAGTTTTGATCGGCCCTTTGGACGGTCCTGCACTCTGCTAGTACTGATCACTTTGTGGCTCATCGTCGTTGGCTCCCGTGGCCTTATTGTAGCGGAAAATATTGGCAGTGGTAAAGTGCTCATTGCGAAGTTCCGCACTTGGCTTATAAACACTGCTATCTGCCAGGAATGGACTTTTGCATCACCACGGCGCGGACTAGTCCCAATACATTTTGCTGGGTGTCCAAGTGGGACGCTGTCGTTTACCGTTCCGTACGAGTGGGTCACTTTGGCCTCAATTCCTCTTGCTGGTTCAAGGACTCTGAGGTGCTTTGACTCGTTTGCCATGAGCTCTTCCTCTTTTCGCTTATCGCGAAGACTTAGCGGAGCTGTTTGAGTTCTCGTTGGGGAGATGCCACAATCGCAAGTATGGGAAAGATAGAGCGGATCTTCTTGTGGCAATCCGGCCTCGATTCTGAAACAGATGCTTTCATTGTGTTGTCTAGGTGACTTTTTAGGTCTGCCTCTTTTTCTTCTTTGCTTAGCTGTTCGAATAGGCTCATTGTCCATACCTATAGGCAGCCTTTTTAAGAAATCGAATTGAACCTTTAGCGGCGCGGCATTACCGGCAAAAGGTTTGATCACTGCACTATTTTCAGTGAGCTCTGCTCTAGAAGGTCCATTCCATTTATTGACCCATTTTAGCCGTTTGGATCCGGATCGTTCAGCGGGGGTTCGCATGTGCACCCTCTCTGCTACAGAAAAAGGCTGTTCCAAGCTCTTCGACTCATCCCTGTTTCGAATATTGTCTTCTGCCCGTGATACTTTGGGCGCTTGGCCTGTATTCGTGGCAAGAAGTTCGACAGTGGGATCGTCTGAGCTACATACCACATCCGGTATTAGTTCCGAGTTTGAGCATAAAACTCCTTCAGTATTTGTTTTTGGCATGGAACTGAGTGCAGCCTTTGTTTGTGTCGGTGGTATGGACACTCGTCGCACTACGATCGCAGCGTTTGTGTCTGTACTGCTTGCTTCGGGCTTCTTGAACCTCCCTTTTTGTTTTGGCCGTGAAGGCTCTATGCCACTTTTGAAGTGCGGACCTCTCAGTTGATCTTGTTTCTCGCTCGATTTTAACACCATGTCTAACTTGCTCAGAGCGTTGGTGCCGAGAATTGCGATGTCATCCTTTGACTTTTTGACAAACATGTCAATCTTCCGTGGTTGTGAGGTTTTCGTTTTGACTTCTAGTCGAATCGCTCCCAAAAATTTCATTTTATTACCCGAGGCGTCATATATTGGCCTCTGCTTAAGCAACGGGATTTCTTCGACATTGCTGTCCAAGTCGAAGCCACGCTCCCTAGCCTCTGACAAGATCTTCAAGGGCATAATACTGATTTGAGATCCTGTGTCCATGAGAGCTACTTTCGTAGTACCCAGTAAGCACACTTGTTCTAGTGTCCGCTTCCCGAACAGATCATTTTTGGATAGGCCGGTTCTAACTCCTCCACAAGTCCACTTGTCAAGAGTTGCTGTGAAAGTGCGAGCTGGAGCTTGCTCATTCTCTTCCACCGCACGTGGTACTTGTCTACTTGAGGACTTCATTGTTGCGACGGCCTGTGTCTCTTTTGCTTTTTGGGTATCACTGCAATTTTCTGGAGCTTTCCAGCAGTCTCTTCGAAAATGCCCTTTCTTTCTGCAGTATGAACATTTTGCATCTGTAGACTGATTGCGTTCCGTTCTCTCGTGGTTGTCACCTTCTGGAACCACTGGGTTCCTAGTGGGACTGTGAGCTCTAATGTTTGCACTATTGGGCTGCCTTAAACCATGATCTCTCATAGAGGCTCTTACAGTGTTAGCCACTTGTCGGCTTCTTTCGATACACTGGGCTAAACTTTTAAGCCTTTCATAGGCCTCCTCTTGTTGGGATTGCTCCATAGTGCTGAATAGCTGGATATATTCATCCCTTTCTGTGAGCTGTGTTATCAACTCTCCAGCGCGGATCATCGAAAGTTCCTTTTCGCTGGCATCGGGATAAACCCAGCGTGTTAGCTCTTCAAGCTCCACGCAGTAATCCGAAATGGTGGAACGTTGCTTCAACTGCCTAAGTTTTACATAGGCTTCGGTGCGTTTCGCACATTCTGTAGTTTTGAATTTCTCTTTTACCGCTCTTATGAAGGTTTTGAAATCGCCATTTTTACAGGACTGTGGTAATGTTTCCACAATTGTCTTTGGCTGGCCTTCCAGTTTAGAGCAGAAGAGATGTATGAGCATGTCGTCCTCTAGACCAAGCCTACCGTACTTCATATTGAACGAAGTCAGGAAGTTTTCAAATTCCTTCCCTTGTGGATGCGAAAAGGTGGGAACTTCCGGTAGTGCCATAGCCGCTAAGGTCGCCCCTACACTCAAATCTTGAATTGACTGAGGTGTAGTGAAGTTTTGCAACCCTTGGCTCCTCTGCGGCCTCTGTGCTGGCATGCTTGACTTGGCCATGGGACAATTTACGTCCTCCCAACACTGCAAAGAGGAGACGTTATCAAAATTTCGTCGCCTTTGGCCTGCATCGAACTGTGGGAGCTCGGTGTGTGCGAAGCTGCTCCCTTCTGGGACTTTTCTCATAGTGCTCCTGAAGTCCACTTCCTCCACGTCCGCATGCTGTTGTTGGTCCCTCTGGTCCCTCTGAAACGACGTTTTCTTACCGTTGCAGTGCCGAGGTGAACCAGATGCGCGTGTAAGGTTTTGGATAGGGACTGAAGCTTTATTGGAGTTTTCTAGGAGCTGTTGCACTACGCTTAGTATCTGCGTTGAATTTACCCCTAGAAGTTTCGCTAGTCGGCGTATGCACTGATCATCGTGCTGCGCCTGCTCGTAGAACTCGTTTTGCTCAGCTATGAGTTGATCCCAATCGTGGCTTTGCCATTGAGAAAGCTGGATCATAAACTGTTCTATCTTTTCAAGCTCGCCACTAACGACTTCAAAGTCTTCGTCGGTTAGTTCGTGCAGCTTCTTCGTCACCTCATCTCGATTTTTGGCTGCTTGGCGAGTGTCGCTATCACTCCACAGCTTTTCGTGAACACGCTCTGGTAGTTTTTGCAACGCCTGCAGTCTTTTTGTTATCGTTGTCAGTGAGGTTCTCACATGAGCTGTCTGCTGCTTGAGCTTCTGTACCTGCTCCACCAGTGTCGTCACCTGCGACTGACGAGCCTGTACACGAGCTCCTTCGCCTTTCCCTAGTTGGAGCATTCTCTCCACCTCCTCTTCGATAGCCTGCCTACATTCCATTTTCTGGAAGTATAAATTCTCGCTTTCCATCATTTTGTGTACTAGCGAGACTCTGCTGTCCGAGGAACGAATTCGAAACAGCAATTTGGGCTATTCGTAGACCCTCTTGGTGCTGGAACTCCAGGTGAAGGGTAGGCTAACCGAAGAGTGCGACTATTCTATCGCAGTTTATCTGCCCCTGTTTTTTTTTTGGCTCTTCGGCTAGCTCCTTTTTTTTGTGGAGTAGTATTCCCTAGCTTGGTGGACCCTAAGCTTGCAGGAAACGGGTGCTTTTGTTGCCCCCTAGCGAATTATACCCTTTTTCAAAATTTGGGCAGAGTTCTGCCTTGCAGAAACTCAACTCGCTCCACTGATATCTCTCTGGTGGATTACCACTCAGAGTCAGTGGTACTACCCCAGGGTAGTGTTACAGCTCAACAGCGATGAGCGGCACTAGAGCTGTTTGCACTGTTTGGAAGGCGGAGGGCAACTCCTCTTCCCAGTGCTCCAGTAGGTGAAATGAATGATTTCACCCACTACCTCCTACCTAGAAAAACCGGCTTCTTCCTACTATGGACCTAAAGGGAAAGTTCGGCCCCCATGTGGCGCCTTGCGGGCGCGATGTACCAGAAGATTTCCGGGTTCACCCTTTATTTCGTCCACAGGATGGTGGTGGCTGAGATCACGGCAGCCGCGGTAGCTGGTGGAGCCGGCGGTTGCGGTAGTCGGCGGCTGGAGCGGCGACGGCGGTGGTCGGGCCGGCAGCCGCAGGTGGTCGGCGGCTGAGCGACGGCGGCGGTGGTCTGGCCGGCGGCTGAGCGACGGCGGCGGAGGTCTGGCCGGCGGCTGAAGACAGGCGACGGCTGGAGCACGAGGGCGGCGGCTGCTGCGGCTGGAGGACGGCGGCGGCTGCGGCTGGAGGACGGCGGCGGCTGCGGCTGGAGGACGGCGGCGGCTGCGGCTGGAGAACGGCGGCGGCTGCGGCTCGAGGAGAGAAGACTCGCGACTGGCGAACTGGCGAACTGGCGAACTGGCGAACTGGCGAACTGCTGGGTGTGTGGTCCGGCCACCTTTTATAGGCGCTTTCCCGCGCCTTTTATCGGCGTATTGGTGACCAGCCACGGTGACCACCCAGGGTGACCACCAATACGACAACGAACGGTTCTGAGTTACCCGATGAGCCACTAGTTTTGTTATAAGTTTAATAACAATCTAAACAGCAAGACCGTAGAAGTGTTGCTGTACAATAACAGGCAACAGATATCCTCTACAGCTAAGAATTTCGGGAACTTACAAGCACTTGCTTCCGAAACATCTACTTAATAATCCCGGAAGAAGTTTCCTCACCAGGTCCTCGGCCGTTTCCCTTTCTGAAATAGACTGATCGTGAGTCTTATTTTACCCGCACTTTGTTAGCAAACGCTCCCATTACAAGAAGGAATCTTCAAGAAGGCCTATTACTCATAAGTTCACGCGCAATAGACATGGCTGGAGATTAAACAGCTAACCTCGTTGGGATTCTATGCGCTCTGATTTGCTACCGGTTAACAAGACATTAGTGCGAGCGAGGTACGCATAGAATTCGGCGTAGAATTCCCTACCAGGGGCCGGATTCATCAACAACTTACGTAGCCTTAACGGAAAATTGTAAGCTTATCAAGCGATACAGTGAGCAATAAGCCGCGTTATCTGAGCTTTTAACGCGGCTTACCGCTCACCATATCGCTTGATAAGCTTACAATTCTCCGTTAAAGTTACGTAAGTCGTTGATAAATCCGGCCCCAGGAGACATCAAACATGTCTCACCCAACTCGCGTCGCGCCCTTCTACGAGAGGGGTTCTGCTATGAACACCATGCGTTCGAAACGAATGCGTAGTATCGAATCACCGAGCGACGAACAAAACGCTCAGCAATGAACAGCGATATCATAATCGCGTGGCGATGGTGATACAGTACCGCACATGTCTTTTAGTCAATTCCCGAAAAAGCCGCTTTGGAGCGTTCCAAAGCGGCTTTTTCGGGAATTGACTAAAAGAATTTTATTGAAACCCTTAGCCGCCCTACTCAGAAATTGCCTTAAAACTGTCCAGCTTGCCTTTGGAGTGCGCCGTGAACAATGCATATAGAACCGAACCTATCAATCGAGTGGGCACGCCCACTCGCAGAGTGAGGTCGAGTAAGCGCGAGAACCTGTAGAGTGACCGTTTGGGAAGTTTTATCGAAATTCCCAGCCGTCCTACTTAGCAAATGTTCTAAGCCTGTCCAGCTTGCTTTTGGAGTGCGCCGTAAACAATGCATATAGAATCGAACCTATCAATCGAGTGGGCGCGAGAGCCTGTAGAGTCACCGTTTCGGGAGTTTTATCGGAAATTCCCAGCCGCCCTACTCAGAAATTGCCTTAGGACTGTGAAGCTTGCCTTTGGAGTGCGCCGTAAACAATGCATACAGAATCGAACCTATCAATCGAGTGGCCGCGACCATTCGCAGAGTGAGGACGAGTGGTCCCGAGAGCCTGTAGAGTGACCGTTTCGGGAGTTTTATCGAAATCCTCAGTTGCTCTACTTAGGAAATGCTCCTAGCCTGTCCAGCTTGCCTTTGGAGTGCGCCGTACACAATGCATATAGAATCGAACCTATCAAACGAGTGGGCGCGAGAGCCTGTAGAGTGACCGTTTCGGGAGTTTTATCGGAAATTCCCAACAGCCCTACTCAGAAATTGCCTTAGGACTGTGAAGCTTGCCTTTGAAGTGAGCCGTGAACAATGCATACAGAATCGAACCTATCAATCGAGTAGGCGCGACCACCCGCAAATTGCACGCGCGAGTGTGTTCGGAGCGCAATAACTCTGTCAAGATCGAATCGTTCCGGCTGTGGCTTGTGGATTTTGTAGGTAGCAGAAAGCTTTAGAAGTCCGCGAACGTGCAGCTTTATAGCTTCTAAACAGGCGAAATTATAGCGGCGCGAAAATGCAGGTTAGGTTTTGTGTGACACGATTTTTTCCGACTTCAGTCGGCCCCTGCAGGAAGACGCGGCGTGCTAACGGCATGCAAACGCGTATGCTAGCAGAACACTGAAGGCACTTTACGATGACATGTTCACCACTCCTCAGCTTCCTAATCTGCCTTGGTCTCATCTGCCTGTTTAGAGCGGCGTAAGAAAGCGGTTAGAGTTTCTTGCGCTCTTACTCACCCAGATTTGAGTTTTCGAATCTCACAATGGCACCGTTATCTTCAGCTCGAAAAGCTCTATCGAACGGTGGCACTCTCGACCAATTTCGGAAAAATGGATTTTTCGACGATTTCCCATCGAGGACGTGGGCGCCCGAGTCGAGCCTGCGCGGACGATGACGTCATAGAAATCGATATCGGTGTTATTGGGAGTGGGAAAAACTGTAATCTGGGCGAGTAAGAGCGAGGAGAACATGGACCGTTGTTGTATTGCATTGCACGTGCGGCCGTGTTCTGAGCGCGATATCTCTGTCATGTGTGAACCTTTCCGGTTGCAGCTTGTGGGTTTTGTAGGCATGAAAATGTTCTAATAGTGCGCTGAAACAGAGCAATGTAGCTTATGATTGGATAAGTTACGGCGCTGCGAAAATGCAGGTTAGCCTTGTGTGACACGATTTCTTCCAATTTCAGTCGACCCCTGCGGCAAGCTGGACAGGCTTAGAACATTTGCTAAGTAGGACGGCTGGGAATTTCGATAAAACCTCCCAAACGGTCACTCTACAGGTTCTCGCGCTTACTCGACCTCACTCTGCGAGTGGGCGCGCCCACTCGATTGATAGGTTCGATTCTATATGCATTGTTCACGGCGCACTCCAAAGGCAAGCTGGACAGTTTTAAGGCAATTTCTGAGTAGGGCGGCTAGGGGGTCAATAAAATTCCCCAAACTGTCACTCTACAGGCTCTCGCGCCCACTCGATTGATTATGTCTGGCCTATATGCATTGTTCGACTCTATTGATTTATATGTCAAAAGATAGAGCTCGGCCTGCTGAGCTCAAGTATATGTTTCTTTTTACAAGTGCTTGATTTTAAAGAAAGTTATATAAAAAAGCCGCTTTGGAACGCTCCAAAGCGGCTTTTTCGGGAATTGACCAAAGACATGCGCGGTACTGTAATTGGGTGAGATGTGGCGTTCGCTGCACAGCGGATATGAACACCTCGCGATGGCGCGACGCGACGTGGATTGATCGATATGGGAGATTATCATTACGTCGCGTCGCTCCTCGATAATGCTCTGAATGTCCCCTTCGTTGATAACCCCCTCCCGCTGGCAGCAGGTACTAGAAACAGTTTTCGCCATACCATTGCAGTTGGATACGGTA
The DNA here is from genome assembly GCA_947359475.1 of Heligmosomoides polygyrus bakeri. NCBI lineage: Eukaryota > Metazoa > Nematoda > Chromadorea > Rhabditida > Heligmosomidae > Heligmosomoides > Heligmosomoides polygyrus. Next base: position 42,407,241 of record OX375866.1, read on the forward strand.
GGATCAAGAGGTTGTGTTATAGGGGAAAAAGAGCAGAAGTGTTTCCATAATCCATTTTCATAAGCTTATTGCAGGACAGGTGGCCAGCATTGGCGTCGACGGTCTCATCAAGGTGTTCGTCCACAACAGCTTTGAAGACAGGGACACCAACATCTTGATGGTTTGCCAACCCACTATTTCCCCTTTCCGAACTAACGCCGGATGCATCTTAAGACGTACGAGATGCCATTTCAGTTCTGCCCTCCCAAACTCTTTCTCGAGAAGAAAAAGTTCTACCGAGGCGCGCCATCGACCAACGCCTTTTTGGCTTACTATAGGCAGTACATCATGGACCTCCTCAAGCTCCTCGGTTCGTGGATGCTCTAGATCTCGTTGCTGACCCCGCCATTTGAACTCAAATTGTAGGTGTAGATGTGGAGGACGACATGAATATGATTGACTACCAGGTCAACGACATCATCGACTTGGAAAGACGAATAGCTAACGTGAGTAGAAGGTAGCATGTTATGATGCGCCCGTGGTTGTTGACTTGCTAATTTTCCCATTAAAATGGTGCAGACAGGACGTGGCTGAGCTCAGCCCATAGATTTTTCTGTGCAGATGGAGGATTGCACAGAAACTCTGTTTCTATTTAACGGTGCTGAGAGAGGGAATATCCTGACGACAATCAGAGCTGTCTGACTCCGGAAACTCTCGAGCTGATACGCCAGCGTGGAGCAGCACGAGTGTCAGGCAACTACCAACTGGCGTCCGAGCGTGCGAAACTATGCAGAGCGGAAGGCAAAGGAGGATCGTAAGGGGTGAAGGGCGGAAGTGGTGGCTGAAGCTGCAGAGGCAGGGTTAGGCATCCGCAATGACCGCCGGAACTCCGCCAACCTCAATACCAAGATGGTCAAGATGATTCCATGATGAAAACGTTGAAATCGTTATCTCTTCCAGAAGAGCAGTGGAGCAATTGATCTACGAGTGCACGGACCTTCACACGCTCCCTGTCCGAGTACACGGTTCCAATTCAGAGGGAAATCAGCAGGGCCGCCTTGCTGTAAAAGGGAGATCTGCATGACATCATGACATTGGCAGCTGCCGCCCAATATATGGCTCCTTTCCGTCACCTATAACTTAGTAACCATCATCATAAGCAAGACGAGTTAGGTTTGTCAAAGGGATATCATACTCCGAAGTTCTTCAACACCTCACAAAGTAATCAGGAGGACGGTGTTCACAACACGTTTCACGAATCTGAAAGAATGTCCACAATGCTTCGAGCGATGTTGGGAACACCGCCGGTTGATCGGAGTCGTCGACAATTGATGCCACATGTCACATAAGGCGCTTTGCTAACTTCTGCTGGACGAAGACCTCTATTGACAGCTGTTAGATCGTTGCTAAAAGTACGCCAGGGTTTCCATTAAACTCTGGTCCAACCTGTTCGTGAAACATCTGAATCAACTATACAACTCGTGTTACTTGAGCGCTGGTGACAAACTGGGCCATTTTGGCGCGCGATGGCGACGGCTAGCAATGTTGCCGGCGCCCGCACGCTACACATGTGAACAACACACGTACACATTCTTAGCAATCCTGTTAGTCCGAACTTGATACTAGGCTCGAGGTCTTAGCAAGCGCAATGTGGACATTCGATGCGGAACTGGCGAAGAGAAACCTCCCCTCTTCACAACAAACAAGAGACAGACAACACTGCCTTAGGAGCAGAAATGTATGTGTCCTGTTACAGTATAAAATGTGTAGTATGTATGTATTAACGGTAACTCAATGTCTTGAATGTGTCAGAGGATGGTCGTCGTGTCCACATGTTACTCTGGAAATACTGTGCCTTTCAAATTTTCAGCTCTCGCGATCGGATACGCTGCGCAACCACTCCGTCATCAGCAACCTTATGACGTACGGAGCATTCCGTGAGCGTTACCCAGAGGTGAGCTAGTCAGTTAACCGTACCGGCATTATGGCTGTGTACCCATAGCTGCATAGATACGATGGGAGCTATTCTTCAACGAGGAGCTCCGAGCAAGTCTTGGACCACTTACCGACGACATGCTTGTGAACGTTGTCGACCTAGGCTATTTCGATGGGTTGTCGACTCTGGTGAGGTCGAAGCCACTAAGGTGGGGTAGTTTGCTGCTTTCCGTTTTCAGAGCATCCGAATAGTATGAACCATTATAAACTGCAGTTTGGTACTCGTTGTTGTCCCTAGCATTGCAACATTTCATTTCTAACTCTTGAGTCACCGGAAACCTTGTGATTTAACTACGTATGAGGTGCGGGATGCGCTAGAGCATCCCTCACCTCATACTCGAAAATTACAACACTTCCTATGCTCCCCGGTCAAAGTAAGCAGTCATCCAAGGTGCTCCCTGCTTTCTCTTTTCTCCTGAAAAACAACTCTGAGACAAGATGTCTTACTATTCTAGCGCAATTCTTGTATCATGGGACCTTGCTAAACGCTCTCCTAAAACTCTTCTATGGCAGTTCAGCCATGTGAGCACTCACAGTATTAGAATTAGTCAAATGGAGCGCGTAAAACAAATTCGCACACCTAAGCCATCCGTTGTTCTGCAGCAGCGTAGCAGCTGTTTGTTCAGCTCAGTTAACAACTACATGATGTGGAGACTAGTGTCTACGTTCGACATGTACCTTCCACCGCAGTTTCGCCGCCCTTCTCAAGAGTTTCAAGCCAGTATGTTTGGCGCAACTGCTGAGGTGGGTACCTTCTCGAATAACGGGCAGCGTACAGAACACGATAAGTACCTTATTCTGAAGGAACCACACTGGGAAAACTGCGTTCGAGAAGTCGCCGAGAACCTCGCCATGCCGTTGTCAACAGCTTATGCTAGCACGTATTTTTCACCAGAAGACAGGCGAAACGTGAGTGGTCCCTTCTCGTGTAGAGAACGGGTTCAACGAGGGTAATTTTTAGGCGGAAGAGATGATAGAAGACCTTAAGAAGTCGATGGAGCGTTTGCTGCTGGACGCCGAGTGGATGGATGGCATGACAAGAACAGCCGCGCTGAAGAAGCTCGAAAACATGGGGCACAAGATAGGGTGAGTGGTATCTCTCATCAAATATTAGGCTGCCGCAAGGTCGATCACCGAAACAGACCGCTTACTTCAAACTGCTATAACTCAGCTTAAGCACAACTTTACCAATTGTTGTAAAAACCACCGGAATCTATACATTTTTACCATCGAATGTGTAATAAATCTAAGCCTTTACAGTGAAAACTGAGATCACAGGAATTAACGAGATCAAGGATGGCACATTCAACATCAGTGAATTGTTTCTGACGCAAATGAGAATCAAGAGCTCGGCAAAGTGATAGTATGTGGGGGAAGGTCGGGAGAATATGGTGGGTGACGGAGAACTTCGATACCTAAATGGGCCAATTTTCGCCGAGTGATTTGTGAGCTGTGTGGCCTTGCGTTGTCCTGCAACAGGAGCGGCCCTCCTCTATTCATCACTGGCGGCTAAAATTTTTGCAACTTCCTATAAATTTGGCCAAAATCACAGCAGTAAGACTCTGCTGAGACTGCCTCGCCAGGTTGCATAAAGCTGTAATAGATTACAGCTTTATGCAACCTGCTTTACAACACCTTCACAAAGTAAGCATAACTTTTTTAGGGTGAAGGTCGGCTTTAGAAAAGAATGTTGGAGGAGCATCCTTATCTACCCAGACAAATTCCCGCTTCCTGTCATCGTAAAAGATCCGGTTTTCCATAGTTATATAGCACGGCTTACAAAAGGATCATTTTTAAAGCGAACTAGAAGGTCCAAGCAAGTGTTGAGCTCCTCATCGGTCAGCTCATGAGGCGCCCACTTCGATATCTTCTTTACCTTGCAGATTCTCGCCAAATGTCTTGCTACCGTGCTATGATGTACTCCAAGGTCCTCTGCTAAGGCAACTAACTGTATTCGTCTCCAGACTTGCTTCGACGGTTCTCCTCAAAACTTCATCGTCAAGCGACGACTTACCCCCGCGACTCGGTTTTCCTTCGAGATCAAAATCGCCAGAAGCGATTTTTTCAAAGCAGGGCTTCACCGCTCGTTCACAAGGACGGTCCGTCCCAAAAGCGCTGCTAAGTTCACGGAATGCCTCTGCAGCGCGGTTCATAGTTTTACGGAGCCCTGGAAAAGGTCGGCTAGAAAAATTAGGGCGACATCCACATGTTTTTCGAAAGAGTGGGAAAAGCCTACCGAGAGGTATGTGTAGCTTTCTCTGAGACGGAACCATTTAAGGTTAAAACCTATTTACTTTCATATACATTGAAACGAAGATTAATTTTGCGACTGCCTAATAGATGGAGCGGTAGTGACTGTGAGACATTCTTCAGGTTTCCGGATGCTTTGTTCAACCAGAGTGCCGTCATGAAGCCGTTCGAACACGTCCGGTTGACAGAGGATCGTTACTTTGAAAACGCGCTGCAGTTGAAGAAGGCAGCTGTTCGGTACGTGGCCTTGCGATTGACAAAAACAGAACTACATTCAGTTCCGTAGAAAACACTTCACCAAGAGCATAGGGGGCTAGTTTAACAGTTTAGCAGGGGTTAGTTTAACGTTTGGGACATGGGTTTGCTTCATCCACCCACACAATGCACTATTCCTCCGACTATAAAGCAGAAAACAGCACAAGTGTAGGTGCACTTAAAAATAATGCAGGATACCGAACTGAGATGAATTTGAGGCGATAAATCAAATTTCCAAACCCTTTGCTACAGCCACACCATTGTCGTGTAGAAAAATCTCTTCAAAATCTTTGACAAATATCTCTTCGAAAAGCGCAGTTCCTGGAGTTAAGTGGTTTTAGAACTCATCTCGTAAGGCTGTTTAATTTTTAAGGTCTATATGAGAATCCTGATTAAAATAAAGTTCGTTAACACATAGATTTTCAATGACTATCATCAAGGATGCTCTCGTGCAGAGTCTATCAAACATCAAAGTGTTTCCTCCTATTTGATGAAGAACTAACTCACAAAAAGTCACCTACTATGTATACACCTACTATGTCACCTACTAATTATAAAGGTGTGAAGATCAACACAGCAGTTGCTGAGAACTTTACTGCATCTGGTATCTTCCTTGCTCATATTAGGTTACCCGGAAAGTTCTCAGCGTTTTGAATGTTTCTCTTTGAACTACCATAAGTTTCGCGACTCTTATCGGATTAAGTCGAAATAAACACCTTTCGAATTAGCACTCTATTGTTAACGGATCACAAGTCGACTTATTCCATCAGCGAAAAAACTGGGTGGTCGAGATTCGACAGAATCCACGAAGGCTGTTGATTGGAGAATTTTTTACAAGCTAGAAAGTTCTGAAGGTGTTTGAAAAGGTGGTATTCGGTTGGCGAAAGGTCTGGAGAATATGGCGGGTGAGGCAGAGCTTCAACGCTTAACTCGTTCAATTTTCGAATAGTGATTTATGAAAAGTGTGGGCTGGCGTTATCGTGCAAAAGAATCGGGCCTCTTCTGTTGACCAACAGCTGAAGTTGACGCAATTTTCGGTGCATTTGGTCGATCTCCTTACAGTAAGACTCTACTGTGATCGTTTCGCCTGGTGCCAAAAAGTTGTAATGGATCACACCAGCCGCCGACCACCACACAGTGACCATTACTTTTTCCGGTGGACGTAATTCTTCTTCTTGGTAGCGGTGTTCGTTCCTCCACGTGGTGCCACTGGAAACTGTTCGCTTCTGCGATCTTAGATAATCACGGACGTTCGAGTACAGGCGGCAGGCCAGTCTATGGAGATCCCGCGACACATTACATGGGTGATGACGTTAAGTGAGTATCGAGATAGTGCTACGGCGTCCGCGGGAGCCGACGCGCACTCGCAGAGCCCGGCGAGTGTGGAATGTATGCGAGGGTCCCTGATGCGAGGACGGCATCGGGGGGAAACTAAGGTAGCCCGAAGGTCCCGTAACGTAGGCCAGACCCGCGTAGCTACGCTGAATGTAGGACGTTGACGGGCCGCTCGTGCGAGTTAGCAGAAGCATTGGAGCGAAGATGAGTCAACTTATGTGCGGTACAGGAGACGAGGTGGTCCTGTTGTAAGTCGAGAGACATAGGCCGAGGCTTCAAGGCCATTCTGTGCGACAGTCCCAGGACCACCAGGTGTAATCGTCTCGAACGTCTCCGACACGCGATTATAAGCGCGGAACGTTTTAATGACCGCTTGATGAAGGTCGTGGTCGCAGCTGAACAGCGTATGTATCATTTCTTCTCTGGGTACGCTCCGCATGCAGGCTGCTCTGAGAGAGCCAAGGATGAGTTTTGGACCCTGCTTGATGAAAAGACAGCAGAGATACGGTCAGAAGACGCTGTCGTTATCGTAGGTGACCTCATGTGGGGACTGCGAAAGATGGTCACAGCTGTCAGGGCGGTTTTGGATATGGAGCACGTAACGATGATGGTGAGAGAATCCTTGAGTGTGCGGACTCGCATCACCTCATCATCGCGAACACCGCATTTCGAAAGCGTGACTCCCATCTGGTGTCTTTCTATAGCGGTAGCACCAAGACGCAGATCGACTTCATCCTTGTGAAGCATCGCGATCGAAAGCTGGTTACAGATGCGAAGGTGGTACCGTACATACTTCCCCACACATCACCGTCCGCTGATATACACTCTTAAGTTCGCCCCTCCAAGGCTGAGGCATGCCGAGCGATGCGGTCCACCAAGAAACAAGTGGTGGCGGTTGAAGGAAAACGCTGCAGGCTTTGTTTCTCGTATTCGGTTACCGACGGTGACAATCGTCGACAAAATATAGAAAGATGCCACCGATACGATATTACAAGTTGTATGTTCTGAATTAGGCACGGCTAAGCCTGGACGCCGCAAGATCGAGAAGCTGGCGTGGCTGTGGACTAACGACGTAAGAGAAAAAGTCCGGGAGAAGAAAAACTTATATCACGCGTTCCTGCGCGACAAGACCGCAGACAAATGGCGTATGTACCGGGAGGCTAACAAAGCGGCAAAGAAGGCCGTAGCCGTTGCAAAAGCCGTCCATTATGATTATCTCAGCGATAAACTTTGCCTAATCACCAATCCCTTGCGTCCGTTTTACGCACGGTCCTGTGCAGAAAATTACTGTGGATGAGACGGAGGGTGCTTTGAAGAAGATGAAGCCATGCAAAGCAACGGGCCCCGACGATATAGCGGCCGACCTAGGAAGTTGAGGCGCTAGAGTCCTGCTGAGTGGCTAACGAAGTTTTTCAACCAGGTTGTTATGGAAAAGAAGGTACCTGGTGGTTGGCAGAGAACCACGACGATCCCGATATGGAAGAAGAAGGGCACTCTTGCGGATTGCACGAATCACCGTCCAATGCGCTTGCTCTCGCACAGCGTGAAAATCTTCGAGCGAATTGTAGATGGACGTATTCGCGATATCGTCCAACTTTCCACCAATCAATGTGGCTTCGTAGAGGGCTGTGGCACCATCGATGCCATACATGCTGCTCGTCTTCTGGTAGAGACACATCGCGAAAAGCAGAAACCGCTGCACTTAGCTTTTCTCGACTTAGAGAAAACATTTGAACGTGTACCGCGTGAGGTTATATGGTACGCCTTACGACAACACAGTGTTCCCGAAGAGCTTATTGAGTGGGTGCGCATACTTTACTCTGGTCCAAAGAGTAAAGTATGCGCACCCAGCCGGCACATCGGCGGAGTTTCCTATCTCCGTCGGTGTTCACCAGGGCTCTGCGCTTTCTCCGCTCTTTTTCATTGTCGTAATAGATGCCATTTCGAGAGACCTTCAGAAACATACTCCCTGGACGTTGCTGTATGCAGATGACGTAATGCAAGCAAAGAGAAGAGCGAAATCAAGCGACAAGGGCAAGCTTGGTAGGACCGCTAGCCGTTGTACGGGCTCAAGCTAAACGTCAAAAAATCTTAGTACTTGACAACAGACATAAACGAAGTCGGGTCATTGAGATCAATGGCACCGCACTAGTACGGACGACAAACTTCAACTATCTTGGATCTGCAATTGCGTCTGATGGTAGTCTGACTTTCGAGGTGAACTCGCGCGTGAGCGCGGTGTGGTCCAAATGGCGCTCGATGACAGCCGTTTTATGCGACAGGAAGACACCGGAACGCCATAAATGGAAGATTTATAGAACCATCGTCCGACCAGTAGCGATGTATGGAGCTGAATGCTGGCCTGCAACCAAGGAGGTTGAGGCTCGCCTCAGCGTAATGGGAACGAAAATGCTGCGCTGGACGGCTGGTGTTACGCCTCCTTATTCGCAACGATGAAATACGTCAGAAGTTTGGAGTCGCTCCAATTGCTGACAAGTTACGTGAAGCTCGCCTTCGGTGGTATGGCCACGTTCTTCGAGCTAGTGGTGGCCCTGTTAGGAAGATTGACCTTAACATAGATGTGCCCGGAAAACGGCTAAAGGGCGGTCCGAGCAGCATTGGCTTGACGCGTTGCATGTGGACCTGAAGGTTGCTGGTATCCATCCCGATCAACCATTTGATCGGTAGAACTAGCGTCACCACACCAGAAGAGCGGACCCCGCCACCAAGTGGGACAGACGCTGATGAAAATGATGATGATACGGACAGTGGTTGGACGTCGATGAACGGACATAGCATAAAGAACAACAAAGGCGAACCTCCGCCAAAAAATGTAGTGGTCACTGTGTGGTGTGGTGTGATGCATTACAACTTTTTGGCACCAGACCAAGCGATCACAGCAGAGTCCAATTGCAAGCAAATCGACCAAATACACCGAAAATTGGGTCAACTTCACCCAGCGGTGGTCAACAGAAGAGGCCTTTTGCACGATAACGCCCGCCCACACATTTCACAAATCACTATTCGAAATTTGAACGAGTTAAGGGTTGAAGTTCTGCCTTACCCGCCATATTCTCCAGACCTCTCGCTAACCGACTACCACCTTTTCAAACACTTTCACAACTTTCTCGCTGGCAAAACCTTTCACCAATCAGGACCAAGCCGAAACAGCTTTCGTGGATTTTGTCGAATCTCGACCACCCAATTTTTTGCTGATGGAATAAATCGACTGGTGGCTCGTTGGCAAAAGTGTATTGATTCAAATGGTGTTTATCTCGACCAAATCTGATAAGATTTGAAGAGAAGTGAAGCACTCAAAACGCTGAGAACTTTTCGGGCAGTAAAATACGATGACCTATTGTGGATGTCTGCACAAGCGTGTAGAGGAGCTATTGCTTCTAATCTTGTTGCTTCAAGTTAATGTCTAGAGGTCTGGGTGTGTTGCGGATTGTGTAATATCGAAATGATGGAAGAGTGCATATGTATTGAGTTTTTCTACATTCTACAGCCTGTTCAGGCTGGATTATAATCCATGTTTTGAATAAATAAATGAGTAAATAAACCTCTTGCGATACATTCACCAAAAAAGGTACATATTCTCTGCTGAAATATGAGCAGATTTCAGCTACAGTCTTACGTTTTCTGGAAAAAGGCGTGTCATTTGAGGATTTGGGATAGGGTGCGAAGCCAGATGAGCCATTCTACTCATTTTTTTTCATTATTAATTGTGAGTCACTGTCAAAGTGGCGCCACCATACCAGAATAGCGGACTCCGCCCGTCGAAGCGGGAGAAACGCTGAAATCTGAGAAACGCTGAAGAAGAACCCTCAACCCTTAACTCGTTCAATTTTCGAATAGTGATTTATGAAAAGTGTGGCGTTATCGTGCAAAAGGATCGGGCCTCTCCTGTTGACCACTGCTAGCTGAAGTTGACGCAATTTTCGGTGCATTTCGTCAATGTGATCGTTTTGCCTGGTGCCAAAAAGTTGTAATAGATCACACCAGCCGCTGATCTCCGCACAGTGACCATTACCTTTTTTCTGGTGGTTCACCTATCGATAATACATTGGGGTTCTTCGGCGTTCAACCACTTTCGGAAACGTTTTTTGTGATCATACAGAATCCACTTTTCATCGCAAGTGATGGCTCTATCCAGAAACGGATCAGTTTTGTTGAGCAAAAGTAGAGAATAACAAGTCTCGAAACGTGACAATTTTTGGCGCTTACTCGGGGGTACCAATTTTCGAGCTTTTTTACCTTCCCAAGGCGTTTCATAGCATCCGCAACTGCAGCTTCACTGAGGTTTAGCACCTCCGCGATCCCGCGAGCTGTTTAGGATAGCCCAGCTTGAGTTATAGACGAATAGGAGACGTGTGGACAAATGAAGTGAATTCAAGGTTAACCATCATGTCACCTGTTTCTCATCTTACCCTAAACAGGTTACATAATGACAAGGGGCATAGTAAAGAGGAAAGCAGAAAGTTAAATGTGGTACTTACCGAGGCTCATCACTAGGGTAGGGGTGAGTGAGCATATCAAGAAAGGACCACTTCATATATCAGTTGTTAGGACCAAAAGGCGGGAACGGGGAGAGTAAACAACAATAGGTCAAAAGGCCAAACAAGGGGTGACGGGCAACTAGCTGCAACCACAAAACATAAAGGTTAAAAAAAGTTAAAGTTAAGTTATTAAAAGGTTGAATATACTAGTAGCCTTAACAATTGTAGATAAGATCTATGCAAAACTTTTTTGAATCCTTGTAAGTATGGAACATGCCACATTTGTGACTAATATTTCTATTTTTTAGAAAACACTGTAAGATGGATTAAATATAATTGTTTCATCATATTCAAAATAAAGTAAGGAGACGATAAGATTTTTAAATCTAACCAGGAAGTCATTGTACTTGAAGCATGGGCGAGAAAGTCTAAGCATTTCACCATAAATGATCGCTACTTTATTATTTACAATATAATACTGGTAAAGGAGGAACTATGAGGGAATTTATTAGCTTCAAAATCAAAGTAATCAGTATTACTGTATTGCCTAGTAAAGGTCTTGTTCTCTAAAATGTAAATGCTTAAGTCAAGAAAGTTACATTCAAAAATGTCATTATTAGAGATTTCTAACTTCAAAATGTTTTGATAAGTATTCGAAAGCAAGTTGTTAAGAACATTTAATTCAATATCATGAGTAATCGAAATATCATCCATACATCTATGTATATGGGTGGAATTCTTTACTGTAATATACAGTAATATGCAAAACTGTTATACTCTAAAGAAGATAGGGTCACATCAGCTATAACAGGACTAGCGCTGCCGCCTTGAGCAACACCAGTTATTTGCTTGTCAATTTTGTTACCAATTTTACAACAGCTGATGTTCAACAGATACTCAGCCACATATAGGATGTCATGGCACCTATAGGCCCCTATAACCTGAAGAAGTGTCGCTGTAAAACACCTTAGCTCCATTAACAATCAAAAACTTTTTACCTGAGTTTTTGAAGCAAGCGCATATCCGTAAAGTCGGCAGAAAACAGTTTCATATTAGTGTTATTAATGCAGCAAATATCTTTAGAAATATTAATGTCGTTTATAGACCAAAAGTTTTTGGCACAATTGTGATTATTGCATAAGCTAATTGCATAGTTTTTGAAATGATTTCTAAAGTGTGAAAGAATCTTTATATGTTCTATAGCTAAGGGTTTTACAAAACTGCTATAAGCAGCTGTAGTGAACCTAAATTTTTCAGGCTGCCTATGCAATTTTGGAAAACAGCATATTAATGGAACATTTGTTTTACATTCTTGTTTTAGGTTAAAAGGAGGTTTTTGTGCTTTATAATTATAGTTCGTTCACATTCACTAGAAGGTTATATACATTGTTAATAGAACAATTGTTAAACTTTTCAATTGCATCATGAACAATACTACGATACAATTTTTTACAAATAAAGGCATAATTGGATGAGGCTTTGTCTAAAGGACACATTATGAAGCTTTCTTGTATTTTCTTGATTTCCTTATAAAAGGATTTGAGTGCGTATTTACCTTTATCATTATCATTACTATCATAAATGAGAGGTTTAGTCTTGGAAATGGAAAATAAGGAATTAAAAATAGTTTCAATATTTTAAAGAATATTTGTATTAAGCCCGTATCTGTATTTTTATTTTAACCCTTTTCACGCGCAACTATCAAGTGACCGCCGTATGCCAGCGCATATTTTTCCCGCGCGCTGATTATTTGTATTATTTTATTTGTATTATTTGTTAGGTATGGAAAAACAGTAACAAATGAAGTTTCCCATAGACCGTCTTGACCGTAGATATTAGTGGACTCAGTGTTAGTGGACTCAGACTATTGCACTAATACATATTTGATAATATTCCATGAACTATTTTGAAGATGGTGGCTGACCATGCCGTCGGACATTGTCCCACGCGGCAAAAAAGTGAAAAAAGTGAAGAAATCGTTGGACAATGTCGTGAAAGGGTTAAGAAAAATTATATTAGTTTTCTTTCCTTCCTCTTCTTGCACACGTCCATCTTTTTTGCACTTTTGCATGGAGTTAGGCCGATGGAGTTATACAGGCACTTACTTACACCCAGGGGAGGGTAAGTAGTACACCTCTGGCTAGCCATTTTCCATCGGAGTGCCGACCCCGTGAGGCAGCCCTCCAACGCCTTAAAGCAACCTTCCCACTCACTAGGGACTTGGTTGTCCCTGGTGTTTGATCTCAGGCCAAAAAACGAAACAGCATCCTATACACTTCAAACTCCCTTTCAGACAAAACCTTACATGAGTGCAAGGTTAACGGCAAGTACAACCTTTCAATTTACGCACTACCAACCACTCGAAAAAATGTAGTACTACTATTGGCAATGTAATGGATAGTAATAATTACGTACAATCGTTTGCCAAATTTATAATCCCTACATGTAAACAAAGCAATTCACTGTCTTTCTACACACGCCATTTATTGCTTAACCTACTGCATTGTGATAAAAAGTATGTGGGACTCCCTACATGTAAACTAGACCATGGTTAAAGAATACTGTAGTCATATCCCCGGGTGGTGGATAGGGGATTAAACGCGAACCAAATGCGACCGTGTACTGCCCAGAGACGCAGGTGGGATGCAGGGGATGGACTCCTTGCTCCTGCTGTGTCGGGTCGACGCGTTCCTTGTGCGTGGGAGCGGCATGTTCGTGCACAGTCTGCGCGGATGTGTCCGTGACTGCGCGGATTGTAACTGTGTTGGCTCGGCCAAAAGCTTGCACTCGGTAGACTGGGAGTACATCGTAAGGCGATTCGAGGCCGCCTCAAAAGTCTCGCCCCGTCCCTTCGGGCAGTCTGGCTGGCTGCCCGGAGTTCTTCGCCCGCACGACAGAGCCTGACTAGCTACCCGTGTTGTATGGAAGTCAAACACAGCAGCACTAAAGGGCCTCATTCCCCTGACCCCGAAAGAGCCCCCATTTCTGCAGCGATGGGAAGGACGAGTACGAAGAGGCTGCTAAAATCTCAGGGCCTAACCAGGCTGCGCAAATTGAGAAGGACTAGGATGACGATCTGTACTTACAACGCCCGCACGCTCGCATCGGAAGCATCCGTCGAGGACCTGATGATGCAAGCCAGGAAGATCAAGTACGACGTCATCGGACTGACCGAGACGAGAAGACACCACCCCTACACGCCGCCTACGACTCCGGAGAAGAACTGTTCTCGGAACATGCGACAACAGGGGAGTAGGCGGCGTTGGTGTCCTCGTCAACACGCACTTGGCCATGAACATCGATTCGTACGAGTCTCTGACAACCCGAATCGAACGTCTGCGACTGAAGCGATGTGGTTCCGTGCCAGCTTTGGCTGTGATCATCGCGTTTCCCCAACATCCGACTGCGACGACGATAAAGTCGAAGTCTTCTACATGGAGCTGGAGAAGTTCTATAAGGAAGACCGCACCTTCTACAATGTGATCGTCGGCGACTTCGACGCCAAGATCGGGCCACGAAGGTCGCCGGAAGAACTTCACATTGAAACCCACGGTTTGGAGTGGAACGAGCAAGGTGAAAGGCTGTCTGAGTTTATCATGTCGACCAAGACCATCCATGGAAACTCGCAGTTCCAGAAGCCTCCCTCCCTACGATGGACCTGGGAATCTCCCGGTGGCCAGTTCCACAACGAGATCGACCACGTCATTTTCAATCGCAAGTATTGCCTGACCGACGTCTCCGTTGTCCCCAAGTTCTACACGGGATCGGACCACCGCCTCCTTCGCGCGAGGTTTCGCTTTTCGCGTCAAGGAGAGAAGGCCGCGAAGTTCAAGAAGAGGAATCCCAGAACTACCATCAACTGGGACCTTTACACCTCTCTTGCCGGTCTTTGGGAAGGCCGTCATGGACAACATCGACGAGGAATACGACCGCTTCGTGCACCATCTCCACGATAGTGCTAAGGGAGCCGAGAGCTTGAAGACCACCAAGAGACGCCTGTCTCCGGAAACTCTCGAGCTCATACGCCAGCGTGGAGCAGCGCGAGTGTCATGCAACTACCAGCTGACGTCCGAGCTTGCGAAGCTATTCAGAGCGGCGATAGAGGAAGATCTCAAGGAGAGAAGGGCGGAAGTGTTGGCTGAAGCAGCAGAGGCAGGGTTGAGCATCCGCAATGCCCGCCGAAACTTCGCCAACTTCAAGACCAAGATGACCGCTCTCCGACGTCCTGACGGAACCGTCACCTCTTCCAGAAGGACCGTGGAGAAGGTCATCCACGATCTCTACTCCGATCTCTTCGATAGCCACGTCCACCTGCCCCCATGCCATCTTCCGCAGGATGGATACGTCGTTCCCTCTGTTCTCCCTTCCGAGATCCGACACGCCAACTCGTCGGTGAAGAAACGTACAGCACCCGGCCCTGACAGGATCAGACCCGAACACCTGAAGAACCTCCCGCCAGCGCTCATCAACACCCTGGCGCGGCTCTTCACCCTGTCGGAGTGCAAGGTTCCATCTCAGTGGAAGACCAGCAAGACCGTCTTGCTGTACAAGAAGGGAGACGTGCACGACATTGGCAACTATCGCCCGATCTGCCTGCTGTCCGTAGTCTACAAGCTCTTCACTCGAGTCATCCTGAATAGGATCAGCAGAACGCTGGATGAAGGACAGCCACGCGAACAAGCAGGATGTCGGAGAGGATTCAGCACGATCGACCACATACACACCATTACGAAGCTCATCGAAGTGTCGCGAGAGTACAAGCTGCCGCTGTGCCTTACGTTCATCGACCTGAAGAAGGCATTCGACTCCGTCGAGACTGAAGCGGTCCACGAAGCCCTGCTCACTCAGGGCGTTCCTACTCAGTACATCAGAGTCCTTCGAGAGCTGTGCAGTGGATTCACGACCAAGATCTCTCCATTCTACAACGACGTCGTCATCGACGTAAGGAGAGGGGTTCGGCAAGGGGATACCATATCCCCGAAGCTCTTCAGCGCCACCCTCGAAAACGTCATGCGCGAACTAGAATGGGAAGACATGGGAGTGAAGGTCGACGGCCAGCAGCTGCACCATCTTCGTTTCGCTGACGACATCGTGCTCATAACACCGAACATCAGCCAGGCGGAGCGAATGCTGGCCGAATTCGATCGTGTATGTGGGAATGTTGGACTGCAGCTGAATCTTACGAAGACGATGTTCATGAGGAACGGACAAGTTTCTGATGCCCCATTCTCGCTCAACGGAACGAACATCTCCGAATGCTCCAGCTACGTGTATCTGGGTCGCGAAGTCAATATGGCCAACGACCTAGCGCCGGAGCTGAGCAGGAGGAAACGAGCGGCTTGGGAAGCTTTTAAGAGCGTCGAATAAGTCGCGAAGAAGACGAAGAACGTCCGACTCCGTGCCCACCTATTCGACTCTACCGTTCTTCCTGCCCTAACATACGCCTCAGAAACCTGGGCTATGCGAAAGCAGGATGAACACGCGATCAGCGTCGCGCAGTGTCGAGAGGACGATGCTCGGAGTGACAATCGAGAGGACGATGCTCGGAGTGACACGACTCACGCAAGTGAGAGAAGGCCTCCGGAGTTCCGAGCTTCGCCGACGTTCGAAGATCAGAGACGCTGTCGCTTGGGCCAAGTTGTCGAAAATGAGGTGGGCCGGCCACGTAATGCGCTTCGCAGACACCCGCTGGACGAGAGCCGTTACCGACTGGATTCCGCGGGATGTCAATAGAACACCGGGACGCCCACCAACGCGTTGGTCGGACTTCTTCGTAAAAGCCCTGAACGACCGATATGACGCTCTTCGTGTCCCTCGAGCGAGGAGGATCCATTGGACCACTTTGGCACGCGACAGGGACGAATGGAGACGCTGCTGGCGCCCGCTCGAGCAAGTCGATGATCAACGGGACGACAAGTGATACAAGTGAAGTAGTCATATCAATAATAAGGATAAGAAGAAAATATTTTATGAACATTTCAGCTCCTCTTGTCCTAGCAGGCACTTTAAGGTCACTATCTTGGATAACCTTTTATGTAGCATGGATGTGAATATTTTGAAGAAAAAAGAATTGTTTTGGATAAAGCTTCTAGTAACCGCTTATCCCTTTGGCTTTAATGATAACATAAAAGGCTATTGTAATATTTCTCAAATTCCGAAACACTTAATCACAAGGCCAATCACCCATTCTTTAGCTTGCGAATAGTTAAAGGCTGAAGTAATAGACGAAGGAAAAGTAGAAAGTTTAATACAACATTCAATACATGCGATGTCATTGAGGATATTGAATATTTTGTACATAATGCTAACAACAATAGTTATGATCTCTATAAATACTAAAAATCCAAAAAATGCTTACATTTCCCTTTTTATTAAAATTGCATACGATAATTTTGGTCGTTTTAGTATTTTTTATATTTTAGTTTTGGTTGTTTCAACATAATATTAGGTTGTCCCATAAGTCTTCGGCGTTTTTTTCAACGATTCACTGAAGATTTCGCCGGCGGTCTCCTGCACAGCGCCGCATACGTTTTGAAAGAGAATGATTTGCTCTATCAGAGCATGTATTGCTTTTCTTTCTTCATCATGAATTTTGTCAATTTTTAGGTCGTTGAAGTGAAAAGTGAAAAGGTGAAAAAGTAGCCGATTGCGCACTTGTTCTCTCCGCTTAGGTTTGTAATTTTTTGCGCAGTTTTTTTGAGCATTTGGGAGACAGTGTTCTGTACTACAAGAATATGTGTTAGTGCTATTTGCTCATCTGTCCTTTATTGATTTTTAGGTCATCAAATTGGGACGTTCGAAGGAGGATGGTTATTTTTGCCTCTGTTTGGACTTTTTCTGTTGGTGTTATATGTCATTCGAAAGAGAATGTCTTGCTCTATAAGAATATATGTCGCGTTTATTGATTTCTTTTGAATATCAACAAAATGCCAAAAAGAGAAAAATCGTCTTCACCAACAACTCCTTCTCCTTCTTCAGTTGTTGATATTCGACAGAAATCAGCGTGAGCCAATAAACGCGACACAAATTCTTACTGAACAAGACATCCTCTTTCAAACGACATAAGACACCAAGCAAAAAAATCCAACCACAGAACCGGAGTTTTGGTAAAATTCGGACGGAAAAGTAGGAATTCCCAATTTGATGGACTAAAAATCAATAAAGGGCAAATGAACAAATAGGACCAACACATATTCTTGTAGTACAGAACATTGTCTTCCAAGTGCTATAAAAAAACTGCGCAAAAATTTACAAACCTAAGCGGAGAGAACAAGTGCGCAAATGGCTACATTTTCACTTTTTCACTTTTCACTTCAACGACCTAAAAATTGACAAATTTCATGATGAAAAAAGAAATGCAATACATGCTGCTCTGATAGAGCAAATCATTTTCTTTCGAAAGCTATGCAGCGCTATGCAAGAGACCGCCGGCGAAATCTGCAGTGAATCGTTGAAAAAAACGGCGGGTACTTATGGGACAACCTAATATTTTAATTTTGGTGATTTTATCATAAACTATAGACTTTTAGAATAATTTATGAATGCACTAACCCGACTTCCAAAGCTATTTTTAATTATAACAAATTTCTTCGTAATGTTCAACTTACCGACCTTTCGCAAATTACTTGTATGTAGATTGTAGATATTCGGCATATGTCAACCTTCACAATAGACATGTAGTAACGGGTGGTTTAAAAGTATTTCATAACAATCCCGTTATCTACAATATACTCAGAAAAGGAACTGCATTCAGACCCAAGTCTAAAATTTGTCTTAAAAACATTATTGGAATATGGAAGTACTTTTTAAGACACTGTTAACCCTTTCACGACATTGTCGGACATTTTTCTTGCTGCGTGGGACAGCGTCCGACGACATCATCGGACACCCTCTTCAAAATAGTTCATGGAATATTATCAAACATGTATTAGCACAATATTAATAACTGAGTCCACCACTAATATCTGCGGTCAAGACGGTCCATGGGAAACTTCATTTGTTACTGTTTTTTCATATTTAACAAATATTACAATTAATAAAGTAATACAAATAATCAGCGCGCGAAAAGAAAAATACGCGCTATCCCACCCGGCAGTCACTTGAAAATCGCGCGTGTTGTGAAAAGGTTAAAATAAAAAACAGATACAGGCTTAATACTAATATTCTTAAAATTATTGAAACTATTTTTAATTCCTTCTTCTCGAATTCCAAAACTAGACCACTCATTTATGGTGGTAATGATAATGATAAAGATGAATACGTACTCAAATCCTTTTATAAGGAAGTCAAGAAAATACAAGAACGCTTCATAATGTGTCCTTTAGACAAAACCTCATCCAGTTATGCCTTTATTTGTAAAAAATTGTATCGTAGTATTGTTCGTGATGCAATTGAAAAGTTTAACAATTGTTCTATTAACAATGTATATAACCTTCTAGTGAATGTGAACAAACCATAATTACAAAGCACGAAAACCTCCTTTCCAGTCGTAACCTAAAACAAGAATGTAAAACAAATGTTCCATTAATATACCGTTTTCCAAAATTGCATAAACAGCCTGTAAAATTTAGGTTTATTATAGGTGCTTATAGCAATTTATAAAACCCTTAGCAATAGAGCATATGAAGATTCTTTCACACTTTAGAAATCATCTCAAAAACTATGCAATTAGCGTATGGAATAATCACAATTGTACCAGAAACTTTTGGTCTGTAAACGACATTAATATTTCTAAAGATATTTGCTGCATTAATAACACTAATATTAAACTGTTTTCTGCCGACTTTACGGAAATGTTCACTAATATTCCACATAGCATAATTATTCGGATTATACCTGAGATTATTAACGCTTGCTTCAAAAACTCTGGTAAAATTTTTTGCTTGTTAGTGGAACTAAGGTGTTTTACAGCGACATTTCTTCAGATTATGTTGGATCTTATAGGTGCCATGACATCCTATAATATCTGTTAAACAACAGTTATTGTAAATTTGGTAACAAAATTTACAAACAAACAACTTGTGTTCCTTAAGGCGGCAACGCTAGTCCTGTTATAGCTGATTTGATCCTATCTTTTTTTTAAAATGCCAGCTCTACACCTACTGTTTATTACGGAAAGGAATTCCACTCATATAGGTATATGAACGATATTTCGATCAAGCATGATATTGAGTTAGATGTGCTTAACAACCTGCTTTCGAATACTAATCAAAACTTTTTGAAGTTAGAAATCACTAATAATGACATTTATGAAAGTAACGTTCCCGACTTAAGCATTTACATTTTAAATTACAAGATCTTTGCTAGGCAATACAATAACTATAATGTTGTAAGGAAAGTTCTGGCAGTTTTTCGACGTTGTTTTTGAAAAGCCACAATTCAGCTCAAATTCCTCCTGAAGAAGGGCTTATGCCCGAAACGTTGTCACCAATAAACATCAACTTCGAGTTTCAAGCAGTCACATATATCAAATTCCACCGTTATATTCAAGATAAGCACCATTGAAATCAACAGAACTCTGCAACATGGCACTAGCTTAGATATGCCATTTTCGTAAAAATCTAATGATCTAGACTGAATAAATTCTAGGAAAATAGATTCTACATCACGTTGGTTTTTAAGTACCCTATCTTTTAAAAAGCTATGTAGATGCTTGAAAAAGTGAAAGTCTGTTGTTGCTGCGTCCGGCGAATATGGCGGGTAAGTGAGAGTTTCGACCTGCAGTTCGTTGAATTTCTGGAGGACCGTCCGCGAAACATGTGGTCGTGCGTTGTCATGCAGAAGTGGCAGGCCGTGTCGCTTCACCAGTGAAGGCTGCTTTTTTTCAATTTTGCACACATTTCTACCAGTTGCTCGTAGTACAGCTCTGCTGTTATCGTTTGGCTAGGAGGAAGAAAGGAAGAGTGGACTATTCCAGTAGCGCCAGACCGTAATCATTGTCTTCTTGCAGTGTAGGAAAAAGGTTTTCGAGGGCTCGCTGACATTTACCCACTGAGCAGAACGCTTCTTATGATCATATGGGATCCAGTTCTTGTCGCAGGTAACAAGTCGATGTAGGAACGGCTCCGTAGAATTTCTTCTGATCAGGGAATTCGCGACCTCCACTCGACTCAGATGCTGCGCTTTGGTGAGGTTGTGGGCACCCACCTGTCGAGTTTGTTCACCGTGCCCAGTTGCTTGAGGTGATCAGCAACAACTGTATGGGAGACCGCTTGGTTTCTTGCTATCTCTCGGTGTGGTTGCCGAGGGTGCTTTTCAACTACTTTCTTCAAGGCATCGTGACCAACGAGCGATGGTCTTCCAGCTCGTGCCTCAGTCGATTCTTTTCCATTCCGAAACTTGAACCAGCGAGAAATGGTTCGCTCCGAAGTTCTTCCCATGCAGTGTTTACATCACAACTGTTTCCATCACCGTCCGACCAACTTTGAATTCATGAAGTAGAACAGTTCGGAAAGCCGTCTTGTCCACGCTATAGTTAAGGTTCCCTCAGAAATCAGAAATGTTGAATAAACACATGAAAAGCACTTCAGCAAGAAGAAAGACTATTTCCTCACCTGAGAAGCACAACTTATCGATTAGTTGACCAGCTGTTCAAATGTTGTGCAAGCTACCAGAGTGACGCGAAAACTGCCAGAACTTTCCTTGCCTAATACTATTAAAAAATAAAGTATTAGTAGTCATTTATGGTGAAACGCTTAGAATTTCTCGCCCATGCTTCAAGTACAATGACTTCCTGGTTAGATTTAAAAATCTTATCGTCTCTTTACTTTATTTTCAATATGATGAAACAATTATACTTAAAGCAATCTTACAGTGTTTTCTAAAAAAATAGAAATATTAGTCACAAATGTGGCATTGCCTGTCACCCATTATTTGACCTTGTGACCTATTGTTGTTTACCCTTTTCTTTCCCGCCTTTTGGTGATAATAGTTGATTGATAGAGCGCTCCTTTCTTGATCTGCTCACTCACTCCCTACCTTAGTGAGTGACCACATTTGAATTTCTCCTTTCCTCTTTTACTATTCACTTTGTCAGGCGGAGAGTCGTTGGATACACCGCCCCCAGAAAGGGGCGGTGCGAGGGGCGCGCCGAGGATATCCGCGCCTTCACATGGAGGCATCGCATTTCTAATCACTTCCCTTGGCCCTGCAGCTCTATTCCTGAACTGATTTCGTTCTTGAGACAAGAGTCAGAATCTCGTTCACCATATTTGAAGGAGAAGAGTTTTCAGGTGCAGCGCCAAGGCTTCCTTCAGGTCCCCCCCCCCATTGCTCAGTACGAAGGCGTCGTCCGCATTTTCCTACAGCAACATCTTCAGAGTTGGCAACATCTGGAAAATGACTTCAGAGTTCCCCGTGATGCGCTTCCCAATCGTTTGCTATCAGATGTTAGGTTTTTGGACGACGTCACGCCAATTAACGACGGCTTCGCGCGCAGCAAACTTGTCCCAATAGGGCGGCGCGGGTAGGGCGGGATGTGGGCGGCGGGCAGCACGGTGTACCGAGCGACTGCCCCACCCCCACTTTGTCATTTTGTCACCTGTCTAGGCTAAGAGGCGAAACAGGTGACATGATAGTTTACCTTGACTTCACTTCATTTGTCCACACGTCTTCTGGTTCGTTTATAACTCAACAGTTATTATGAGCCAACCTAATACAAACAGAGTCTCGACTGCTACCGCTCAAGGAATTGCTGCGTATCAACAAAACAAGTCTGTAGAAGGCCGATGAAAGGCACGAGGACGAAGTCAGAGAATCCACAATGGTCCCAGTACTGAAACAGTCTCACAAGAACCGCTCCACAAATTCGGTCTTTCGATTGATATCCATGATCTGCCATGTGGTAGCCGTAGAACATTTTCGAGGCTTTTCTGCAAGGAGCCTGTTCTTCTTTGGGGTTTTTTCTAATCCTATTCAGGTTTTCTTGAGTGAACAGCTTCAGGCAGATCGGGCGACAGTTGCCAATGTCGTGCACGTCTCCGTTCTTGTACAGCAATGCGGTCCTACTGGTCCTCCACGAAGATGCTGCCTTGCATTCCGACAGATAGCATATGGAATTAAGGGAGAAAATTGTTAAAACCCCAACAAGACTTTTCGATCAACCTAACACGTTAGATTGCATATTGCTAACGGCCTTCTAGAAGGAGGGAACATTGATCGCAACAGTACAAATAGTGCACATGTAATGACTCTGGCAAAGCGTTGCAGTACTAGAGGCTTTTGGGATGCGAACATCCTGCACTGGCAACATTGATAAAGCTCCTCCACAGCATAAACTTGGTGGCGAAATGTTTGCTTAATATGAAAATAATAGTACTAGTTCGTCGAACTTCCTAATATTTCGTGGAATATGAAACTTTATTGGACTGCTTTCAGATACCTGATGAAATGAAGCGCCTTAGAAGCCGCGATACTGAAAGAGGAAGTAGTGTAGACAGTATTGTAGCCATAGTAAAATGTATAGTAATTAAAGGCAACTGTCTTCTATACGTTTGGCGGGCAGTACCGTTCGAGAGCAATTAGTCCCAGAGAAACAAGAAAATTTTGCAGCAAGATGTCAAAGCACGTCACTGAACGAACAATTTGAAGTGTTGTGTGATGAAATTTATTCTCGGTGAACATTAGATTTGATGAACCACCTATCCAATCTTCGTCTCAAAATATATTATGTGTTCATTATAAAGTTCCATAAAAAGCTACAAAATGCTAAAGAGATGTCATGTTGAACTAATGCTTTAAATTTATGTTAAAAGATCTACCGTCTATCTAGTTGGAATCCTTGTTCAATTTTAGCCAGGAAGCACGCGTCGCATTGAATCCTGATACATGTGAATAAAAACTGATAATTAACGAAAATTAAACAGTGCCTAAAAAAGCGTTGTAAGGGTTATTGAAGCAAGATTCCTTCCTGGCTTATTTGGAGTTCGAAATTCTAATATGGGAGATGGTAGGGTTCAGATCAATCCGAATTTCTGGACCGCCACTGCAAGCTCTCTGATCCGATCTACCGATTGTAATCACATCAAATCTGGTCAACCTACAGGCTCCCGTGGTTGGCTGGGTCACCTTCGCCTCCGCGGCGAGTACTCTCTGGGGTCAGCGTGAAGCGGCAGGTGTCACGGCGCGGGTCGACACTAATTGACTCCGCAGGCACTGTCCCGCGACTTTGCCCGCGCCGAACGTCCCTCACCCTAATCGCATGAGTTACGGTTCATCTTTTGCTCATATTCTGCTTAGTACCAGAATTCGAGTGACTACTGAAGAATATTGAAGAAATATCGCGTGTCACTTGCAGCAGAAAATCTAATTAATCTGGACAACTGGATTGGTTTTGACCGAAAATTGATATGTAAGTGTACAAATGATGTAAATGATGTGTACATTATATGTATGTACTAGGTTGTCACATAAGTTCTGTCCGATCCCGATAGGCGTTACTTTGTGATTGTTTTTTCATGTATAGAGAAAGAAATTGCCTCGCCACAGTGTTAGCGAGGCAACTCAAAACATCAAGATGGCATGGGGAGAGGACTCCGCTAACGAACGCACCGTGCGCAGATGGTACCAGAAGTTCCGGGTTGGAGACGTGGACCTCGAAGATAAGGACCGCTCAGGACGACCAGCCAAATGTGATGACGGACGTTTGAAAGAACGAGTGGAAGCCGATTCACGATGAACTGTGCGTTAGATGAGGAAAGAACTTCAGGTCAGTCGTACAACCATTTCGAGGCACCTAGAGGCGATAGGAAAGGTGAAAAAGATGGATATGTGGGTGCCCCACGAACTCACTGAGGAGCAGCAGAGGTGTCGCCTGGAGATCTGTTCTTCCCTTACTATAAGGAACGAAAACGAACCATTTCTTGACCGGATAATTACCTGTGACGAAAAATGGATCGTGTACGACAATCGAAGAAGATCGCAATGGCTGGGTAAGGACGAACCGCCGAAACACTTTCCCAAACCTAGCCTCCATCCGAGGAAGGTCATGCTCACTGTCTGGTGGGCTGCAACTGGTATTATCCACTACGACTTCTTGAGGGCTGGTGAAACCATCACGGCAGAGAGGTACTGTCGTGAATTAGACGTGGTTCACCAAAAGTTGCTTGAAATGCGTCCTGCACTGGTGAATCGAAGAGGACCGATCCTTCTTCACGACAACGCCCGTCCACATGTCTCGCATCTGACCACCCAAAAATTAAACCATTAGATATGAAGATCTCCCGCATCTCGCTTATTCACCAGACCTAGCTCCAACGGACTTTCATCTCTTCAAGCATCTCGATGGTTTCCTCAAGGATAAAAACTTTACTAATGTAGCAGATATCGAAATTGCCTTCGAGTGTTTCATTGCTTCTAGAAATTCAGATTTCTTCCGAAATGGAATTAACGCTCTTGTATATCGTTGGCAGAAGTGCATTGATTGTAACGGTTCTTACTTTGATTAATAAACTTTCTTTTCTGCTGAGATACTACATCGCAAAGTCGCCGTCGGAAATCGGACAGAACCTATGTGACAAACTAATATTTCTTCAACGAGGACTTTAAATGGTTGAAAAATAGAGAGGACGAGAAGTAGCCAGATATCGATACTGTAAACATGCGTTTTCATCACACCCTTACGGTATTCTATATCTTTCGGAACAATCATCTTCCCATCACATGCTCTTATGTGATGAGGTTAGTATGGCAATCGGCGGTTGGCAATTTACCAGTCGAGAGGGTAATGAACTCAAGATGAGCAATCGTTGCGATTCTAACTTTTTGCTCGCCAGGATACAGCACATGGAGAAGGCTTATTCAGGGACGTGCTGAGCCGGCTGCACAGATCGCCGTCGAAGGAAGAATGGGCTTCTCCAGTAATCGCCGTCGACGCCTTCCACTACTTCGCCGGGAACGAAATCAGTTAGTAGCCTTTCCCTTGCTTATGTTTCTGTCTAAGGATTCTGTTTTCCTGGATGTGCGAAGGTAACGAATCTGTATTAGTCAAAATAGACTTCATTTCTGTAAAGAAGTCATTTGTTTGCAATATGTTGTCTAGTAATTTTCAGCAAGCCCGATGTTTTTTTCTAAAAGCGGGCGATAACCAATTTATGCAGACGCTCTATAAGACTATAGTAGGACCCTTTAAATATTTTTTATTCTTGCTTATGGCGACCAAACTATAGAAATATCAGTGACCGTTGTAATTCTATCGGAAATGCACCAACTTTGGAGCCAAGTAAACCTAAATCCGTCTGGGTGAAAACCGAATCTAAAATCGTTTGTAAGTGCCCTTAATAACCAATGGATCTTACCAACAGCCATATACGTGGCAGCTAGCAAACTCTTAACTCAAACAAACTCAACAGTAGACACTACAAACTCAAAAATGACCAAAACTAGAGAAAGCTAATATAAAACTGAAGATCATATGCATTCCGAGTGCTCGCTTACAATGCAGATTTTATAGACAAGAGGCAACAATGCAAAAGGGACATGTGGGACTGGTCACGATCAATGACAAAAGAGAACAGCAGAATTCACATATGCATTTTTCCAGTAACAAGACTCTGACAATGAGAGACCTCCAAAGGCTGATAGCTCACACCAAAGGATAAGAAATTAGTGATGTCCTCCCCTGATAAGGCTCCTAGGAGCCAACCACGAAAGAACGAAGTATAGCGATAGCTGCTAAGTTTGTTTGGTAGTCGGGCTGAGCCTAAGAGGTATATCCAGTCATAAGCTGATTTGGTCGGTTTCAAAAGCATAGCATGTACTGTTTAAGTTGAAAGGGAAACCCAGCAATTTGCCTAGCTCCTTGACGCCTTGAATACAAGTCATTATTGTCATTTATGTTTATGATGCAAAAAAATCAGAAAACCACTAAACGAACAGCGTATTGAGCTTAAAACCTTTGCACTTTCTTCGCCACTTAGCATAGGAGCAGCCGGTCGGCGAGCTGGAAAATCAACATAAATAGTAATCACCTGCGTCAAAAGCGTAACAATAAAGCACTAATTTAAATGATAAGAACTAACTATTTAACACGATTCCATGGTACATATACTTTGGGGTCCGCCTACTCATTTGGTTTAACGACATGGCAAAAAGAAACACGCTGCCACACTAACTGAAGGATGGAGATTCCTCCTATAAGACTCGTTCTCTCGATCAGATATACGCGTTCAACCCTTCCGTTGTAACTGACGGGATGCAACAAAGCAGAAACATGCCTAACGAAATCTAAGGGCAATTAATCGTTTAAACAAGGACAGTTGCAGTTACAGAGAAAGAAAAAGAAGGTATTGCTTTTCAGTGTTCAAATAAGTTCCAAATCTAAGCAAGACCTGGGCACTATGGTAGTGCGAGGGAGGATTATTATAGCATTGCGTGACGCGCAGCTACACATAGCGAATGTTAGTGTACTCTTGTCTCCTATTTTCGATTGCAGATCCGCGTTTTATTTGCTTCCGTAATGGGTAGGGGAAAGAACTAGGGAACTAGATTAACACGGGTGCGTTAATCGAGCCACATATCGCAATCCCTTCCCCAAGGTGACCCCTTTCCCTTTCCCCCGGACGATAGCTCCAAAATCTGAAATCGAACAAACCATCAATGATAAAGAACAGCTCCAACCCATCACTCTCTGGGATGCGCCTTGCAATCTGCTTTCAATGTATGTTGTATACATACTTATTGGGTTGAACGAAAAGTCTTGCAACACTTTACGCTACTGCCTGTTAAATTTGTTAAAGCTCTTACAGTATTGTTTTTGTGTGGTGACGTCACAGTACATTCTCGAACCTTCCTCAAGAATAACATATAAAGCCTCGTCGAGTACGAATACAGCAACAATGTCAACGATAAGCAGCAGCATCCTACGACCTATCGTCTACTACGAATCTCTGCAAGGCCATTCCGCAAGGACTGCAACCTCCAACATCTGCGCTGCATTCGAGGAGGAAGTCATTCACTATTCCACTGTGGCCCGTTGGTATCAGCGCTTCAAGGCTGGAGATGTCTCTCTCGAAGATCGACCTCGTTCCGGACGCCCCTCTGTTGTGGAAGAAGACAGCTTGCGCGAAGCCATCAAGGTGAAGCAAAATTCAACCACTCGCGAATTGGCGGCGACACTTGGATGTACGCAAAGCACCGTCGTGAGGCAGCTGAAGACTGAAGATCCTTGGGTACCGCAAAGTTTTGTTGTCTTGGGTACCACATGAGCTGCCGGACTCTGACAAGGCATACCGAACCAGTGTTTCTGAGTCGCTGCTTCTTCACCCGCACAGAAAGACCTTCCGAAGAACATTGTTACTGGTGATGAAGGATGTGTTCTTTATGTTAACCACACCCGCAAGGGCCAATGGCTTCCACACGGAGAACCGGCTCTAAGACAACCGAAACGTGGAAACCACAAATGAAGGTTCTTCTGTGTTGCTGGTGAGCTCAGAAGGCATGCTTTACTGGGAGTTGCTGGACAGTGACATCATAACACAGTATCTGTCTACGCTACCCAACTCCAGAGCTTGGCCGACGCCATGCGCCGAAAACGTCCAGAACGGGAAAACTACCTGCTGCACGACAACGCGTGTCCTCATGTCGCAAAAGTGAGTCGCGAGAAAATCCAGGTGTTAGGCAGGGAAGTTCTGCCCCATCCACCGTACTCTCCAGACCTCGCTCCTTCTGACTACCGTCTGTTCAGAGCTCTGAAGCAGCATCGTCGAGGTAGAGTTCGATGATCGATGTCAACTGGAAAAGAAGGTTTCTGAGTTGTTTTCCTCACAGCCCTCGGAATTCTGGCGGAAAGGAATTGAAAGGCTGCCTTAGAGATGGGGCAGGAGGGGTCTTATGTAGACTTGAGTGGGAATATACCGTGGACTGAGTTGTTGTATATTGTATTATATTGTATTGCATTGTAATATTGTTGCTATTGTGCCAGTGTTGCAAGACTTTTCGATCAACCTAATAATTTGGGGATGCACATCTAACTATACAATGCGGTATCTGGACGTCAGTGTTTGATGATTCCTAGAGATTCAGCAAGCAATACGTTAATCCTTGGGTGGGCAAGGTAGGACCATAACCTCAAACCTTCACATCTCGTGCGTAGGAACGTGGACGCCTTCTATGACCACGCTGACCGCGCACCGTGTAAGAATATGGGCAAATCGATGAGAAACAGCAATCGATCCTTTTACGAAACGAAGTAAAATTGGCTACACTCGCTATATACTCGAATTCAGTTTTTCCCGCAGCCATTCTGCAGTTTCCGATGTTTGTGCCCGAAGCTCCATACTACGTGAACTACGCAGCGATAGGGCTAGGCATCGGCCACGAGATCACCCATGGATACGACGATCTCGGTTTGTCGTAGTGTGCTTCAGCTTTATCGAGAATAATGAGTCTCACCTCCCATCTTGTTTCAGGTGCGCAATACGACGACATTGGAAATCTGAAGGTGTGGTGGGACAAGGACACGTTCGCGACTTTCCAGCAAAAAAGACAGTGCTTCATTTCTCAGTACAGCAGGCAAACGGAGCCTGTGACCCAAAGGAATGTACGTTGTCACGTTGCAGATAGATACTATCTGATGTGGAAAAGCGATCTATGTAGTTTGTGTGCGGCTTCTACCGTGACTCGGGAGGCGTTTTTTACTAGTAATCAAACAGCAAATGAGTAAAACACAAGATAGCACCGGAACTAGAACAATTTAAAATTCCTAAGGTAAGATGGGGAAGGCAGGACTCGGAACTGCTGTGCACTCCGCCGAATCTTGCTGAATGGACCTCATGGATGCCCGATATCCGCTTGACGAGATTCTAAAACGTGCACGGGGCATCCACTACCGTATCACAGAATTAGTTTTGAACTGGAATCTCCATATCATTTCAGAATCTTCGTCAGGTTCTCTAAAATTTAGTGTCGCCACTAAGCTGTTTCGTCCTGTGAACGCTCTCCACCTTCTCTTATCCTTATCGTCACTGTCGATCTAGGCTTCTTCATATGCCTTGCTCTCAATGAATTTCCAGTTAGGTGGGACCATTTCACTTTTGGTAGCATGACTTTCTTGAGAAAGAGAATTTCCTTCAGCTGCCCTAGCATGAGGGTATAAGATTCACGTAGTTGCATACATGCCCATTATCGATGAGATTCTGACATAACTCCAATCTTAAGGCAAGCGAAACCACCGACTATGTCCCAGCTATGGTCATCACATGACCAGCGGCCATGGACCAGGCGCCTATGACACAGTCATACTGTAGGTCTATCGTACCTACTAACGGTGCCCAAGTATAGACATCTACAGTCTCTCGTTGAGGTAGAATGAGCAGTTATTTATCAGTTTCGTTGCCGAATAGCACGCTGCAACTTCTACCTGTGTCATGTGAGAAGCAGTAATGGGGGTAAGGGGGGTGTGGGGTAAGTAAAGGAGGCCGGTTTCGGGCCAGTGGGGCAATGCTTAACTTGAATTAGTACTTATACCACCACTAGCACAATTTTCATTAGTGATTGACGTCTTCACTATCACAACTTCCAGTTTGGAAGTCATTTTTCATTCACAAAGTCGCTTTTTATTGTCATGTGTCAATGCCATCCGCCAAGACGTATTCGAGAGGTAGGAAGTTTCAATCCAGCTGTTGGAGTCTGACCAAATATTTTTCGAAAGGATTTCATGTCTGTTTCAATCAACTCATTTAAGGATTGAAAAAGGTGGATCGCAAATTCTTGCACAGGAAAAGAAAATAGAGGTTAGGAGAGTTTTATATGAAGAACATCGTTATAATACGAGCTTTTAGACGTTTGTTATGGAGAATAGTAGACTTCATGTCTTCCGCGCTTCCGTTCTTCCGCCGCTCGCGTGCTAGTTAAGGGAACGTCTTCGGAGGTTTCAAGCGTTTCCTGCGACTCTCGCGAGTTGTTCGGAAGACGTATGAAACAACTACACGTAAATATGTCAGTAAATGTACTAACATTCCAACGACTTCTACTTATTTCAAACGCGCAATACACAGGGCAACAGCCCAAGGTGTGACAGTTACAACACTGTGTATGATATGTTCGAATAGAGCACCTTCTCGTTGTTCCAGTGTGAATCTAAAGGTTCTTATTTCCTGAGCAAACAGATCTACATTCTTAAACTTAGCCAGTGGAACACACAGATTTATGCCTCCACAGAGGGCATTTCACTGAATCCTCTATTGTTTTCTTGCGAAAAAAGAAACCCATGTTTTCAGGTGGACGGACGGCTAACGATTGGCGAGAACATAGCGGACAATGGTGGCTTGCGAGTTGCACATGAAGTAAGCGCAAGAGAAGTGAAACCTTTGAAATTATGCTCCCTTTCAATAAAAAATAAAGCTGGGCTAGCCCCTAAAACAGAGACTCTGCTCATCTAGAAGCAGTTACGAAATTTGATTGTTAGCAGTGTCCCTAGTTTCTTGCCACATTTGAAAGTGTGCAAATTTAGCGAATAAGGTTGTCAAATAATTGGAATACATCGTGCTTCACACACAGTTCGCCTCGATTTTCATTTGATCGCAAGTCAAAATTCTGAGTTCCTGGAGCTGCTCATGAATTATAGGTATAGCAACGAAATCCTTCAATGCCCATCTCCATGTAAACAGAATTTACCCTATCCTATCCTACTCTATACAAAAGAGAAGAGAGTGTGTGTGTTTCCGTCCGTAACAACTGGAGTGGTGGCACGGCGTAGTGGCAATACTCGACAATTGATGACGATCGACAGCGGCCCGGAGCTTCAGTCCTGGAGGTAATCAAGGTCGCTGAACTCGAATCTGAAGTTCGCTTTTGAAGTTTCGATCGCCTTCAATCGATATTGATAAAATTATCGATTTTTCGTGGATGTCGTTCAAGCGGTCCGAAACTTAAGCTCTGGGGGTAATCGAGGTCGCTGAACACGAATTTATAGTTCGCTTTTGAAATGTTCATGGCCATCAATTGATATTGAGAAGAGAAGTTATTACTACGGCGAAGCCGTTGAGAAGCCGTCATGCGGCCGTCAGGCCGCTCTGACGGCTGGTCAGATAAATGTAGTAACGCAGTGAAGAGTGGTAGACGCAATATCTTCGTGTGACACTAGGGTTTCTCTTTTTGTTTTTGTTCTTCTACGGTTTAGCATTAGCCTAAGAGCATTAGCCTGTTGAGTAAATGCTCATTCTGTCCGTAGTTGAGAGAATGAGCATTTACTCAACATTCCTGCTTTGTAATTGTTTGCTGTTCACAATGTACAAGCGATTCGAAAGTTTATTTTGACTATTTTGACAGAATTATTTATTCGCCAGACCTTTTAGAAGACGTCTTTCTAGTTTTAAAAGGTGTTCAGCTCGAATGTTGTACTTTGGTAAAATGTACACCGGCTGCGGCATTAGAATTTTCCCAGAGTTGATCGAATTTGTCAGCGGACATCCAACATTTTAAAACCTTTTGCAAACAATTATTTAGCGTCTTTCTGGACATAATCGTGTTTTTATGGTCCCTCATCAGTTTGTATGCTCTGCCTAGAAGTAATTGGAGAGGTGGCTGATGCCCCACCGAGCGTTTCTGTCATTCACCGAGCGTTCACCCAGCGTTTCTGTCATATTATTTCGATCCAGAATCAAGAAAGCAAGGTATTTTCGGGATAGGGCCGTTGCGTGACCGTTGAACGTTACTCATTCAAGCAAACACTTTAATCAGAAAAAAGTTTCAGAATACAAAACGTGTAGGGCGATCGTATCACTTGTTGGTAGCTTAAGATGAAATGGTGGATGAATTGAAACACCACATGCCCGCCTCCGATCAAAATAGATCCCGTAGTAGGCGCTTCTATTAGGTTGTAACGAAATAAATGGCACTGAACCACTGTAAATTTAAACAGTTAATATCTCGGCTTGTAGGCAAGTTTATTAATCGAAATGAAAACTTCTGATTCTACGCATCTTTGCCAACGTGACACAAGCTTTTTTATCCCAGTAGCATAAAAATCAGAAGTTCTGGAATTGACGAAATCTTCGAAGGCACTTTCGGCATCCTGTTGGTATTTGAATATTTTCTCTACCGAGAAGTCGCCAAGATGCTTGAAGAAATGGTAGTCTGTTGGGGAGAGCTCGGGAGAAAACGGAGGATGTGGTAGAGTTTCAATTCTCAGCTCATTCAATTTCTGCAACGTCATTCGTGTTACATGGGGGCGAGCATTGTCGTGCAGAAGGAGAACTCGCCTTCGGTTTACCAAGGCCGGCCGGATATCCTTCAACTTTTTCATCATTTCTTCAATTTCAATGCAGTACTTCTCTGCCGTGATGGATTCACCGGGAGGGAGGAAGCTGTGGTGAATAATTCCCAGCGAACACCACCCTACTGTCACCATTACTTTCTTTTGGTGCAATTCCGGCTTCGCAAAAACCTTGGGGATCTCTTCGCTGTCCAACCACTGTGCCGATCGTCGCCTGTTGTCGTACATTATCCATTTCTCGTCACAGCTTACGATGCGATCAAGGAATGGGTCCGTTTCGTTTAGAAGCAGTGCGGTCGAGATCTCATATCGTCGGTTTCTTTGCTCCTCAGACAGCTCGTGAGGCACCCATCTTTCCAGCTTTTTGGTCTTTCCAATTTCCTTCAGATGCCGGGCAGCTGTGTTGTGACTGACGCCAAGAACCTTCGCTATCTCCCTGGTACCTTTGTGTGGATCCTCCTCTACCACATCTCTCAGCTTGTCCTCATCAACATCACTATGCCTTCCACGACCTTCATGTTCTTCCAAGCTCTCATCTCCATTCCGGAACTTCTGATACCAACGATACGTCGTCCGAATTGTGGAACATCCTTGACCGAATGCTGCGTTGATCTTCTCGTTCGCCTCCTTAGCTGTAGTGCCCAGCTTGAATTCATACAAGTAAATGCCTCGGATTACCCTTTTGTCCATCTGCAAAAAAGTCAATAAAACTCTAAAGTTTTTCCACTTTTACATAGAAAATTTGGTACTCACCGGTAGAGCAAAGTTTGCGCTTCTAAGTGATATGCCACATGTTACGGTTTGTTCTTGATCAAACGCGTAAAGACGCGCCAAAAAATGGCGCGAGACAGTGTCATTTAATTCGTTACAACCTAATAGAAGGCTGGTGTTGGTTTAGACAGTGTCTTTGGTAGAATAGGTCCGCCTATGATTTTTGTCACATATTCACCCCACTTTTCACCGTTTTCGTCCTGAATTAGCCAAACTTATCCTCCATTAGAGCACGGAACTGGTTCTGAAGCTGTTATACATATATCTTCAATGTTATACAATTGTCTATACTACTATGGTGTCACTGTTGTCTAGGAAAGTCCTTCCGAAGACGCTCAAGAAAGTATCATGGTTCTGTGATACGTTGCCCTTAAAGGTGTGCCAGAAAACTAATCAAAATAGTTTTGCCCTTTCTCTGTGTACCGTAATATATGACGTTGTTAATGTTACATTGGTGAAGTGGTATGTCAGGGTTAAGCAGGCTTCCTAAGCCGTTAGAAAAATCCTCGAGGTGAACTTGGAATTGGAGGCATTCTTCGCTAGAAACCACGGTAGGCCATAAAATGGTGCTTGCGATGCAGCTGTCGGTTTACGAGCAGCCGTCTTCAAGTCGCAAGTCTTTGATAGAAGCACTTTCTTCGCAGGATATCGGATCCTTTGTCATTCCGGTGCCAAAGTACTCCTTTTTCTTTTGTCAATGCATAGATAGTCAAGTGTTCTCAGAATTTTCTTGGCTGCGTGGCAGTGTTTTGCATTGTGATTAACCACATATGTATCACTGACGTCTGAGCCCTAGTGAGCCTAGATTTCCCATTAAACGTAGGCAAAAAGAACTAAACGCGGGCGGGTGTTTCACGAGTTTATTAAGCGCATGACAACTTTTCGGACCGTACATTTGGCAGCTGTTCAAAGAGCAGTGACGGCATTGCTGGACTTCTTAATGCAGAGCGGAGTGGGCTGTGTCGTTTCCAGCAGCTCTACATGGAAAACGGTGATGGCGTTCGCGCGCGAGCAATTGTCGCTGACGCGAGGCGCGACACTCAACGGTCGCTCAAACTCTAACTCCAATCAACTCTCATCTGAAGGCGGAAAAGCGACGTTGGTCGGAAGCCATTGGCCGCCCCTGCGAGCTCAGCTTCGTACGCGGCGGGGGCTAAGCGCGGAATCCCGGAGTTTTCCTATCCCTTCATTGGCACGCAGCGCTGCTCGCGGTGTCCGCGACGTCGAAGCAATGTTCTGAAGAAAAGCGAACCTTGTCACGTATGTTGTGGCATAGGGAGAGTTCTGGAGTAAGCGTGCAGGTGTTGTTTGAGATGTTGAAGGGCACAACTCGAAGAAACGCCCGTCTAATAAAACTCGAAGAAATTCGTAAAGAAAATTTGCTCCATAGGAAATTGACGAAGGATGGAAGTGAGCTGCTTGCAAGGTATGGCATTTTCAGGCGTACAAAATGAGGAGTGCTCGTGTAGAACATCCCACTTCCCTGCCAGGACTTGCTGCTTTCAGTACGGATCAGCTGTTTTTTGTGGCCTATGCGAACGTATGTGATTATGTCCAACATCCAAATATTCCTAGTGGGCACAAAACTTTTCAGACGTGGTGCGAGGCAGTCAAGAGCTCATCACTAAACTACATCTTGGACACCGACGTACACCCTCTGGGACGATTCAGGTACATAGTACGGCTTAAGTGTGTACAGAGCTAAATGTCCAACTTGCCTTTAAAAATTCCACCAAGCAATTACACTGCCCAAAAGTCAAGCAAGCAGCGAAATCGAGATTAAAAACTAGAGTCTTTTCCTTTTCAATCCGTCTTGCAGCTTTACCGCTGAATAAGCTTGACTGTCGCAGAAATACGGGAGCGAAGTTAGTAGACCAACTCCTGTTCCCTATACATTGGATCCGAATGAATCATTTTCGGATGCCCGATTCGATAACGCGATCCGAATCATCCAAAAGTCCGGGGTCCGCAAAATCGCAGTTGTGCGAATCATCCAATTATCAGAAGATTTTCGATCAGATTCAATGTATACTGTTCACTCCCTTACTGGGATTTTAGCCAATGCTCTACCTGAATTCCCAGGTCTCAAAGACACAGCTTTTTATCCAGTTTCTCAAAAACAGTTTTGTTTAGGCTGAAATATTTTTGCTCATATAGAACTTTATCGGGTTAAATAGTGGCTACCGGAATTCAGACATTATTGCCGATACTCTGCATACTAAGATCGACGATGTCAGAGAAACTGCTGCTGTAACTGATGATCTTCTCGAATACCATTTCGACACTGCGCTTTTAAATATTTAAACTTCATCCGACCTAGAAGTTCAAGGAACATTCGATAAGGTGACATTTGGTTTGACATTTGGTGAATAGCTCCATAGAGCATTGCGGAAGTGGAACCGAATTTCTATGCAAAATCAGAACGCAATCTGGGAAATCTGCTTCCATGCGGGTGGCTGGCTGCCCGAGCATCTGATTGCTGGCTTTTTAACTCATTCGCGACGGTGTCCACACATATGAGTGGACAGCGGAGAGGGTGCGATGGACGGTGTCCACTCATATGTGTGGACGGGAATTTTTGGGAAAAACTTCCTTTTTTGATGTTTTTGTTCGATTTTCTTTTCAAATTCCCAAATTGTGGTAACAAACCAATGTTCAGATCTTCTTCCAAAGATCGATTAAAATTTACCTACAGAAAGTAACTCTCGCGAGGGACGATGTCCACACAAATGAGTGGACACCCGCGCGCGCCAACAAGGCAGCGGGCCGTCGCGCGCATAGTGCGCGAGAGCGCTCTCGTCGCGAATGTGTTAAGTGTTGAGAGTGATCTAAACTGTGGCGATGGTATGAACAACTCGAAAAATTTCTGGTTGATAATCTCGAACGCTAACAACAAGTTATTCTGGATGAATCCGGTCCTCAAAGTAGTATTACGTTCATAAATCGACTCATCCCGCAACACACTCCCTGTATCGTTAAAAATACATCTCTTATTCTAGATTGTTACACAGTAAGGAAACGGGGTCTGACTGCTGCAAGGAACAAACGCGAACTTCTCCCACCAGTGTGTGCTTCACTGCTCGCCGACCAAATCATGAGAGCTTTTTCTACGAAGCCTTTTCCTTCACATGAGGGATACAACAAAGGGCCATCATGAGATCGCCACGTATTCAGCCGGCGACCACTCCGACCGCTCATCATAAGCCCGGCAAATCCTACTTCTGACAACAAGCAAATATAAAGGCAGCATGCACGTACAGGGCGGGTAACATCCCAATTGTGGGAGTCGCTGCACTCAGAGTCGAGCTCCTTGGTTCGTACAAGCCTTCCATTTGTTCAGGGTCTGTGAATTAGTAGCTTGCGAAAAATACAAGGCATCCTAAAAAATGCTGGTACTATTTGAAAGGTTCTAACATCGCTGCTCACCTAAGCGACATATACCAGAAACACAGTACAGGTTAGAGCGGCCAAGTAGTAACAAGATTGTAACAAGCATTCATCCCATGCACAATCACATGAGTCTGAAATGCAAGGTTTTAGACGGCAGCATGGCGCAATCTTGACTATTTACACGCCACAGAAATTTCGTTGTCTTGCATATGAGTCTTAAACGTCTTCAAAAACTTCATTAGCAGCAATGTTAGAAGCTTTCAAATACTGCCTGCATTTTTTAAGAACACGCTATATTTCTCGGAAGCCGTAGTGTGTTTTTAGGTTTTAACCTTAAAACAAGCAATTCAATAGCAGCGCCCCTTTGCAAAGAAATTGTAGCAAGTGCTCAAGCGAAAAACAATCAATTGAGTGGAAAATGCAAAATTTCTGGCGAGTGCCTAGCGCATTCCATACCGCTCATATGTCAGAAAATTTTTGTTTTCTTCTTCAGCAGCCTTACAATGAGGAAGGTTATCACCAGCGATGTGCGGAATTTCCGTTTCCGTGTTCCGAATTCCGGTTTTCGGCCATTTTAAGCTCTTCCGTTCCGTTCCGTGTTCCGCCTGTTTTTTGGACCGGAACGTGAAAACGGAAATGGGTACTGATCAGCACTAGTTTTCTGTTGAACACAATCGGGTTATCAAGTAAAACGAGTTCTCCTTCATATAATTGTGAGATAATTACTGTTTGACAACTATATTATAAAAATTCTTGAAGTTGGTAAGACTACCAAATGAAGGTACTTGAAAGTGGCAACGTTTGAGTGAAGGGCAAAATTAGTGTGCCAGCAAAGGCTATGTATGCAATGCATGCTAACAGAATGCACTAAACACTTGAATAATAATGATATTCTTCATTCATTAGTTACAAATAACTACAAAACCTTTCTAAGCATAAAGCGCAGCATGAAGCAGAGGGTTCGGTGAAGGTTGTGCCATGCGCTTGTCTGCTCCAACATTGCATGAGTGCTCCTCATCGAAGGTGCAAATTCCAATTTTTAACTTCACTAGGTGTGATATTCATCCATATAGAGTTATGCAATTTTTTAGTGAAACATCACGATTATCTATTATAAGCTGTTATTTTGATTGACTAGGGTGACTTATTGAGTTCTGAAATAAATCTATTACTTCGAGAACCATCTAGGAACTCTCTAGCTGTGTCACCTTCATATCATTGAGCTTCTGGGCTGGCACAGACTGAATATTACTACGGAAGTGTGGACTTACCATGACTAATTACTCATCCAGTTATCATCTTATCGTTAGATCTCAGAATGAATTCTGAGTACTATTATAGTTTTGGTGATTAGAATGTAACTGCTAATCTTGAGTATGCAGATATCTGTGCAGTCATCACGTCATCCATGATGCCACAAGCTTCTAAAAATGTTGAGAGGAATGTCTTTCATAGTCGGAAAATGATCTAGGTGACTGCTCCAGTTTTTGACTTCACCCGAGTGAGTTTTTAAATGCTGGTCTGTATGTAACCTAAAGTGGCTAAGTCGGACAGGTCTACTGTTCAAAAAATTACAGCAACAAAAAGTCAGCGAAAACCCGTCGCAGGAATTAGATATGGAGACAGCGGAGAGATGCATGCTGAAATAGTGAGAAATAGTGAAACAGGACCCTGAATTTGTTTTCGACTGTTGCCCTAGCCATAGTTCAAAGGTTATCATACCAATATTATGAATCCATGCTTTGTCATGTAATGTTATAATAACGGTGAGCATTAATATGTACAAGATTCTGCTGCTCGAGAAGTTCTGAGCAAGAAAAAGTGCAATGGAAGCCGCTTCTGACGCAGTTTCAGATGCACTTGTGAAAAAATGTGTGCGAGTATGTGTCATTTCCGTTTCCGCGTTTCGTATTCCGGTTTCCGGCCATTTTTGGGCACTTCCGTTCCGTCTTTCGTATTCCGCTTTCCAAAAAAAAATCGCACATTCTGGTTATCACCTTTCAAACAGTGTATACATCTTTTTGAGACACCTTATATACATATATACATAAATATCATACTCTATAATAACGGGCTAAGCGATTAGCCATGGAGCACGTCAAAAAATAGGAGCGGAAACATCAGGGGCGGAAACATCAGGGGCGGAAACATCAGGGGCGAAAACATCAGGGGCGCGAAAATAGAAGAAAATACCCAGACGCCTTCTACGTGCCTGGCGATGCCGTAGACGTGCCGAACACGTCGGCAACCCCGCATGGCGAGCCGTAGACGTGCCGAACACGTCGGCAACCGTGCATGGCGAGCCGTAGACGTGCCGAACACGGCGGCAACCGTGCATGGCGAGCCGTAGACGTGCCGAACACGTCGGCGACCGTGCCTGGCGATGCCGTGGACGTGCCGAACACGTCGGCGACCGTGCATGGCGGGCCGTAGACGTGCCGAACACGTCGGCAACCGTGCATGGCGAGCCGTAGACGTGCCGAACACGGCGGCAACCGTGCATGGCGAGCCGTAGACGTGCCGAACACGTCGGCGACCGTGCCTGGGCATTTAGATGATCATCGACGGGAGGCGTTCACAGCAGCAATCGATATCGATCGATATTATCGATTTTTCTGTGGATGTCGTGCAAGCGCCCTGAAACATCAGCCCTGGGGTAATCGAGGTCGCTGAACACGAATCTGAAGTCGACCAATCGATATCGATCGATATTATCGATTTTTCTGTGGATGTCGTGCAAGCGCCCTGAAACATCAGCCCTGGGGGTAATCGAGGTCGCTGAACACGAATCTGAAGTCGACCAATCGATATCGATCGATATTATCGATTTTTCTGTGGATGTTGTTCTGGCGATCGTAAATTTCAGTCCTAGGGGTATCGCGGTTTGTGAACGCGACTCTGAATCCCGTTACTGAAGTGTCGAGCGCCATTAATCCATTTGGGCTGTGTTATCGATTTTTTGTGGATATCTTTCTGTCGGTCCGAAACATCCCTCCCGGGGTAATCTAGGTCGCTGCACGCGAGGGCGAAGCCCCTTTTTGAAGTGTCGATCGCCATCAATCCAGATTGAGCCGTTTTATCAATTTGTTTGTGGATGTCGTTCTGGCGATCCTAAATTTCAGTCCTAGGGGTATCGTGGTTGGTGTGCACGACTCTGAATCCCGTTATTGAAGTGTCGAGCGCCATCAATCCATTTGGGCCGTATTATCGATTTTTTGTGGATATCTTTCTGTCGGTCCGAAACTTCCCTCCCGGGGTAGTCGACGTCGCTGCACGCGAGGGCGAAGCCCCTTTTTGAAGTGTCGATCGCCATCAATTCAGTTTGAGCCGTTTTATCAATTTGTTTGTGGATGTCGTTCTGGCGATCGGAAATTTTAGTCCTAGGGGTATCGTGGTTGGTGACTCTGAATCCCGTTATTGAAGTGTCGAGTGCCTTCATTCCATTTTGAGCCGCATTTACGATTTGTTTGTGGATGTCTTTCTCGCGGTCCGATCTCCCCGCCCCTGGGCTAATCGACGTCACTGAACTCGAATCCGAAGTTCATTTTTGAAATATCGGTCGCTATCAATCGATATCGACCGGCATTACCGTTTTTTGTGTAGCAAAGGCGCAGTTGCCCTACCAAAATCCAGGTTTGAATAAAGCGCCATGTGCGGTTACACTCGTTAACGTGCAGTGTGCATTGGTGCGTGATGTTTCGAAAATCATGGCTGTGTTATCGATTTTTTGTGGATATCCTTCTTTCGGTCCGAAACTTTCCTCCCGGGGTAATCTAGGTCGCTGCACGCGAGGGCGAAGCCTCTTTTTGAAGTGTCGATCGTCATCAATCCAGTTTGAGCCGTATTATCGATTTTTTGTGGATATCTTTCTTGCGGTCCAAAACTTCCCTCCCGGAATAGTCGAGGTCGCTGCACGCGAGGGCGAAGCCCCTTTTTGAAGTGTCGATCGCCATCAATCCAGATTGAGCCGTTTTATCAATTTGTTTGTGGATGTCGTTCTGGCGATCGCAAAATTTCAGTCCTAGGGGTATCGTGGTTGGTGTGCAGGACTCTGAATCCCGTTATTGAAGTGCCGAGCGCCATCAATCCAGATTGAGCCGTATTATCGATTTTTTTGTGGATATCTTTCTTGCGGTCCAAAACTTCCCTCCCGGAGTAGTCGAGGTCGCTGCACGCGAGGGCGAAGCCCCTTTTTGAAGTGTCGATCGCCATCAATTCAGTTTGAGCCGTTTTATCAATTTGTTTGTGGATGTCGTTCTGGCGATCGGAAATTTTAGTCCTAGGGGTATCGTGGTTGGTGACTCTGAATCCCGTTATTGAAGTGTCGAGTGCCTTCATTCCATTTTGAGCCGCATTTACGATTTGTTTGTGGATGTCTTTCTCGCGGTCCGATCTCCCCGCCCCTGGGCTAATCGACGTCACTGAATTCGAATCCGAAGTTCATTTTTGAAATATCGGTCGCTATCAATCGATATCGACCGGTATTACCGTTTTTTGTGTAGCAAAGGCGCAGTTGCCCTACCAAAATCCAGGTTTGAATAAAGCGCCATGTGCGGTTACACTCGTTAACGTGCAGTGTGCATTGGTGCGTGAAGTTTCGAAAATCATGGCTGTGTTATCGATTTTTTGTGGATATCCTTCTTTCGGTCCGAAACTTTCCTCCCGGGGTAATCTAGGTCGCTGCACGCGAGGGCGAAGCCTCTTTTTGAAGTGTCGATCGTCATCAATCCAGTTTGAGCCGTATTATCGATTTTTTGTGGATATCTTTCTTGCGGTCCAAAACTTCCCTCCCGGAATAGTCGAGGTCGCTGCACGCGAGGGCGAAGCCCCTTTTTGAAGTGTCGATCGCCATCAATCCAGATTGAGCCGTTTTATCAATTTGTTTGTGGATGTCGTTCTGGCGATCGCAAAATTTCAGTCCTAGGGGTATCGTGGTTGGTGTGCAGGACTCTGAATCCCGTTATTGAAGTGCCGAGCGCCATCAATCCAGATTGAGCCGTATTATCGATTTTTTTGTGGATATCTTTCTTGCGGTCCAAAACTTCCCTCCCGGAGTAGTCGAGGTCGCTGCACGCGAGGGCGAAGCCCCTTTTTGAAGTGTCGATCGCCATCAATTCAGTTTGAGCCGTTTTATCAATTTGTTTGTGGATGTCGTTCTGGCGATCGGAAATTTTAGTCCTAGGGGTATCGTGGTTGGTGACTCTGAATCCCGTTATTGAAGTGTCGAGTGCCTTCATTCCATTTTGAGCCGCATTTACGATTTGTTTGTGGATGTCTTTCTCGCGGTCCGATCTCCCCGCCCCTGGGCTAATCGACGTCACTGAATTCGAATCCGAAGTTCATTTTTGAAATATCGGTCGCTATCAATCGATATCGACCGGTATTACCGTTTTTTATGTAGCAAAGGCGCTGTTACCCTACCAAAATCCAGGTTTGAATAAAGCGCCATGTGCGGTTACACTCGTTAACGTGCAGTGTGCATTGGTGCGTGAAGTTTCGAAAATCATGACTGAATATCGATTTTTCTGTGGATATCTCTCTTGCGGTCCGGTGCTTCCGTCCTGGGGTAGTCGATGTCGCTGAAGGCGAGCGTGAAGTCCACATTTGAGGTGTCCATCGCCATCAATCCATTTGGGCCATATTATCGATTTTTTGTGTGGATTTAGATAGTGGGCGGGGGGAAATAGGGGGGGGGGGTGAATTACGGCACGAAAACACGAAAATAGCGAAAAAGACCCAGACGTATTCTCACTGCCTGGGAACTTTTGCCCTGGAGGTGGTGGAAGTCTCTAAACACAAATCTGAAATTCGTTTTTGAAGTATCGATCGCCATCAATGGATATTGATCAAGCTATAGATTTTTTGTGGATGTCGTCTAGGCGGTTTAAAACTTTAGCCCTGGAGGCAGTCGAGGTCACTCAACACGAATCTGAAATTCATTTCTGAAGTATCGATTGCCATCAATCGATACTGATCAAGTTACCGAGCGCGAAAATAGCGGAAAACACCCAGACGTCTTCTACGTGCCAGGGATTTAGAAGACGTGCGGAATACGTCGCGTGACGTGCCTGGGACTCAAAGGACGTGTCAAAAGCTTCGCTCAGCGTGTTTGGGGATTCAGATAGACGTGCCGAAAATGTCGTCTGCTGAGGGTGGATCAGTGAGGGGGACCAGTAGCAGTAATGGGGACCGTTTCAATAGGGGAAGACCAGTAGTGGGGAACCAATAGATCGCCCTATCACACCATACACTATACGTACTGCGAGCCTTTTGTACTCTTAGGTAGGGAAGAAAGCTGTGCAAGTAGAGCAGCTAACTTGAAGTGATTCTCCTTAGCTTAGTGATACTGCAACATCGCGCGAAGCGCGCAAGTGCGAGGAACGCCGATAGGCGTGATGGAGCACTTGTACATATATATTGTCTCCAAAAAAAATGTATGCACTGTTTGAAAGGTGATAACAATCCTCACAGTAATGCTGCTGAAGAAGTTAATGACTTATATGGGAGCTATATATTTAGTTGAGTTCTATTCTTCACCGTACTTCGCTGCATCCAACTTGAGGCCGACCTATTTTTCAGCACTCTATTTTCCTTCGAGTACCAAAGCTTGACCGTGTGTTCTCTAAAGCTCCAAAATAGCATCTTTGAATGTGTGTTGGATTTTTAGATTTGTTTCCGTAGCCTGTTTTGACTCCTTAAGGAAACACCGTTAGGCCTAATTTACGCGCCAAAAATATGGTTCTAAACATTAGCAAAATTTTGAATCGCCTTCAACGAAACCTGATGATTAGGTTATGAAACGAATGCACTTCAGGGTCAACGTTCCGCTACAGAACTTCCCGGCCTTCTCAGATGCCTTCAACTGCCCGATCGGATCGCGAATGAATCCCTACGAGAAGTGCCGAGTTTGGTAGCGAATCAGCTTGGATGCTTCGGGGAAATGTCGTCATATCTGAAGGCTTCAAGTCTTCAGGTGAAAGCACCACTCGATACATGGCTTTGAGCCAACGCAGTTTCGCTCACATGTACAGGT
The DNA here is from genome assembly GCA_947359475.1 of Heligmosomoides polygyrus bakeri. Classification (NCBI taxonomy): domain Eukaryota; kingdom Metazoa; phylum Nematoda; class Chromadorea; order Rhabditida; family Heligmosomidae; genus Heligmosomoides; species Heligmosomoides polygyrus. Next base: position 42,450,958 of record OX375866.1, read on the forward strand.
CCTTTGAGCTCGTCAACTCTTCTTATTCCTCGCATACTGCAGTAGTCTCAAATCGGACATTCTAGCCCTGCTCCGAATACGACTGGTAGTTTCCTGTCCCTTCATCCCTAAAACTTCGATTTAACTATGGATATCTGATCGCGCTGTTCCTCTGTCATTTATTGGTTTCCTTCTCCTATCCGACTTCCGCGTAGGTGATCGAACTGACGTGAAGTCTTTGGTTTTCCTGTTCTGGTTCCCCACGTCAACAAGGAAAGTGTTTCAACTTAACCTTATTTGAACGAAGCCTATGACATGCAAAAGGTCCTCGAATACTATTAGCTGTAAGTTATGTTGGTTTAGTTTGTGCTTATCGTAAGCCTAGTTATACCTGTCAGGAGTAAGGTGGGAAAGGAAGACAGGAGAAGCAGGATGTCAAAGTTCAAGTCGTCCAGTCATGTCCTATGAGATGGTGGAGCTTCAAGTACAGATGGTTTAGCGGTGAACTTGGTGACATTGCAACCACACGGAGAAACGTTCGGTTTCTAGCTGCATTTTGCTGCAGATTTTGAATTTCTCCGACGTTATCCTGGTCATGTGTTTTTAAGTTTTCTTTCTGTTTCAGGACTAGTCTTACTCAAGCATGACATAAGCGCTATTCCTCATAGTTAGGAGAAAACTTGCATTGTTTTGTTTACCAATTTTCAAACTTTTACGTGACCCTCAAATGACTATATAAACATCTCTTCCTTAACTTTGGATGTGCAGAATTCTCGGAAATGTGGTACTTGTCTCTTAGAGAAGATGGAGATTGTTGAACTATCCGAACTCCATAAATATGGAAGCGACCTTTTCAGGAACATAAACAAAGGTTCCCGTCGAAGAGAAAAGATTTCATTCCATACAAACTATACGACACGGTAACAGGTTCGTGACCTGATGCACGTAATCCACATAGTTGTCGGCTGCATTGACCAGCGTGCCTGTACACTTCTTCATATCCTTCCAGGACTACTATACTAAGACGTATATAGTACTGCCATTCGCTGATCGCAGAGAAGGAGAGCTCTCCTCTTAACAATTAAAATGGATGCAGCATCATTATTGGGCAAACTAGTCCGGAAACTAAAAGCAGACACAAAAATACCTCGTCAGCTTAACACGGTAGAAAGGGGGAAACTTGCGCACAGCAAGGGACCGATCCTTCCGCTTTGCACCTACAAGTCCGCCATCATCGTCACCAGGGGCCGGATTCATCAACCACTTACCAGCTGTTGGTGGCGCAACTAACCAGGAAACCCGCCATTCGGCCGATTCATCAAAACGTGGTTAGTTAAATCCGGCCTCAGATCCGGCGTATCCGTTACTAGGCTGGAGTGTCTGGTAACCGCTACCGGGATGCAGCGGTTGTGTTCCACGGCTAAGATTTACCTCCGTTCTCCTTGATGAATCCGGCCCCGGGGCATCTCTGCTTGTAACAGCAGCATTTCATACGTTATAAGTGAAATGAGAACTTTGACGACCCGTTACTCCAGTCTTCGCTGCTCATGGCAGCTATGACTTTCCAATACTTGACACTACTCAAGAACCCTGCAAAAGGTGCCGGTGTCGTTCCAAAGTCCTCGGTCGATTTGAGACGCTTCTGCTATAAGCCTCCATCCAAAAACAACCCACAAATCTCATTTCTTTCGGGTTCTGGGCTTCGTGAGAGCAAAGTCTATAGGTCACGCAATTTGTGTATTCTCTTAATTGTATTCGTTCGAGTTGTTGAGCTATGCTGTGCACAATGAACTTTCGTTATTCCCGTCTTTCCAGTGAAAGTAAAAACGCGTCACGTTGTTGATGTTTGCTTAGCTCGAAGGAATTTATCCGACGAACTTTTTACTCCAAAATGAACTGGAGCTGAGTGGTACATAATTATGAGCGCCTCATGTCCATCCTTTCTTTTTGTGATCCGCCCACCTCATTATATCAAGGTCGTCTTCTGCAGTTGCGAAATCTCTAGCGATGAGGTCACTTCCCCTTTTCGGCACCTCGCGGTCGCTTTTCTGGTGCCCAGAACTCAAGAGACAACCTTACTGGTGACGCTTTGGCATTCCAAAGATGTGTCCATTTCCTTCTGAGGTGATGCCTCTACATCATCAGTTGAACAGGGGTGATACTCTTCACTGCTTGAACATCTCCCCTTCCCTGTCCATCCTTCGTATCGTAGAAAAAGTGCTTCGTTTTCCCTGAACCCTAGTGTTTGAACCTAGAAGGCTACAAGTCTTCGAAATTCACTGCGGAACCGTCGACACGTGAACACGTGCTACGTGCCAGGCGTTGATTTAAGAGAGGTGGCGAACGGCTTTGCGGCAAGCGGTTCGATGGCTCAGGGCCATACGGTGCTGCTGCTGCAGAAATGAAAGGTTGGATGCTCGGCTTCCCTGGAAGACAAATGTTCACAATTTTTTAAATGTCCGCTGCCTCCTGTACAGGCATTGCTTTCTGCACATCTCCTACACTTTAATTTCGCTTTAATTTGTCTGTGAGGAGTATACGATCTGTGCATCACGCACTTTTTCCCCCTTCTGCACTGTGAATACAACGTTTATTATTTCTCTGCGAATGTTGAACAGTTACCTCTATCAAGCCTTATTGGTCTTTTGGCACCAATAGTACACAAAGAGAAAGAGCGTGAGGATTTAACATATTCACCTCCAAAATATTAAAAATGATGTTCCAAAGACGATAGAACAACTCGTAATTGTTACTGGCTCGTTTACTGTGAACTTCTTCTTCTTCTCCTGAGCGTTTAGTCCCGCGCAGTCGCAGGGTCCGCTGTTCTTGTGATCTGTCGCCACCTCATCCTATCAAGGGCTTCATCTGCCGTGGCGCCGACTTCGGCGAGATCTCTCTTGATGACGTCCTTCCATCTTTTCCTTGGGGCTCCTCTCGGACGCTTCCCGGGTGCCTCGAAATCTAGGGCCAACCTAGTGGGGTGATCCTCTGGTCTTCTGAGGACGTGTCCATACCACCTCAGGCGCTGCTCTCTCATCTTCAGCTGGATCGGGGCTGTCTTCATCACTGCCCTAACATCCTCGTTTCGCACCCTGTCCCGATGGGTCCATCCACATGCCCACCTCATCATCCTCGTCTCCGCCGCGTGCAGTTGCCGCTCCCGCGCCTTACCCAGGGCCCAGCACTCACTGCCGTAGAGGAGGGCAGGTCTCACAACTGTTCTATAGAGCTTGCCTTAGAGCGTCCTGGAGCATCTGCGGTCGCAGAGGATCCCTGTGGATTCCCTCCACTTGAGCTAGGCTGCGTTTATCCGTCCCCTGACCGCCTGGTCCACACTTCCTTCCTCGGATAGGTCACTTCCGAGGTAGCGGAATTCTTCCATCTTCTCGATCGTTTCCCCTTGGCAGTCTAGGATCGATCCAGCGCACTGCTCAGAGCTGATGAACTTCGTTTTCTTCACGTTCAGCCGTAGGCCGTTGTCTACGAGGGCTCTCTGCCACAGCTACACCTTCTCCTCCAGCTCCTCCTGGTTGTCGGCTACTAGGGCGATGTCGTCCGCGTAGAGGATCGTTCTGAGAGGGCCTTCCTCAAGGTGCTTCACTATAGAGTCAAGTGTCAGCAGGAAGAGGAACGGGCTCAGAGCCGACCCTTGGTGTACCCCCACTGTGATGTCCACTTTCCTTGTCACCCCCTGTGGTGTTCGTATCGCCGCTTTCGAGCCCTCATACATGTCCCTTATGACCGTGATCAGACGTTCCGGGACACCCCTCCCTCGAAGGGCATTCCAGATTACGGCCCGAGCTAGCCTGTCGTAGGCCTTCTCCAGGTCCAGGAATGCCAGGTAGCAGGGTTTTCGTTTCTCCCGATATTTCTCCATCACCTGACGAGCGATGAAGATGGCGTCTGTGGTGGACCTCTCAGGCATGAAGCCCCACTGCACCTGGGAGATGGGTACCATCTCCCTCAGCCTTGAGTCGACCAGTTCGACCAGTCGTTCGTAGATCTTCATCGTGTGTGAGATCAGTTTGATCCCTCGGTAGTTGGAGCATTCGGAAGCGTCTCCCTTCTGCTTGAAGATGGGGACTATGGTGCTGTTCCTCCAGTCATCCGGCATCTTACCTTCTTTCGTGATTCTGTTGAGGAACTGCGTCAGCCAATTGATTCCGAGTTCCCCGAGCACCTTCCAAGCCTCTACTGGCACACCGTCAGGCCCTGCTGCCTTTCCGAGTTTCATCTTCCCTATGGCCTTGCGAACCTCTTCTTGCGTCCAGGGTGGGATGGGTCCTTCCGTTGGTTGTTCTTCCTCGGCCTCCCGACGAGGGAACTCCTCGTTCAGGAGTTCTTTGAAGTACTCCTCCCATCCCTCTCTGACCTCGACCGGCTTCCGTAACACCCTACCGTCAGCACTCTTCACAGTCTTCACTACTCGAATGTCGAGGCTAGCTCTATGACGCGCCTTGGCCAGGCGGATGGCGAACTTCTCTCCCTCTGACCCGTCTAGTTTCTCGTACAGGGCATCCATTTCCGCGTTCTTTGCCTTCGCTACCGCTGTTTTTGCCAGCCTCTTCAGCTTCCTGTAGGCTGTGAGATGCTCGGGTGCCCTTGTCTTCTGCCACAGCTTGTAGGCCTCCTTCTTCCTTTTCACCGCAGCCTGCACCTCTTCGTTCCAGAACCATGTCGACTTATCCCCTCTGGTTCCTCCTTTGTTTCTCCCAGGGTTTCCTTGGCACATCTCAGGATTGTTTGGGCTACCCTCCTCCAGGTCTCATTCACGGGACCAGCTGGATCTGGAAGGCCTGCTTCGAGCACTGCCCTTCGTAGTTCGTTCCGCTCTGAACCCCGCAGTCTCCACCATGGGATCCTGGGTTCCGTCCTCACTTTGGGCCTGGTGGCAGAGGTATGCTAAGGTCGGCTACCAAGGGTCTATGCTGTGATGCCACGTCTTCTCCCGGAATGACCTTCACATCCCGGACTGTTTTCAGGGCAGCCCTTCGAACCAGGATGTGGTCGACTTCCGTCCTTCTTCCTCCGCTAGCATAGGTCACCTTCTGGCTCTCCCTCTTCGCGAAGAAGGTGCTACAGACAGCCAGGTCGTGGGCGATATCCAGATCCAGAATTCGTTCTCCATCCGGGTTTATCAGGCCGATCCCTTTACCTCCATGAACCCTTTCCACTCCTCTTCTGCCACTTCCCACATGCCCGTTCATGTCCCCTGCTATGGAGAGGTAGTCGCCTTCTGGTACGGACCTTATGGCTTCCTCGAGCGAGAGGTAGAAGTCATCCTTGTCGTGCTCGGAGCATCCGGTATGCGGAGCGTAGACAGACATGATGGTCCAGTAACCCTCCTTCGTGTCCAGCCGCAGTGACATGATGCGGTCGTTTATTCTTTGGACAGCCGCTACTGAATCCTTGTGGGACTCCGCGACAGCTATCCCTACCCGTTCCTCTTGGTGTCCTCTCCGTTGTAGTACAGCTTGACCCCTTCTCCGATCTCCCTGGCTTTCGCCCCTTTCCATCGCGTTTCCTGCAGACACAGGACTTGTATCCTTCTGCGCTTCATCAGGTCAGCCACTTCCCTAGATCTTCCGGTCAGCGTTCCCACATTCAGTGTCCCCAGTCGAACTAGCTTCTTTAGCCGAGGTCGTTCGGCCCTCGGTAGCCCTCGCATACTGACCACAGAACTCGGGCGGGGGTTCTGTGCGCCACTTGCGGGTGACGTCCTAGCCTTTACACTGACTCTATTGTGACTTGTGATCATGGTTTTGTGACGAGGTTTCTCCATCAGCCGGCCTGTCAACCTGGGCCTGACGCTGGAACCGTTGCCATTTTTGCAGTTTTTGCAGGGCATGGCGTGCCGGAGCCGGGAGTCGAACCTGTGACCGTTTGTGCATGAAACTACACTACTAACCACTAGGCTAACTCGGCTTGCTCGTTTATTGTGAACACAGGTGCGAAAACGAGGAAAAACTCATCGGCGGTGCGCCGCATTTACTCTACATGAATTTCGTCCCGTTCTTTTAACAGGGTAGTCTTCAGCGACTGCTCACTTCTGCTGGAAGTAGCCCAGGGCTTATTCTCCAAAATCGCCTAAAATGAGTAATCCAGCCGATTCATGTTTAACCTGTGCTCGTCTAAGCAGCTGTTCACACCTGCGCGCTTTTATCTGTTTGATGAAATTGATAATTTTGGAATTGAACGTTATCGTGCTCGAACATCTTGTAAACATCGTCTGTTATGACGGAGCCGTAGATGACTTCTAGGTTAGGGCCTGTTCACACTTCGAGAGACAAGAGCGACTGGGGCGACGGACATAGCGATGAATGTAGTGTGGAATACGTAATTATTTACGTACACCACACTATGTCCGTCGCCACAGTCGCTCCAGCTGCTCTCGTCGCTGTTGTCGCTCGAGGTATGTATGAGCAGTCCCTATTGACCTCTTTCCTCTTTTTACCGTTTTGAGCAGCGCCTAATTCTCTTGCTAATGCAGTTTCTTTTGGTAACATCGAAGAAAAGGCCACCGTAGCGACCACGGTATCGTGTTTCTTCAGTTTTCTCGACTCATTTTTTGAACATAACACGGATAACAAAAATAGCACACAAAAACCATGAAAAGTAGAAGGAGAGAGCTGGAGCTGAAACAAGAAGGAGGTGCGTCAATAGTTTTTGCACCCAGCACTTTTCTAGGATCGAATTGAAGAGACTGCTGGCACTGCGACCGCCAGCCACGGAAACATCTGTCACAATGCGTAGATTGTACACGATATAGGGGTGGTGTTGCGCCTAATGGCTCTAGTGAGAAGTATTTCTTGTAGTAACCATAAGAAAAGCGGTACTTAAAATTTCTCAGTTGTGTTACGGAAATGTAAGCATTCTTTAGGCATCCACATTTTTCTAGCACAGACTGTCCTTGACTTTTCGTGTTTCAAATGCGGTTCTTCACAGAAAGGGCATTCCAGTGCTGTTCTGCCGAAAGCCTTTGAACTAGATGGAGCTTTCGTAGACCGCAGGTGGAAGAGTGAAAATGGAGAAAGAGTGGATATAGGGAGATTTGTCACAAATGAAAGACAGTCAAGAAAAGTAGGTCTACTTTGCTTGAACCATGACAAGAAGGCGTACTACAGCGTGTACTGCCAATGCTGAGGGCGAGGCCTTACTATTCACCTTTTCATCTTTGAACTTACGCTTATTAATGCACTGAAGGTTACGTCAGATGATGATTGCAGTGAAGCCGATCGACGCCTTCCCATCTTCAAGGAAACACCGTTTTTATCACGACCAGAAAGAATCTGTTCAAAGTAATCCACAGACTTGCACCTTTGTGCGCGTAATGTACAAGTATCTCTGCGATCAGCTGCAATGTATTTCGACCCGAATAACATTCACGATCACACCATTTGGTCCTTCTCCAGGGTTCTTAGCAGGCTTATCATGAGAAATAATCCTAGCATGTAAGCAAGGGAGGAGGAAGCTTCCTGTCGACGGCGTGAACTCTGCCCAAGTTGGGGAGCACCCCACCAAACCCTTCTGAACCATTATGATGGAGCAAGCGGCAAACGGTGTTGAGTTTGAAAGGTGGGATCCCAAATCTGCACTATGTCCGGGATCGTGAGACTCGAAACCAGCGCAATGTCGATAATGTCAGCGCAGCGTTTTGTAAGGAAATGTACTCAAGCGCGCAGTCAAATTCTAAAATAACCAACGGCTTCATGTTAGCCCAACCTGCCCAAGAAGACAACGAGACAACGAATTCTTCCAGACAAGGAATTTTGCATGTGTAGGCTACTCTTACCTGAATCATTTCAAGATCCGAGGCTTCTCAAAAATGTTCTTATTCGCGTACTCTTTTTAACCGGATTTGAAAAAATGTCAAATTTCGAATTATCCGCATCAGTGTCGGATCCAATGTCGCAGCAACCGTAATTGACACGTTACACGGCGAGGGCTCAACGAGGTAGGAAACAACACATAGCTCAAGCTCAAGCGTTTACGATAGCAAACGTCAATTTCAAAGCAAAGCGAAAAGGAGCCCACCAATGCCTCATTGCTCAGGTGAAGATTCAGAAAATTACGGGGTAGCAGACGCTAAACCCACGTCGCGTGTCCAGCTCGCCTCAGAACACTTTAAACGTCAGTCTAATATAAGGACAGAGCTAGATGAGAAATGAGGCAATCAAAGCGACGACTACAATCGGTCCGCTGTCAGTCAATTAAAGGTATAGTTGTGCTCGAATGCCTACTCGAATAGATATTAGAATGGTTTTCACTCGAGTTTGAATACTCGAATTCGAATAGTGAAACAATCACGATTTTCGAATGTATTCGAATGCGAATATTCAGAAAATCGTGCTTTCAAATGTACTCAAATTCGAATATTCGTGGAATCTGCAGTTCTCGAACATATTGGAATTCGAATATTCGAGGTTTGTAGCTATTTGAAACCATTCGAATATTCGAAAAAAATTCTAGAGCACAACTACAATTCAAGGTGAGTTCCCGACTGGACTGTCCATCTGTCCGCCCTCCTTGGGGCACAACTCGGCACTCTGTGGCAACGCTTGTGTCCAAGTAATCCCTCGACGTCAATGTCCGAGTGTCGAACCATGTCCACCGCCAAATGTTCACAAATTCGTCGAGTTTGCGTTTACAATTTGTGCAGAAATCCGCTTCAGCTATATATTCCAGAACTATGCCCACCACTCTAGCGCTCCATCTAGAGCCATCGACCGTTATCCAGAAAAGTCCACGCCATCTTCTAACCGATGGGCAATACCAGTCAGGAGTCGTCATCCGAGACGGTTAAACAGCTCGCTGGCCTCGCCCTGAGGAAAAGCACTCGCCGCTGCACACACTGGCGGTCGGAACGGGTCGCGCTGGACGGTCGCCAGCGCCGCTCGCTGCGGGCGGCCTGCGTCTCCGCGACGACTCTTGTCGTCTGACGCTGCCGCCGCCGCCGTGTGGGGTCAGCTCCCAGCCCTCCGACGGGCTCTGGTTCCGTCTGGGATCGTGCTGCCCCCTGTTGGCACGTCGTCTCGGGGTGACGACTTCATCTGTCGTCGGGCATCCTCCTTCCACGGTCCCCGTCGAATCGCTCGTTCGTGACTTTGTCGATTCGCATTGCTTGGTGTCGCACACGTCACTGCGCTCTATCCAGGCTGCATCTTCATTTCCCGTCTTTTCTCGGGTGTCCAGAACTCAAAGGACTGCGGAAGCCCAACATTTCTTCGCATGCGGTGGTGGTCAGCGCTCCGCTTGATTGGAGGAGCACGTACAACTTGCACCTTATCAGCTGTTACCACGGCTCGTTCGAGGACTACGGTGCCTCCTCAGATGTCCCTTCCACTGTAGTTGGCTAATAGGAATTGCCCCAATGCTAGTTTTTTCCCGAAAGAGAGATAATAAATAAATAAATAAATAAATAAATAAATAAATAAATAATGCTTGTTTTAAACTGACATCTATTCTACCGCTGAATTTATATTTTTCAACTGCAGCGAAGAGCTAGCTTTTTGAGGAAGGAAACAGCTTTCTTGTCGAATTAGCCTGCAGGCTTTCGATGTTTTGTTTTGAAACGAGCCCCGCAACTAAGAGCAGTGACTTCGTTTTGTTCAACTCGACTAATCTGAGCCATCAGCGATTTGCTAGGTTATGCGGCGCAATCTTTCCCTGCTACCTTGCCTTGCCTCCGGATTTGGTTGTCTTCGCAATCTGTTGCGGGGGGGGGGGGGGTGGGGGTCAAAAACTGCGTGTTATGGAAGTATGCATCCATCGGTGTCCGCTCAAGAACAGTAGATAGGTTAATCCTCAGTGAAGTAATATTTGTCTTCTGGCAGCTTCTGGTATGCAACAAATTCCTGTTGATATGAACCGTTGTCCCAATTCTCTGTACATACACTCGCACCTTGCTTTGACTGTCCAGATGATCCGGATTTGCCGATGGATCCTTACGTTGCCTTTGGTTTGGGCCCACATTGACTGCCCTCTCTGAACTCGGTCTGAAGTGCTCCACTATAAAATTCTGTTGTTGAGAACGGCTCTGGTAGTGTGTGTTTGAATAGACGAGAAATTCTTACCATTTCACCTTAGGCAGTAGTTGTAGGTTTCTACTGTGGCGCTGAAATACAGTTTGCTAGTGTATAACATGAAGAGAGTTGACGTGAGGAGATTACGCCGTGGATTCGTCATTCGTCCTACATATCGCGTTGTCTATTTGACTTTCAGTGTAAGTGCTGTCTACTTGCGTCTAAATCTAGAAACAGCAGAGCCAATTACAATAGAACATAAGGGACATGTACACTATCAATCGAATAGACATTGCAGTGTTCTGGACGTTTTCACGGCATAATCAGTTCATTTCTACTTGTATCGGAGTCCTTCAGAACGATTCTAAAAATATAATTTTGTCCACGCGATAGGTCTTTCATGCTAATTCAAGGAGCGTGCATATTTTTCTTAAGGCAACTTGTTTAATTGAGTTTCTAATGCAAATCTTCTTGAAACAACATAATTTTTCACACTCTTCTAGACCGTCTTTTTTGCTATAAATACGTCTAAATGAAGGGAGTCCGGTTTAAAGTGACGATGAATTTAAACTGTCTATAATTCCGACCCTGAGTTGCTCAGTCTGACTTCTCTTGTTATTTGCTGCAATTATTTAAGCGATAAACTATTTCGCGTGAAGCGGTGGGTTTGGAGAGTGTTTCTGGTGAAATCGGAATAATGACATTATTATATGAACGTGAACTATAATTTCAGGATTACTGCAAATTAAGCAATTGCTTCTGTTTCAGTATTACTAGCGTATCGGCTCTGAATTATTATTGTTTGATTTTTCAGTATTATTAGCGTAACGATTAGTGCACTAATCCTGTCTCTATTTTCGATGAGAGAATTACTTTCTAATTTGAAGTAATGTTTAGGCGAGTGGCGTTGTGAATGCTTCCGATATGTCGAAATCACAGCCGGAATAAAGCCGTACAAATCTTGGTGAACAGCTTATCAAGAACGCATAGTAGTAATGACTTTGGTGCTCTTGAAGTTTCTCGAGTACGCATCATGCTCGCTGAGTTCAGCAGGTTCAGTCGACCTCGCTGCAAGCGGAATACTTCTCCATTGCGTGACTGTCCAGGGTCAGCGAAATTCTTCCTTACTACCCGTTCCTGACACCTTATTGTTTCAGTCACTTGGTGTCTGTGTGTCACTACATACGCTGAAGGCTTGTACGTCTATGCATCAAAGGTCTTTCAACAGTCTTGTAGACGATAAGGGGTAGTGATTAACAACTTACACGTAGTGAACTCGCGTTTGATAGATTAGCGAGTGGTAAACACTCGCAACATGCCTAGAAACGCATCAGTTTTAATTCAGTCAAAAAATGCAAAATCGTGATCACGTGCGGGAACCGAACCTACGACATCTCGTTCGGACAGAAAGGGGACCACCCGCTTCGCCATCAAGCCTCAGTGTGGTGTTGCTGAGCGTTTCAGCAAAGGTCAGTAGTGCCTGCATGTCAAGCGTACCTGCTGCGGTTCCACAGTAAAGTGTTGAGATCCCTTACTCATTTGGCTTAACGGATCGGCAAAATGAAACATACTGGTTTACTAATTGAAAGGTGAAGAATTTACTAATGTGATTCGTTTTCTGCTCTTCGGACATACGCCAAGACCCTTCCTTTGTAAGTCCTTTGCTAAACTTTCAACAACTTTCCTCACCATTTATCTAATAACAATTGTAAACAAGTTGCAATCTCATATACGTATATATATTTATTTATTCAAGCTTGGGTTACAAAATCATCACACGCGTATGAAAACGATCGAAAATAAGATGAGAAATTCTAGAAAATTACAACGACACAACACCATCTACAAAAAGTTTTTACGAGCAACAAGGTGTTGTAGCACAAGGAAATGTTGGCATGTTAATAATATTTTCATCATCACCTAGAAGTAGGTTGAGGGTCTATTGAAATCTTCCTAGTTATAATTTTAAATAACATGATAAGGTCCGTTATCTTCCGCCTGCTGCACAGGGAGGGTAAACCTAGTTGTCTGGTCCTATCAGCACCATTGGGAATGTCGGCATAGCCCATTCTAAAGCACCTCATAAACAGCTTTTCCGTGTAGTTGTTTTGGACGCTTTCAAGGAGCTTAATAAATTTCGTTTGACAGGGATTAAACACAGTGGTGGCAAATTCCATGATGGGTCTCACATACATAGCATATGTAGGCACGTAAGAGAGCCTTAGTATCGTTTGTCTTCAGGACTTTGAACAGGTTATAAGTCCGATAGTTAGCTTTGTTTGCAAGCGTTTCGTAGTGCGCCCCAAAATTGAGGTCACTAGATATGAGAATGCCTAAGTCCTTAGCTTCCGTAACCTGCTCCAGTTTAATGCCCTTAAGCCTATGGATTGGAGAGTACGTCTGGTGCTTAGACTGTATTACAAGACATCGCGATTTCTCCGCAGCAAGAGGAAGCTCCCAGTTTTCTGCCCCTTTTTCAATAAATATGATGGCTTCTTGACCTTCATTGGATACCGCAGGTTTGTCAACCTCTTTGTAAATTTTTACGTCTTCGGCGTTCTTTGGTGGATCAGTTCATTGGTAGTTCCCCATGATGAATCTCAGTGGAAATCCGGCTGGCGTATCCGTAGTTTCCAAACGACACTAATCTTTGGAAACAAAAAACCCAATTACATTGTGATTCATTCATTTTAAGCTGATATATTCATATATGTGTAGAAAGAGATATATGTAGATACCTGTTTCGGTCTTGATTTGTCGGAACGATATACGTAGATACTCGACTCTATGCACCATATTGTTCCCCAGCTCTCTATGACTATCTCCTTAGTGGTGCTCCAGTCACACTTAATTTACTGACGAAGTCAGCTTGACGAAGAAATGTATGTCATATGCTGCGCTCATATTTATTGCTCGAATATACACATTAAATGTGGCCGCGCTAATGTGGATTGCCCGTGTTTTTATACCCGTCGGCAGGGCGATAGAAAAACGGAAGTTGCACACCATGGATTGATAAAGCAATGGCAGATCCGGTTTCCTGCCTGCTATTCGTGATGGAGTTTACGATCTTATCACTACCTCTGAAGGGTTGCTTTGCGGGCCTGGAGACCTCATTTTCGGCCTTATTTGAAGTGATGGGTGTCACCTGTGCGAGTATTGTTTTATTCCATGCAGTGCAGGTGCTTCGTAGGGATTGACGGGAATGTATATGTCGTGTTTCCCTCAACTAATCATCGAACGGCTTCAAAGCGAGCTTAACGCTTCCGACTTGAGACTGCGCTTCCGTTCAGGCCAGTTCAGTGCAATGCGTGCTGTTCATTCCAGGCATGAGAGGGGATGAGGTTGTTTGGAAAGCCAGCGGGTCGTTGTTGGGAATCTTCGTTCAAGCCTGATAGCATAACAGAAATTGGTGGAAATCAAAGCGTTTTCTTAATCAGTTGTGACTGCTTTTCTCCGTCGTGGAGCCTTCCCGCAGCTGGAAGTTACTGAGTTGCTCGACCCACTCGATTCCGCTGGGAATATCGAATTAGCACTAGCGGTTGTTTAAGGCGTAAAAGCGCTGAATGCGATGCGAAATCGATGGGCTCCGCTTCAGCCGGAAGCACACAGCTTCATCCAAGCGTCATTCTTTTCGGTCGAAGTTTAGCATTACTACTAACACTTGAAGAAGCACTTCGAGTGGAACGTATCAAATGACTTCCACATGAGCACTTGGGCTATTTCTTCCTGTTCGACATCTTTTTAGAATGTGGCGTTTGTGAGACACACAGAACCTAGGGTTCAAAATCAATCGAACAGTTCTTTTCCTCAGCCGTGCTTTGGGAATTTAAGCAGACTTCTTTTCAGCCCAAGAACATCTGTTAGGTATTAGATGTTATTCTTAATTCTCTCTCTTAGTTCTCTTCTGATTTCAAATCAACTGATGCTTTTTAGAGGAGAGGTAGGTACCCTTGCTAGTCCGAATCGTTCACATGTTCAACCAAGCACTCTACTCAGCTATGTTGACCGGCATAAGTAAATACTTTGCCGTTATGGCAATCTACCAAGGTGAATAGCAGGATTGAGCCACTTTAAGAATCCTCGAACATGCGTTGCCAGTGCTGGTGGAAATTGTACAGTATTTTCCTCTACCTTAATTACGATTACGTCTACGAAATATTCCGCCTAGAGTCACTGGGAAGCGTCCATCCAAGCATGCGCTTTAGGGGACGATAACAGTTAGGTGAAACCGCCGTTAATGAAAGTCTTCCTAGGTTGAAGGATCCCTCGGCACTGGAAATTAATCTTTCGAAGATCTCGGCAGCTCCTTGGCAGGAAAAGATTTCCAGAATTGCTGATGCTTTGAAAGCAAGATGCTCCGTAGCGCTTCTGATTTAAGCACGTTCACTGGCCTCTGAGAAACCAAACATTCGATCGTTTGAGATTGATGACTGTAAGCATTGGGATAATCTTTGTTCGTATTTTTAAGCTGTTGGGCGGTCGGGGGAGCCGCCGGCTGCACCTCGAATCAAAGCAGGGCTTGGATCCTGTCGGCATGCTTGTGCTGTGTAGGTTAACGGGATGTTGAGTTGCCACCAAGGTTGTTCGGGAAAAACAGAGCACTGACTAGCCAGTCCATCGGCCTGCCACTGCAAGTCGTTTTGTAGATCGAATCCACGTTCAGGTTTCCTTCACTGACTAACGCTAATTAACGCTCCTTTACTGGTTAACGATAACCTTTCTAAATGTACCTTTCATATTCACAATGCTGAGATTTATGGAAAGTCGAACATGGGATGCCGATTCTCCTTCATCTTCTTGTTGGCTTCTAACTCGTTATTTTGTTTTGTTGGATGAAACACTTTGGACACACAAGTGGCCCTCGCAAGCCACAATGTCATTTTTGTCGAGTATGGTTTAGTGTCAGACGGTGGAAGGAGATGTAACTGACGAGTGCTGCTTTTCACATTTTTCCTACCGCCGCAGGACTTCTCTGTGAATTGCAGGTCGTTCCCTAAAGCTTAGCTCGTTAGTCACATTCTCGGTCTGCTCTCGAACACCTCACACTCTTCCTCTCCTTTTCGGACATTGATGTCAGCTTTCCGAGGAGGATCATCGATCGGCTTCTCATCGAAAATGCATATCCCTCATTCCTCCATTGATCTGCTTCAGCTCCACCACCGACGTGTTACATCGGAGTTCCGCCCCGGTTCTTTCCCAAGCGCATTCGCATCATAGCAGCTCACGTCTCCTCCTCGATATCCGATAAAAATCGCATAGACAGTCTATTCTTGTTGTGCTTTTGTGGCCGGCTTTTAAGTATTAAGGGGTTAAGGATAACGGATAGGGACGTTGCAATGAATTGCGGGAGCCAGCCCATGGACAATCAGCGCTTTATCCTTCCACCCATTTGAAGTATTAAAGCCCAACAATTACTGAATTCCATGCCCAAATTCTGTATGGTTTTTTCGACAAACAACTGATATTGGTCTTCTAAGTAGTGGTCACACAATTTAACGAATAGCTGAGCAATCCTCAAACTTTATTCATTTATTTATTTAGTACACTACAGAGAGTGTGCCATAAAGCAACTACACAACAGAAAAGCAGAAGGGTTAGAAAGTTAGAAAAAACAACAACAATAAGAGCAGTAACAATGATGAAGACCAGATTAATCGCAGTGAAGAGCATTTATGCTCTGAAAGAAAGATATTGTTATCCTCAGATATTCGGCTACTGGCGAAGCACCGGAGTCTGGTTCCGACATTAACGTCAGCAATGCTCCGTGGTTTCTGATCAAATTTTTGCTGCATAAGGTTGAGTCATAAATTTTACAAGAAAATTTTCTTCCAGCAAAAATAAGACTATGCCACAAAAAAAATGTTTGACTTAAACGAAGTAATTGCCGTTATTCTTAATGAGTTTCTTCTGCTTTTCACGAACTCAGTGGATTACATCTGTGTAGAAGTTGGTCAGTTTCGACTTGAAGAAGTCGTATACCATCGCCGTGACCTCATCCACTTCGGCGAAGCACCTACCATGCAGGAAGTGATCCATCGACCGAAGCAGATGGCAGTCGGACGGCGCAATGCCTGAGATGTATAGTGGCTGCTTGATTTTGGTCCAGCTCGATTCCTTGATTTTGCCATCGTCCGAAGTGCCGCAAGCGGTCGGCCATTGCCTTGCTAGAAGAAGTATTGGCTCGTATTGACTTCTTTCTCCTCTTGTTTTTGTTGATCTAGTCGAGTTGTTGGCAAAACCGAGCGTCGAGGATGGTTTGACTACCTGGTGCAGCTCCCGGTGCACTGGACCACTACACATCCACCAAACGCACAGCAGGAGCTCCTGGAGCTTCGGTTTTTACGCAAGAACCCCAGCTTGTTGCGTTCCAGCCATTGCTTTCCGGCTTCGCGGTTATCATAAAGGATCCGCTTTTCTCCTCTGGTAAAAATTTAATCCAGCCCCCTCGTTTGAACCCGTGCCGGAGCTCTCGGCGGTCGGAAGCGCGGCGATTTACTTGAGCTTCTGTCAGAGCAGGAGGCTCTGACGAGGGCGATTTTGGCGACCTTTCAATCTACTCCACCCGACGAGCAGTGGTTCACTGGAAGCTATGGAGATCAGCGGTCAGTACTAGTGTGGTTTGAGAAGAATGCGACTTTATGGATTGGCGCAGGCGTCCTTTGTTTACAGCAGTTGACCTTCCCGGGAGTGGTTTGCCTTTGTTGCCCTTCTGGGCGGGAAGGAACTTCTGATATCATCTCCAATGATTTGTTCGGTTAGAAGTGATGTTGCCGGTGACTTCCTGCATGTTCTTGACCCCGTAGCTGGGTTGCTGCCAAGTTTGAACTAATTGGAAATGAAATCACACACTCTTTCACTTTGAGTTGTCATCGTTCTAGAGAATAGAACTTTTCAGCAGCGCAAGGAAAGTTAACGATTCATAACTCAGAATGATCGCTAGGACACATTCTTTAAACCAGAATGTAATACTTCATCGGGTTTACTTTGAATTCCAGAAAAAAAATGTGGCAAAATTACGACTCAACCTTATATTTTAATTGTTGTAGGTGCTAGAGCAACTGATTGGAACGACAAAAAGGTTAAAAAAGGGTAGTAAGGTTTGTGACCAACGCACTAACAAGAGGACACTTATAGTTAATAGAAAAAATATTAAAAATCTATCTCGCATTATTGACTTCCTCCACTGATAACGTTCCTGGGCAACGTTAGCAGGGTGTTCCAGTTCTGGTATGTGTTTCCCATCCGCAACGTTAGCAGGGTGTTCCAGTTCTGGTATGTGCTTCCCATCCATTTTAGATCTGGTTACCACGTGGACGAGCTAAGCCTTTTTCCCTTTCTTGTGGATCGTTTTTTGTTACCGGACTTCTCCGGAAAGGATAAAATAGGATTTGTTTACAAACTCTCTGCCCCAAGTCGGTGTTTGGCAAACCACTCAACTTACTGTGATACCAGTGTGATATCCCGAGGATGTAGTATTCGCAGCACTCTCCAGAAGCGAACTGACCTGAACTTCTTGACAAAGAATGACTGAGCATCGTATGCTGTTCAGATCTTGCTTTTTAATTATGTAATTGTTGCATTTCGCGGGCCCGTGAGAGCGAGGAGGTTTCGGCCGTCTTATGTACCTCGTATCGGAATTACCTGTTCGGGTTCCGCCCAAGGCAACCAGACCAGGGGTCAGCGAATTGGTACCAGAATTGTTCGGGAAGGATATCGTTGGAATTGAATTGAGTTGTCCATCGGTTGGCGCTTGAAGTCACTTTATAGACCACACATGCAAGTCAATGCATTCTAACTGCCTCAATGATTTCCTACAGGATTGTTTGGTGATCCTAAGTGGGACTCTCGGTGTCGTCCTTTGTCCACTATCCATCAATTGCTGCCCATCTTACGTATATATTCTGCTGATCACGTGGGAGTTCTGGCTGTTTAATTTTCTGTCCCGTTTCTCGTGTTTGTAAATTATTTTGGAGTCAGCGCTTTCCCAATATCTTTCCGATAATACGCTTTCTAAGGCGCACAGGGTTTTTGTAGTGGTTCACAGCCTTTAATCGAGTGTCCTCTTTTTCTTTTCAAAACTATCATGTTAGGAATAATAAATCTGCTAACAGACAGCCTAATATAAAACTATTGTAATTGCTCCACTTACTATACATCTGTTGCTCTGCAAGAAGCCGAGACTGTCCCGTCATGGTGGTGCTTGTTGGAAGGCGTCATCGGCTATAAATTTTTGAACTCGAACCTCGGTACTAAAAACATCTGACCCGTCAATGAACCCTTACATGCTCTGAGTAACCCGAGAACTTTCGATTTTTAGAGGCCAATGCAAGTCTTGTTCAATCAGTATTTCTGTCCTCACCATCCGCTGTCACTTTCTCTTTGCCTTTTCCTTATGCATTCCGATTCTGTGCTCGTGATCTACAGTTAACATTTACCCGTGTTCCAGAAAATAGGCCTTGGCGTGCACATGTCCTAGTGAACTCGCTCTTGTACAGTTGAGACGTCGCTTAATGTGCCGTGCATTACGTTTTCTTTGCATTTCTTCGTTTCGTCCGAGCTGCTCCGTTTATTCCGACACTTTGGGCGTCCTCTCAACGGGGCTCTCATTCTGCCGCTTTGCCTTGTTCGGTGTTCTCGATGCTCAGTCCCCGCCGCGCACTGCTCGGTGCGAGCGTGACCCTCGAGTGTTTAGGCCTTTATTTAGAAGATCGTCTTCCCACGCATTGTTGGCGAGCTCAGCTGTCTATTACAGCGGTGAACGCTGAGCAGTAGCGTCTGCTGCCGTCGGTCGTATAGCCATCGATTCGTCATCGTCGCCGTCTTCGTTGCTTTCTCGGTTTTCCGTTGAATTTCGTGCTCGCCCAACTATTGCCTTCCCCAACTCGTTTCTGAATCAGTCAGATGGTGTGCGCGGGAATGGAGTCCTCGCAACACGTCGTCAATGGGGAGCTCGCGCACGGTTTCGAGAACCTCGTCTGCGTGAGGTAGGCGAGGTCGACCCAGTGCTATCCCAGCGAGCGTTGTCCTGTGTCACTGGTTTGATTCTTTCGCCGTTCAGGTGCAACGACGGCTTCTCGCTGCAGGACCAAATCGTGAACTCCTCCGGCCAAGTGTGGCATTCCGAATGCTTTGTGTTGGTTTGCACTATGTTTCTGTTGGCTTCTTATTGTCCGAAAACAAACGTAGAGCAGCACTACGGATCGCTGCGCAGTCTGCTGCTGAGATCTGCCGCTTTTTGGGGAAAGACTGACGTGTTGCTGCTAGTCCGAAGGAACAGAGCCATTCTCGGCGAATGATTTTGCCACCGCAGCCCATGGTGTTGTTAGGGAAGTAACAGCTTGAACAGCAAGCAGTATTGCCAAGGTTGCACCTGGGTACATAATCCATCACTGCTGATTGTGAGGTTGTTGAAAACGCCGGGTTTAGACTGCCTTATTCAACTATCCCCACTCTGAGGTCATCTTACCAGCTCAAATAAAATCTGTTGTGATCTTTACAACTTTGCTGACAAGGGGCTCGTAAAACACTAAGATTCTACTTATTCATAGAGATTGGTGTCGTCATTGCTCCAATATTTGACCATGGTTTATACTAGAATGATTAGGAGGCACTGAAGGAATAAAAGCTGAGCTTCGGTAACGCCTGCTGAAAGGGCGCAGTTTTCCAATGCGTGTTTGCTTTAGATTTTGGAGTGTAAGTTTCGGACACTTATTAAGCCCGTCTCAGTTGTGTTCTAGCGCCTTCTAGACGCTTCGTTGTCGTCTGACCAAACTTTGCACTGGTATTGCTACTGCTATGTATCTAGCCGTTTGCGGCTGGCGGGTGTCTTCTATGGTGCCGTATGCGTTTCATGGTATCACTGAATGCTCCAATGAAATGAAGAATTCCAGTTAAAGCGCAACTTCACCCATTCTTGCGGCACAACCTCTCCTTTGGGAAGTAATTTCAAAGCCAGTAGATTCGCCTGTTCTGCAGAATGGGCTCCGTTTCCTTTCCTCGTTTCTGTAAAAGGCTTTACAGAAACGGCCCGTCCTGTTTCACCAGTTATGCAGGGAGCCTCTGGGCTTGCTAGTTCCTTCACATAGAACTTGTCAGGCACGCACGCATTTACGACTTGCCTACAATTGAAGGCCTTCGCTTTCTCTATCATATCCCTGATGCCCAGCTTGTGTTATACCATTGCTGTGGATGTACAGTTCGAAAGCGCCGCGGGTTCCTTGAAGTGGATTCGTTGTTACGGCGCCGATTCTATACTCAAACAATGAACACATCGTAGTTTCGCAGTTCTTTGTGGCAGAAAAGCCGTTCAAAAATCATGGAAACACTGAAGGGCCTTCCACTAGAGCTACTTCTCCTCTTTCAAAAAATGACACACCTTTCTAGAAGCTTTTGAATTTATCAGGTCACAAGTGAATGAACGTGGAGTAGCAGAATTCGACATTTTTTGGGTCAACCTAGAAGAAGGGAATTCACTTCGTCTGCTACTGTTATTCAATTAGGGACTGTTACGTGCTTGAAAAAAAAAGTTTCCTTCATTTCTGGATGTTTTTAAACCCGCTTATATTCGCCATTCTTGAATGGCTTATATTGGTTGAAATAAGATGTGATCTGGATTTAATGTTCTTCAGATGCTTACATTGTAAAATTTAAAAAGGTTTGGTCCTTCCCCATTGAACTTGTTTTGGGGCCTTCTCAATAAGATAGTAAGATAGTAAGTTACCTATGCTTGCCGGAGCCAAGAGACGGAGAACAAGAACGCCTTCAATTTGGGAGAGGGAAACTTCCTCGTTTGCTTTGTATAACTTTTACAGAAATAGTCGAGGCCCCTGTTTCCTCGTAAAATTCTTTCTTCAGTGAGGCTATCCTTCTCGCTTTTTCTGTAGCTCAAAGTCTAGCGTTTTTAAATGGAATTTGTGTGCGGACTGAAATCTAAAGAAAAACCATTTTCTTGTGAAGCCCTGTTCGAAATGAACCGCTTCTGTTGCATATTTGTCACAGGAGCACTTCAATGCCTGTCTAGCCGCAAAAGAGTACTACGAGAGCTAGCTTTGGTTGCTTAATAACATGACTGGTTGTAGTTCTGTGCCTAGATCTTGAGAAGATGTATATTAATAGCATATGCCCTCAAATCCGGAGCATCTCTTGTCCAATTGGGTAAATTGGCCGCCCGTGGAGTAGCGCGGGATTTCGGAGACGAGACAAGAAGCCGAGTTCTGGACAGAATATGTTGAACACATCCGGGGATTTGTTTTCTCAAATTGAACAGGTTGCGCCGCATGGTAAACATGATATGTGAACAGTCGAGGTGTTCCAGTTTTGTTCTGTTCTCGAGCCTAGTTTGTGGGGAAAGTCCTGTCAGATTTCGCACCTTCGCTATTTAGAAGCCACTAATTTGTAAAAGCCTACTTCCTACTCGATATTTTATATCTGTCAAAATCTGAAGACTTGCTTTTTCCAACTGCGTGCAACTACTAGGAATTCCTAACATACGTCAATTATTAAGGCACCTCTTTCTGAAGCATACATGGCATGGATTTGCGCCCATTTTACTATGTACATACATGAGTCACAAATTAAAAAAATCACGAAAAGCAGCTGAAACGCCCTTGAATGCTAAAAAAGAGGTCCTTAGAAAGGTCAGTAATTTCCCCTTCTGGATCGATACGCTTGTTTGATTATTAGAAAGGTTAGAAGAGAAGGTTAGAAAGAAATCAGAAAGACCCGCAATATGTACACACTTAATCACAGCTGTCCAGAAAAAAAGACACAAACTTGTAGCGACAGTTGAAGTAGGTGGCTATAGATATATGTAGCCTCTGTACAAGTGTCAGGCTGTCACTGAGCAATTGAAGAAGTTTGGAAAAGATCGCGGAAACTGGGTGCCCCGTTGGCTCTCCAAAGGACAGTCCTCGGAGCGCATGAACAGTGAAGGTCCATTTTTCAGGTCGAATCTTGCGGAACCGCTCCTCACATATTAGTCCACGCGCTAACATTCTGACTAATGATTTTCTACCGAAAGGCTTCTAGAAATCTTTCAAAGCTTTTCGCGCAATAGGATGTCGCAATAGGAAGCGGAGGGGGAACCTACATCTGGGTGGCCTTTCCTTTTATTTCTAAATCTGCAGAAACTGTTGCGAGGACTCCCGCAGGATAGGTGAAAGAATTCATGCGACACTGAAGTTTGAATCGCAGGCAACATTGGCAGTGGTCTAGTGCTTCTTATGTGACGACTATTCTGGGCATCATTGGAGGATCACTATTCAGAAGTAGAACCGACGACGTATAAAAATTTTTTTCGCGCACGCAGTTGCCAAATCTAGCGAAAGCGCCTCCAGTGACTTTAAGGAACAAGATTCATTAGAATTTTTGAGGTAATTTAGTCACTAAATATGCTTCGCGTTGCGGGAGAAATGGCCTATAGAACGTCTTTTAAGTCAGGTGAAAAAGCCGTATGTAGTCTCCGTTTAGACACTAGACTTAAACTGGCCAACCTTCCTTACAGTACAACGGCGTTTTTAGCCTAAATTTGTGGAAAACAAATCCAGACGACAATTGCTGTTGCCGAAACACCGAAACAAACTTCAAAGAATACTCATTAACGGCTGCATCTGCATAGGCTTGTGTTGTGTATATGACTCATGCGGAAATTCAAGTACCATGCACTGCAGTATACCAGACAGTGCTGTGTACCTTATTGTAGTGCATTAGCGGCGGAAAATGGACTTTATTTATTTATTGAAATACTCCGTATAAGACAGGAGCGCGATAAAACTGCAATACAACAAACACCGAAACTAACAGCAAAAGTGGCTCCTATATACCTGCGCACAAAGGATTTATTTTGCTGCAATGCGTTTGGAATTTAATGGACATTTAAACAACCCGGCACGGAGTCTTTCCGTTCTAACTGCAACTCGCATTCGCTTCAGACTCATAGGGGCCCACTGGTATAGTTGTTGGTATTTAAACAGGGATTTCTGTGCTCCGGCCCGCTGTTGACTAGCTCGGGTCCGTTGTCCGCTGAGATAGATGAAATGGGTCAATCTTGGTGTGTGTTGAAACTAGGTAATGTAGCGTTCTCAGCCGCAAACGACATTCGTTGATGGAGGAAGTCACGAGTTAGTTTGGTGTTGGAAACCTCGCTTCTGTGCAAACGTACTTACGGCTAACCTGTGCGACGTATGGGAGAAAGGACGTCCTTGCGTATGTGCTCTCTTTCGCTGTTTCACTCCTGGATTGGCTTAGCTCATGGTTGGGGAACGAAACTATTTCAAGAAACGTTTCTGACTCGCCCACCCTTTGAGGCGGCTCCACACAGCCATTTTGAAGAAGATTTCCCCAGCAAATTTCTATTCCCAACCTCTCGCTGGACAACTGCAGTATCTCACGCTTAGCTGGATCGACATTCGATCCTTTCTCCAGCAACTACCTAGTTACAGTGTCCCACATTTTCTTTCGCATTGCTCAACAAACCACTATGTATGCTCATGGGCACTTACCGATTGATGTACCGGTTGCTGATTGTGTACCACTTTCCAGATGTGCGCAGTGTTTCGAGCCCTTTCCTGACGGCATCTACTTCGAATTTGAGGGCAGGAAGTACTGCGAACACGACTTTCACGTCCTGTACGCTCCCTGCTGTGGAAAATGCAGTAAGTCGGGCTCGTGGACGCAGAGTTGGACGTGAAGACATCAGTTCTCTATGTGAATTTCAGACGAGTTCATCGTCGGTCGCGTGATCAAAGCCATGAATGCCAGCTGGCATCCGGAGTGCTTCTGCTGCGAACTGTGCTCGAAAGCCTTGGCCGACATCGGCTTCTTGAGAAATGCTGGCAGGTGTGTCCGCTTTTTCGTTCTGTTTGAGAAGTGCACTGTTTGAGTGGTCATAATATTTATATTGTTCTGGTTATAGCAGAAGTTTAGAGAATGGTTTAAATAACAGGAAGGCAAAATTCTTAGGATGTCTGAACGAAGGGAATGCGCCATGCACATATTCGCCCGCTTACTCGCGATCCTTTTTTTGATAAGTAGAGAGTTCGGATTGAGGGTTGGAGTGCCACGTGACGCAATAATTTTCAGGTCGGACTCCATCCCGCAATAAAATATCGTACAACAGCAATTACACTATAAGTCAAGGGAGCATAAACACTCTCAGGACCAGCGCATAACGCTAACTTCACACGTTTCAATTGCTCTCTTGTTCTTCTAAATTTGATGCAAAAATTAAAATATCTATAGTAATAGAATTTTTATGCCGATTCCAACAGATTTCTGAGACTCCCCGATGACCGCAAGAGTACCCTGTAACTTTAATCCGCTGTGCATTTTCCTGCTGTCCACAGCAAGCGTGAATCTTTTTCGTATTCACTACGTTCACTAGTAGATGTGCAGTAGAACGAGTACACCTTCAGCCCATCTCGACCTGATGGAAGGCTCGTGCGTCACGCCGCGACTTCGCTTTGATACGAATTCCCCACATCGATGTTTTCAATATTTTATCAAAACATCTGATGGCGAAGACATTTTCAGGGCTCTGTGTCGAGAATGCAACGAAAGGGAGAAGGCGGCAGGCTCGGGACGATACGTCTGCCACCGCTGCCATGCGATGATTGAAGAAGGACAGCACATTAAATTCCGCGGCGACTCATTCCATCCATATCACTTCAAATGCAAGCGATGCAAGTACGTGCCGACTCTTCTTCTTTTACTGCTATACGCGATATATGCTTAATCTCTGCAGAGCTTACAGAATAACTTGCGGTGTGAGGAAATCATGTACTGCGTGGCGTTAAACACGGATTAACCACCCTGGGCGGGCGATAGATATGAAAGGGACAAGAGCTGCAGCAGCAATGTTGAATTTTATGACGGCCGACCATTTACGGAGTTACCAGGCGTAAAACTATTTCACACATCCACGACCTAATGAGGTTCTTCGTTCGAATTTCCCGCCTAGGCTAACTAACGATGAGCCTTCTAGCCTTCCGAGGTCGCTGAATTGGTGTCAGAATTGTCTGTAAAGAAAAGAACACTGACTTAACTACTGAACAGTTTAAATAAAGGTTAAAGGATGAAGGACGGCGTTACTCAATTCCTTTGGTATGCGCCACGCATTCTACTTCTACGGGGTGTCGTGGGGGCGATTTGAATGCGTACTTGACCACAGAGTGACTTGCTGTGGCCAGCCGATGAACAACTCAGCGTTTTATCCTTCCATGACATTCTGGTACCAATTCACCGGTCGGATGGAGGGTATGGCCTGGTAGAGAAATCCGAACTAAGATTTTGGTGTTGGCTGCACGCGATAGCCGGGATCTCCTCCGACTGCGCTACACGCACCCTCGCAGTCTAAATACACATTAAAATTGAGTCCAGGACATCCCGTGGATGTAGAGCGTGCGGAGCACTCCACACAAAGATTTACTAAGATCGTCCTCCATCGCTTATCCTCATTGGCACGCAATCCGTGGGACCATTATAGGATATGTCCCCCTGAGCCAGATGGCAGCAACTTTCGTTCATTTCCGAGAGCTGCAAGCGTGCTCTTTTTTAAATGCAAAATCTGAAAATAAGCAGAGGAGCGCCTTTTGGTCCGCATACATGTTTATTTATATTTCCGGGTGCAGTTCAAGTTTGGAGAAACAAACGGTGGCTTGTCCCACTACCCCTACGCTGCATTTGTTCAGGAGTTCGATGGAACGATGAGTCTGTGACAATCTCAGGGAAGGGAGTAGAGGGGCATAGGAGAAGAGTGCAACTATCAGTTTCCCAATGATCGCTCCTAATTCCGCTTCTTCAGATGTGAACTTCCGTAGTTTTCAGCAACGAATTGACCGTGCAGTCTCGCGAGGTTGGCGGCGAGTTGTACTGCCTGCGATGTCACGACACTATGGGTATTCCAATTTGCGGTGCTTGTCATCGGCCGGTCGAAGAGAGAGTCGTGACGGCTTTGGGAAAGAATTGGCATGTTGAGGTCGGTGTGATTCTCCGCTTTCGGCTGGAACAGCATCTCCAAAAGACCTGGAGTCGCCGTCGTTACAGTTTCCGCTAACAATCCTCGCATTTTTCCAGCACTTCGTCTGCTACGTTTGCGAAAAGCCGTTCCTTGGGCATCGACACTATGAACGAAAGGGATTAGCGTATTGCGAACAGCACTACCACAAGGTTAGTACACCAACGCGGTCGATATGAAACGGAAAAGCGTCAGTCCGAAATTCTGAACAGCTTCTGGAAGCAGCACGAGATTTATTTATGCGCATTGGTACGTGTCTTCTGTTTTCCGTTCATCGCACACATGTGTTTTGCATCTGCTGGACTTAGTTTCGACATCTGCTCATCAAGTCTCTAAATACCTTCGAGGTCAAGCCATGTGTTCACTTATTGGGGAAGTAAATCAAAATTTCAAAAAAGTTATACAAAAATTTTTCTTGAACAAAAAATTATTCTACCTCTTTTGAAGGTCTCTAGTTCAGAGGCCTAAAAGTGTGACACAGGTCTATGCGCATCTACTCCACCTAGCGCCTCAGCTACCTTGGCATTTTTGATCCACTCCCGAAGTCACTACAGATAACACAATCAGTGCAGAAGAACAGAGATGCCCTCACTTCGGATGTTCAGTACTGAATCAGCATGGATAAGGCATAAAGAGCCCGAATGAGACAGATCACTCACGCACTAGATCCACCGCAAGGGCTGATATTCGACGACGCTAGCAGAGCAGCAAATGCGAATGAGACACACTGAGAGGCGTTGTCAGCGACCGGTCACTATCGGTTCGCAATGAGACAGAAGTGGCGAAAAGGCACTCCAATCAGAGATGCCCTCATTTCGGTCGGTCATTGCTGATTCAGTAATGGACAGCCGAAATGAGTATCTGCTTGTTTTCCGTTCTAATTGTGTTCTATGTAGAGATTCCGGGGTGGGACAAATATGGTAGGGTACCTAAGGTGTTTTGTAGGGTAGGGAACAAATGTAAACCTGCCCTCCACATGTAGGCCTCTGAAGACGACGGAAAATAGAAACGTCAGGCAGCGATAACAAAAAGATCCACCTAAAAAAACTCAATTGGCAGAACATACCGACAACATACTAGCTCACCAAGGTTTTGAGGAGAGAGAAGTTAAGAACTCCTTTATAGTGTTTTTATCAGGGCTATATACATTAGACAAAGTACATCCTCCAGCAGACTGCTCCACATAAGCTGTTTCCTGTGTCAGTCCCGGTTATAGTGCTCGGCTGCTAACGCTTTACTATTCAACAGTGACGTTCAATTTTGCACACTTTGTTCTACTAGTATACAACGACAAAGTGTCGATGGACACATCAGTCCTTCGACTTCTTTATCAACTGTTGATCCGACGTTTTTCCTTCGTAGACAACACTAATAACAACTGAACGGCTCTATAGTTGCAGAACCAGGAGCCTCCTTGAGTCCACTTTCTGTGGGGCGCTTGACCGAATAATTTGTTAAGAGGAAATAGGGAACGATGTTGGTGTGCTAAAAATCATAAAAACTAATGGAAGGTTGGTCCGGTAGCTGGATGGTAATGAAAGAATAGCCGACATCGGCGCTGTATGGCAGTCAGTGTGTTCATTCATTCGCATTTGCTGCTCTACTAGCGTCGCCGAATATCAGCCCTTACGGTGGATCTAGTGAGCGAGTTTGTCTCATTCGGGCACGTTATGCCTTATCCACGCTGATTCAGTACTGAACATCCGAATTGAGTTCATCTCTGTTCTTCTGTACTGATTGTGCTCTCTGTAGTGATTCCGGGAGTCGGTCGAAAATAACAAGGTAGCTAAGGCGCTAGGTGAAGTAGAGCGCCTAGAGCTGTGCTCCAGTTCTAGGCCTCTGAAGACGACGGAGGGTCGGAACGTCAGGCCACGATAATGAAGATCCACCTAGAAAACCTCTTCTGGCACGGCATTGACAACATTTTGTAGAGAAGGTCTGCAGAAACCTTGGATGTCTGGGATCATATGCACATTGGTCACACTGCTATGCACCTGAGGCTATTTCAACTTAAATGCTAGGTTTTCCTACACCTTGCTTGCAATCAGGGTTCGGTTCCCTTTGAGGGGTTGATCCTATTGAAAGGTCTTACTCCGAATGTCGAGAAAAGCGCAAGGAAAATGCGTTGACTGATCGTAAGGAGCGAAATTCGCCATCCCAGGAAGGTATTGTGTGCATGTCGGCCGTTCGTTGTTTGCTTCCTCCTGACCACAGTCATCCTGTTCTGTTTTTAATCTTTTCGAGCCTAAAGGGGACGAACTGTTGTCTTCGATAACATTCCCCGGTAAGGCTATGCTGGACGTTTCCAAACCGAAATTATGCGCTTTTAAAGGTCGCCTTTTCAGTTATACGGAAACGTCTGCTACAAGTGCAACGAGGCATGTGGTGGCGAGGTCTTCCAGGCACTGCAAAAAAGTTGGTGTATCAAGTGCTTCGCGTGTTCATTGTGCGACAAAAAGATGGACCATAGGTGAGAACAGCAGTTCGCAGCCATTTTGATTTGCTTTGTCTTAACATTGGCAACTGTGCGATATTGTTCAGGACGAAATTCTACGAATTCGACATGAAGCCCACGTGCAAGAGGTGTTACGATCGCTTCCCAACGGAGCTGAAAAAGAGGATCTCGGACAGCCTTAAGGACCGAGACTTGGAAAGCCAACGTCGTCGATCACAAAGCCCTTCGACGCTGCGACAGACGACGTAGTATTAACGGCGAGGTTCTACTTTTACGATGCCTAATCTCAACGCCAGAAAGTCCTGACTGCATAACTTCCTCGTGGAGCTCATTTACTTGGACCGTTCGGTGTAATGATCACTACCGCTAACCACTACCATTTCTGCCACTATTAGATATTCGAGCTGTTGTTGATTATGCGTATATTGTTGTTGCCTGGAGTGCGATTAGAAATGCTGGATTTTGAAAAATAAGAGTTTTATGGTACGAACACGTTTAGTGGTATGGTCTGAATCGTTATTGCCCTGCAACGATTGCACCTATCGGACAGTTGGGCTGGAACGTTCTCAGTTTTCCAGCTGTTCTTCGTCACTTTCAGAAAAAACGGGTGCCTCTTGTTCGAGTTCGAGTGGTGGCGTCAGGGCGTCGCATTAGCCTGAGCGTTGCTCAGCCTTTCTTGTTTGACTTAGAGGCCATAGTAGAGAGCTGATGTATCCTAGGAGCGGCCGAGTTTTCTATACCCCATTCTCGCTTAACAGAACGGACAGACGATTCCAAAAGCTACACCCACGCCTGCCTACAGCACTGCTTCTGCCTTTTGGTTTTCATTTATTTAATTACGTCGCAAAAACGCGCACTATACGTGAGAATAACAAAAAAGCAGAGCGTGTGACTAAAAAATGGGAGAAAACTAGGCAACAATAAAAGATTGAAGCTGCTATGTTAGACCTTAAAGCAGGAATCTCAGCAAACCCCCATCTGGCCACCACTTGAAGCAGGCAGCTTGGGCAAACCAGTTGTTGCAAAGTCAAAAACTCAAAAATTAGTCATCAGTAAGGGAAAATAACCCGTGTTGGCTTGATAGGCAGCCCACGCAACCCATATGAGCTAGAGGGAATACAACACTTATTAAGAAGTAACATAACAAATTACTAACAAGGAAAGGTTCCCAACTCATGGTGAGCTTTTGCGATGCTATTTTGGCAGGATGTAGGGCCCTGTGAGTGGAGTCTAGAACCGCAGTTAGTTTTTGCTGAACGCTTCTTCAAAGACTTGAAAAATGGTCTGAAAGCGTGCGCGCAACTATTATCAGCTCCTACGACCCTCAACGACATGTGCCTTGGTGGCGCAGCCGGTAACGCTGCTGCCTCATAGGCTCGCTGCTGCCTCACACCGCCGTGCTTTTCAGTTGGAGTCCGAGTGCTGCCACTTTTTTTGCACGTATTAGTTTGTTGTTATTACACTTTCTTATGATCACAGAAGTCGATTTTAGATACCAATGCATACAAGGAACCAAGGCTCTCTATTTGCGCCTTCACGTTACGTCGATGTTCACCTAGGACCCTTTTCTATACCCACAGATTACGCGTTCAACAAGAAGTGGTATTCCTTGCCAGGGAGAAGATTATTCCTCACTGGCTTTTGTAAAATGCTGCTGGCGTGACAAGCGCTTGTGTTTTACTTGTTTCATAGTTTTGTACCATAGCTGTTGTCTGGAAGGGTAATAATAAATATAAGACTTTTAATTTAGTAATGGATAAGATTTTTTATTTGCAAAGAAGTGATATGGTACAGAAATGCATAGTTGAAAAACTCGCACATGTGAATGCGCAAATAGAGAGCCCTGGTTTGTTTGTAAGCATTGGTGGTCTGAAATTGACTCCTGTGATCATAAGAAAGCGTAATAACAACAAACTAATACGTGCGAAAATAAAGGCAGCGCTTGGACTCGACCTGAAAGGCCCGCCGCTGTGCTTCCATGAGTCAACAGTGTTACCGGCTGGGCCACTGATGCACAACCGGATAGGGCCCTACATCTTGCCAAAATGGCATCGCAAAAGCTCACCATGAGTTGGGGACCTTTCCTTGTAAGACTGAACAGAATTGAGTGAAGGTCACTCTGCACAGTGTAAAATACAGGGCAAATTCAGTAGGAAAACACATTCATCAAACAAAAAAGAAAGAACGTGATCCATGCCACTTGAAAGCACAGCAGTCAGTGTAAACTTGGCTAGGCTAACAGCTCAGCAGGAACATGGACGAGACGAATTTGAGATTCCTTGAATGCATAAGTGGAGTGGAATGCTACTGTATATTCTCAGTACTCAACACCTGCAGCAAATCAGTTTTTGCTAAATTACTTCTGAAGACAAGAATGTTGCCAGATACTATAAACTGAGGTGGCAAAAGATGGATCAACCCCAAATCTCAAGAAAACAAAATTAAATAGCTTAGATTTTTCCTATTCTTTCCTATTCCTATTGATCTTAGTTTATGTTAGCCTGAGTCCATCTGAACGTTCGCCGCAAGATCTAAATATCCAGCACTTACTGGCATAACTTCTAACTCTTTGCGAACTAGGCGGAAACAAAAGTGAGATCAGCACAGATTCGCCTGTATAACAAGCGTTCTAGGCCCAAGAGCTTCAACCGATCAGCATATGGAGGCAGATGAGGTGAGTTCAGTCTCTTCCTACTGCACTGTTCTGGTGAAGAGTTGCCGAACCCTTTGTAAGGGTTTTGCAGCTTAAAATATGGCAAGACGTATTATCTGTACAAACGAACTAAGATAGTTTGGTTATCAGTATGGTCACTACTCCTTGACAAACGCTGCTCGGGCAACAATAGCGCTTGGATAATTGACGACCTACCCCCCTTTCATATGCCTTCCTTCAAAGTATGATGAAAGCCAGTCTAGCAGTTTCTCACTTATGTATACCAAACGAGCACATTGTGTGAAAGAGCTTACAATACTTTACTTTGTCGAAAGATTTCGAGAAGTCAAGGCAAGCCACGTCAATTGTATTGCCTTGGTTGAGAGGCGAGTTCCAATCGATCGCATTATCGACGAGTTTTGTGGTTGTCGAGAGACTAGAGAGGAAACTATGTTATTCTAGTGAAAAACATGAAGCCTGTTCAAGTGGTTTATCAATTTTTCTCCGATAATTCTTTCCCTAACCTTTACTGTTTGTGGCATGAAGCTATTGGACGCAAAATAGCTACCGAGGAAGGACTGAGTGTATTAGGAATAGCTATATTAAAGCATCCTTCCCCACTTCAGGAACCTCAACATCAGCGAGACATTAAAGATGTGCGCTAGAGGATGCTCAGGTACCTAGCACATTCATTGAACACAATCGAAGGAATTCCATCGTAAGGCTCTGTAGTTGAAGGTTTCGAACCTTTATACTATACTACTTAGAACGTTATAAACTTCTAGATCATCATCATTATTTTCATTAGCGTCTGTCCGCTCTTCTGGTGTGATGACGCCTACTCTCCCGATCAAATGCTTGATCGGGATGCATACCAGCCATATTTAAAGCCCAGTGCAATGTGTCAAGCAACGTTGCTTCGGGCATCCTCTGGGCCACCTTCAAGGGACTTCAGAGGTCCAGACAGATCTCACAAACGGTGTCATTGTTAGTGCGAAGGACGTGACAGTAGCATCGTAGACGAGCTTCGCGCAGCTTCTCGGCTATTGGGGCGACACCGAACTTTTGTCGTATGGTGTCGTTGCGAACGCGGTCCAAACGCGTTACTCCGGCCGTCCACCTTAGCATGTTCGTCTCCATTACACTGAGGCGGCTTTCAATTTCCTTGATCACGGGCTAGCGTCGTACGTCGCTACTTAGCGGACGACTGTTCCATAAACCTTCGATATGAGCTGCTTAAGTATTGACTTGTCACAAAACACCCTCGTCTACGAGCGCCATTTGGACCAGGCTGCACTTACGCGCACATTTGTCTCCCACTTTAGGTGCCATCGTACGCGACTGTTGATCCAAGACATTTGAAAGATGTAACGCGTGAGAGCTCAGTACCATTGATCTTAACAGATCCGTGTTCATTCGCATCCACCGTCAAGTATTCCGTCTTCCTGACGTTCAGCTTGAGGCCGAACAATGTCAAGCGAGTGCACCATGCCTGTGCCTCCCGCTGGAATTCGGTTTTGCCTTCACATGCAAGCATGACGTCATCGGCATACAGCAACGTCTAAGGAGCTGCCCTTTGGAGATCTCGAGTAACTGCACTCATGACGACCACGAAGAGCAGTGGGAAGAGTGGAAACCCCTTACGCACTCCGACAGAGATTGGAAACTCCATCGAGGTACCCGCCGGAGCTCATACTCGGTTTATTGGGCACGACTAGAGATACGCACTCATTCAATAAGCCCTTCAGAGATGCCGTGTCGTCGTAACGCGTAACATATGTTAGGTTGGAAAAAAGTCTTTTCATTTTCTTCAAAGATTTATTACTTCACAACTACAAAAGATTTATTACTTCACTAAATCAATTGAGATAATCTCCATTTTGTCCCACTATACCGCTCCAAAGACTGGGTAATTTTCCAACTCCTCTCGCGTAAAAACCTGCAGTTCTGGAGTCGTACCATTGCTGAATCCAATTTTTGAGGTCTTCGTCCGTTTCAAAATATTTCTCTCCAATTTTTTGCTTGGGAGCATGGAAGAGATCTTAGTCGGTAGGGGCGAGGTCAAGGCTATACGGTGGATGTGGCATTACCTCCCAGCCCAGCTCCTCTGTTGTTTCTCTTGTGAGTCTTGCAACATGTGGTTTTGCATCGTCATGCAGGATCATCACCTTTGACTTCTCAGGCCTCTCTTCTTGGAGAGCTGCGGCTACTTTGTGGAGTTGACCACAGTATGTGGCAGCAGTAAGTGTATCTCCACCTCCTAGAGTTTCCCAGTAAATCACTCCTCTGATATCCTACCAAACACTCAAGAGAGTCTTCCTTTTGTGAACATTGGGCTTGGGATCAGGCTTAGGGTTCTCTCCTTTTTGTACCCATTGTTTTTTCTACGGAAGTTGGCATGCAGAACTCAGGACTCATCGCCTGTCACAATTCGCGGCAGAAACGATTTTTCTCGTATCTGGACCGAAGAGAAGCAGCGATGGAGGGCCGTTGACCTTTCTGAGTGTCTGACAGGGCATGTGGAATCCAAGCTCCAGATTTCCGTCCAAAGCCGATGTTCTTCAGATGGATTCCCACTATCCTATGAGACTTTGAGCTTCTCTGCCGGTTAACGTGTCGTCTGCCTACTATCGGTACAAAGAATATGGAGTAGTTCAGTGTCGTCCAATTCAGTTGGCCTTCGTGACCTTGCTTTGTTCTCGAGTGAATAATCTCCCTTTAAAGACTTTCGAACCATTCATAACAGGTGCGATGAGTAATAGATCACAAGTCATATACATCGTTAATTTGGTCGGCTGCCTGACGCGCTGTAAATCCTTTAATGAATTCATGAATAATGCCGTGCCGAAAATGGCCACGAGGTAGATCTGGCATTGAGTCTGGAAGACTGGGTAGATAACGAAATACAAAAAAAGGTCTTGACCTATGTCCATGTGCGAATGGTAGACAAGTGTGATAGGAGTACGAAATCCGCTATCAATATTTGCTACTGTGTTTACAAGCAGAACGGTAAAATTTTTTTCGAAGTGTGAAAAGACTTTTTTCCAACCTAATAACTTCTCGGGGAACGTGGTCGAAGGCCTTCTCTAAGTCCAGGAAGGCAAAATGGTTTGGTCGCGACGTCTAACAGGGACATAGTCAATTTGCGATATGGCGTCCCCGCTATAAAACGAGATTAGGTGAAAGTCACGTTTTCAAAATGTAGGGTTCACGACGCTGGGATGGTGTGAGTCTGTATACTCAAGTATGCGCTCACCTTCGGCTTTGCGTGACGCATGGCCAAATCCACCATGGCAGTTGTAGCCGTCTTTGGTTGCTCGGGCGTGAGCATTAAGGACCTGACCGTGACCTGCCACAACAACAATATCTTGTGATGGTACTTCCGCTGTCTTCTCATCGAGCAGGGACCAGTCGTCCTTGGTTTTCTCTGAACAACCTGTCTGCGGAGCATAAGCAGAAAACAAATGACATCGTCACTCCTCTACGGCGACAACAATTTTCAACAAGCGATCGTGAAGACGTTCTACGCTTTCCATCTCGTCATGGATTTCGTATAAGCTTCTTCGGGATGAACATAAAGTCGGCTTTGGATATAAACTTCTTCGGGATAAAAACGAGTATTGCATAATTGATTACAAGAAACTGGTGAACCAACACGGCTGAGGAGTTGCTGCTGTCGCTCGAGAACACGGATGCTATTATAATTAATCAGATAACGGTAAAGCTTTACTAAAATCTGTACGACATTATCCTACCTTCACTAGGTACAAGTGACCGTAAAATTCTCATTCTGCTGCGAAGCCTCCACTTTATCGGAGCGAAAAGAACGTTACTTAGTGTTTTACTCATCATTTTCCTCCACTGACCATGATGCCCCCCATTTTCTGACCGTACCTCCACGCTAGTACCTCAAATTATCGACTACCTAAATGCTCAGCACGCAAGATGGACGAAAAATCCTCCTCTGTCTCGTGGGGAGACGTGAATATCGCACTGACCAAAGCCTTCCAAAATGTACATCAAGGCAACCGCTGTTGAGAACGGAAGGTAGATCAACAGTATCCTTCTTAACGAACCGAGGTTCGAAAAATAAAAAGGTTTGTTTGCCGGTGTTGATCACCCACCCATATGGAGCTGATCACCCACCCATATATATGGGTGGAGAGTTCATGGTAATCGATTTCGCCCAAACTTCGCCTCGAGAGATTACCAGTATCGGATGTTTGCTTGTATTCACCAACCATTCACCCAGTGCGCAATGTACACGTCTATTCTGGAATATCTATTCGCCACTGACTTTCTAATTGTTCCGCCTCGCCAAGTTTGCTATTTTTAAAGTTTCTACTTCTTCCTCGCCAGTATCTTCGCAATTTTCCAACATCATCAATGTCATTTTTGTGCTTCCTGTTTTTTTTGCTTCACTGCATCTTGCTCTAACGTATTTTGGACTGTCTCTTTTGCCACTTTTACTTGTCGATCCAACACCTCCCTAATATTATTTTTTGTTCGATCGGTGGTCCTAAATGTGTGGCTTATCATTTTCTCACACCCCGCTACAATCAAGGGGTCGAGCGTTCTACCTCCTCGTCCCCTGTCCTGCCCAACACCCAACCCCCTCTGCTTGCTCAAGAGTCCTGCGGCTACCTTACGAGATAGTGGAGAGGCAGACTTTTGCCACGCTTCTGTTTAAAGGGCGGGGGGGGGGTAGAACGCCACTCCGCCCTACCATCATTGTCATGCTTTTATTCAGCTGTTTTAGTACTTCTTCGCTCACCAGGCGCTCTAACAATGACCACCTCTCGTCCTTCTCGACTCATTTCGCCATTGTCTCATCAGGCGTCATTAGGAGCACTTCCTCATCCTGCTGTTGATTACACATTTCTGAAATGAGCCCCTTAAGACTACTCATCGCCGTGTAAAAACCAACAACTGCGACTTTATGATACAGCCTGACAGTTGAGGTGCCACAAATGTTAACCTTGTACGCAGAGACTCGATTGCATACGAACTTCCTGCTCACAGCAACTTCGTATGTAGGTAGTTGTTTTGTGAGAAACGTTTGGTATTACGGTTTCAACTTTTTGTCTTTGAACACTCGAGACTTCTAGAAACTAAGCTATTTATCTGTAACAAACAATTCAAATCATAGCAAGAAATCAACTATTGGGAAACAGATACAATGACAGTGGTATCCGAGTAGGGAGTAGGGCTTCGATATCTCCGCTAGGTAGCACTTGGGAAGCACGACTAGAATAATGAAAACGAGTGCTCGCGGGCGTCCTAGGTGACGAAAAAATATCTGAAGAAAACTATTACTGGATTTCTCCCAAAAAACACCCCGCTTGATTCGCAGGCTCTCCCTTCTTGGTGTCCCTGGAGACGGGAATTCAAGTAGTGATTTATTGATCTCGCCGATGCACTAGTAGCATTTGCCGAACCGGCACCACTACCCACATGCCCCTTCCTAACAAATGATCGCTCCACTCAATCGCACCATACTCTTTCAATATTGTTCAAATACTTATTCGCTGAGGCCCTTTCGTTACACCTTCAGCCTTATTGCGTTTGAGCGTTTCTGTTGACGTTTTAGTTGATTTTTGTTGATACCTCCTTCCTCAACTTTCGAACAACCCTCAGAGCCTCTATGCCGATTACCTGCTGAGGCCGAGTGTTTTCGAACCTGCGTGGTTGCAGAGCCTCTAACGAAAACCAACTATTGAGCACCGCAGCCATCTTCGAGTAGAATTTCCTTACTGCGGCCTCCAGAATCTACGACTCCCCGTCGTCGATCATCCCAATTTCCAGGCAAGGAGAGTCCGCTGGGACAACTCTTGCGTGGGCTGGTAGTTTATCGACGACTTGCTACCCATGTTCGGGCCGATATTTCAAGTAACCGCTCACGTGCGATCGAGCATGTTCGGCCACTCAGAACCATGACGACTGCTCTCTTCCTATAGATCCTGCAACCACAAACAAGCGGCATCCAATTCCGAGCCACATTTCCATCGCAGCAACAAACTGTAACCAATAACTGTAACCAGTATCCAGTCTGCTTTGGCTCCAGCGATTGCATCACGAAGACCACATAGCCTAGCTCATCACAGAATAGTTCATTCTTACCCAGATGGACCTCGCCGAATTTTCTGTAATAGAAGACGTCGCATTCTCCAGTGACCTTTGGAGGTGCTTGAGCCTCCCAGCGTTTCTGGAATCACGCCCAGTGCCGCGTAGTGCTCGTTCCGGATTTGAGTTTTCACCCCATTCCAGTTCGTCCTCCCTGCGATTATCCAGTCGCTTTCAAAATTTCCGTCATATCATAGGACCATCTATGGTTCCTGGTTGTGTCTCATAAGGGCGTCGTAAGGCACCATTGACTACCGTATCGGTACATAGACACCTCGTTCTAGAGAATGGAGAGTCAAATACTGTGTGGAGTCACTCTTCGCGACTTAGGTCGCAAATCCATTTCACTTTCCCTGTTTATGTTCCGATCCTATTCTAGATCGCTAACGCTCGTGCTGCTTCGAGCACGGTTTCCATTTTGTGGTCACTGGCCGGCTGCGGCACGTTGCCTATGAGATCCGAGACGGTGAACGTGGATCTACATTGGCATCTTGATGCTACGTCATCGGCGAGTCCTGGATGCCCTGGCGTGGTGGAAAAAGGCTGTCCTTGACTCCTGAACTCTGCAGCGGAAAGTGCATGGTGTCCATGACGCCAAACCCTTTTCGCTCCTCAAAAGGGGATTACTCACGTACACTTCTCCAACAAGTATCCTGTCGCTCTTTCGCACAGCCCTTCGCCCTGTATATGGTTTTACTGATTCAAAGGTAGGTCCAGTAGTACACTTTTTCAATGGATCCACACGAACCTTCAAACGCTCGTGATTAGGACCTATCTCATTTATTACAGCGGAAGTGTCACCTCTTTCGTCTACACGATAAGGACCATACCATTCGATTGTGAGTTCTTGCCCTTATGAGGGGTCAGTGAACTCGGTCCGCAGATTCTGAAAATGAGATCTATATGGCCTTGGAGAGCATTGGACGAGGATCACAGAACTGTGCTTCGTTTTTGCTACGGAACACTGGGTGTCCAAGAATGACAAAAGTGGTATCACTTCGGACTGATAACGCAAAAGTGGCACCTGTAATGGCCCTGTCGTGCTCTGAACTTAACTTACAAAAAGTTTTGAGGATTCGACTCCGGATGGGGTTAGGGGACTTGCTAGAGGTGGCCTTTTCTCATTCCTACAAGAAAAGAGTACATTTTGCCTTCGGTAGGGTACCTTCTTCGCTTCCCAACCCTGCTTTCAACCTGTTGACAAATGTGGAAGAAGGTGGTTTTGTCGTGTAGAGTGATGTTGCGCATCCACTAACCAACGCTTAGGAAGGTTCCGTTAGATGCTATCCCCAAATAACCTCTTTGGAATATTCTCAATTAGTCTTCGAGGTGTTTTTCGCTATTATTTGCGAACACGATCGCAAAGTATTAATTTGGTCCACCATCAAGACAGCTCATCGTTTTTCGGATTTCTTTAGAGACTGCTTTTTATTCTTCTCGCAACTTTCACTATTTCAGCTAGCTGTTACCAAGTACAGCGTATTTTATCTACCTCGCGTGATTGGTCGCCTTTGTATTTCTTTTTCACCACTCTCGTATACACTTACGGGAGATGGGTCGGGGCATTGCAAATAGGAGTGCTTGCACTCACTCCCTCAACTCTAGTGGTCGGAAAAGATTTTCCGTCCCAGATTTATCTAAAAATCTGTTATTTGGGAGGCAGATCACCAATCTGACACTCATTTTCGATAGAACGGTAGATTACAGAAGGTTACGATGGCACTGCTGCCTTTCACGGCTCCAAAGGTCGAGGAGAGGTCGAGAAGAAAAATTTCGCTCAAGCATCGCTGATGGGTTTGCTAGTTTGAGGTGCTGATCACGGGTATGATATCTATTTTTAAAATTTCTGGCGACTACGGTAGGTTGCTGTAGATATGGGTGACTAAAGCTGTCTACGGTAATAGAATCGATTTCTTCTTCAATGTGGTCTTCTCCAATGTTATTTTCCAACCTTGGACTCTGAGATGCAAAGTAGTGCAAGCCAAGTGAAATTTTAGAAAAAGATGTCAGATTCGTGGTCAACGGCTTTAAAAATTTCCATGTGTGAAGTCAGGGTGAAATCGGTGGTCGTGACCTCGTTGCCCTTATTAACCGCTACTCAATAATACGGTACCCTAGCAAAGGCAAAATGTATTTCTTCTCTTGTAAGAATGGGAAAATACCACCTAGCAAGTCCCCTAACTCCATCCGGAATCGTGCCCTCGACTCCCCGGTCACAAGTCCACCTTGCTATCCACTCGTCCATCGAGTCGCTGACAGCATCGATGCGAATGCGAATCTATACTACAAAATGTCCTACTATATAAAAGCGAGAACGGTCGTTTGTCTGTGGGTGTGTGTGTGTGTGTGTTTGTTTGCACAGAAGTGCTGAAGGAGTGTGTTGGGAGGAAGTGTGGAGATGGGGGGGGGGGGGAGAGCTTGTAGGTGTGTGGTGTCGTGTCACCTACGTCGTGGTGAGAGGGGTCAGAAGACGTGTCGCCAGTGTCACGCAAAGTGCGTCCGAGTTCCGAACATGTGTCATCGACGTCGTGAAAGCGAGGGTCCATGTTCAGAAGAGGTGGTATCGACATCGTTCAATAGGCGTCTGGGTTTAGAAAACATGTCACCAATGCCGCGCAACGGACGTTCAGGTTGAGAAGAGGTGTCACCGATGTCGCGAAAGATCTGTCCCGATTCAGACGACGTATCGCCGATGTCGCACATAGCATGTTCGGGTTGAGAACACATGACACCGACGTTGTTCAACAGGCGTCCGGGTTTAGAAGAGTGGCATCGATGTTGCGCGAGGGTTCCGGATTCACACGATGTGTTACCAGTGGAGGTGGAACCAGTAATGGGGGACCGGTGAAGGATGGGGTTCCAAGAAGGGGAACCGGTAAAGGGTTGACCAATAAATTAGGGACCAGTAAAGGTGGAACCAGCAATGGGGACCGGTGAGGTGGGTCCAGTGAAGGGGGACCGGTGAAGCGGGGGGAGGGGAGGGAGTGGTCCAGTGAACGGGGGACCGGTGAAGGAGGGCACGAGGGGCCCAGTGAAGCGGGGACCGGCGGTAGAAGGTTGACCAGTGAAGAGGGGATCAGGTGAAGGGGGACCGGTGAGAAAGGGACCAGTAATGGGGACCGGTGAGGTGGGGGAGGAGTCCAGTGACGGGGAGCGATAGAAGGTTTATCAGTGAAAGACTTATCTCCTCTAATGATAAGCTCCCATATCGATCGCGCGAAGCGATGAGTCGATATGGTAGCCTATCATTAGGCTTCGCTCAGGGTGAGCAATGGTATGATATAGGCCAAGTGAGGGAACCAGGTGAAGGGGGACCGGTGAGGAAGGTACCAGTAATGGGGACCGGTGAATGGGGGAAGGTGTCCAGTGAAGAAGGGTCCGGAAAAGGGTTGATGAATAAAAGGGGGACCAGTGAGGGTGGGACCAGTAAAGGGAGCTCCAGTGAAGGTGGGAGCAGTAGTAGGGAACGACGAAGTGGGAGGGGGCCTAGTGAAGCGTGAACCGGAAAAGGGCTGACAATAAAGGGGAACCAGTGATAAGGGGCCAGTTAAGGGGGAGGGGGTCCAGTGAAGGTGGGGGACCTGTTTTGCCCTATTCACCTATACCATTCTATATAGCAAAACTAGCAAAACCAGTTTTTTACTGTAATGAATGAGAGAAGGCCTAAAGAGGACAAGAAGGCGGGCGGGGTGTTCTATTCTCCGGATTTACGGCGAAGCCCCAAACCAGACGTCTGGTTGACAATGACTATATAATTGACTTATGCGCTAATAAATGCTTCTATTCATCGCTGGATCTTCAACAAGGATTTCATCAAATACCTTTGGAAGAAACGCACTGTGAGAGAACAGCCTTTGCTTGTTTTTTAGGTTCATTTGAATATATACGAATGCTTATGGGTCTGAAGGAAGTCCTAGCAATATTTCAACCGATCACGGATGATTTTAAAAAGTACCTAAAAGCCCAAGTCTTTATCCACATAGATGATCTTATCATCACTTCGGCGTCACCAAACGAACACTTGGGAGAGGTTGATGAAGTCCTAGGCAAAATAAGAACAAATCGGTATGAAATTAAAGGCTTCAAAGTGCAATTTTACTTGCAAGGAGATCAACTTCCTTGGATACGTTCTAAGTAAAGACGGAATACGCCCAAATCCGGAGAAAACTAGAGCTATTGATAATTATCCCAGGCCAACCACCACTACGGAGGTGAAAGCATTCTTAGGAATGTGCTCATTTTTCCGCCGATTTGTACGTAATTTCGCTACAGTAGCGGCACCCCTCTCAAACTTGCTTAAAAATGATAGCCCCTTTAATTGGACAGACCAGTGTGAGCAAGTGATGCTTCAACTAAAAGCAGCGTTGACCACGGCCCCCAATATTGGTCGCGCCTCTCTTGGGATTGCTTTTGTCATCGAAACCGATAGCTCTGCAAAAGGCATAGCTGGCATTCTTAAACAAGATCAGGATGGACAGCTAAAAGTTATTGCCTAAGCGAGCAGAACCCTAAATAAGCACGAAGCTCGCTACCCAGCTATTGAGTTGCAAGCACTGGAATTAGTTTTTGCACTTCAAAAATTCCGCCCTTGTATAGCAATAACCACTGTCGTTATGGATCATTCTCCACTTAAGGCACTACTACATCGCAGAGGTTTAACTGGACGATTGGCGAAATACCAAATAGTACTCCAAGAATTCGATATTACTATTGTCTATCGCCCAAGAATTAAAAACAAGGTGTGTGATGCGTTATTACGTCATCCACCTGTAATCAACGCCTTAGGCGCCTTTAACACTCCCGCCGCGGCGCGGCGCGTCAATTTGGGGAGCGGCGCGGCCAGTCGCGCCGCGCCCCGATTTTGACGCGCCGCTGCGCAATTGCAATTAGAAAGGGGAGCTTCAGCGACGCGCGGCCACGAGCATCTGCGCACTACGGCCGTGCTGTTTGTCGTGGGATTGCTGTGAGGAGCGACGAATCCTCTCTTAAGCCTGGAGTCGAAGTCGTCACTCAACCTACGGTTGAAACTGGTGAGTGTGGTTTGCGACATGTGCGGGTCCAAAAGTAAAACTGCTGGAACGTACCCATCGTCAAGAATCATTCAAAATTCTTTCTCATAAGGCCATTCTAGGGTCACTGTGCACTAAGCATATCTTTAGCGTGATATATGAAGCTTCGTGAATGTCTGCAGATCTCTATTCTGTTCCTAGGTTACAGAAGGTACGGGCTAAGGTCATGGCCACCGATTTCGCCCAAACTCCCTAATCAACCGAACCTACCGTAATCGCCCGTAACTTCAAAAAACGATGTCAGATTCGTGACCAGCACCCTAAACCCCTCCCCCCTCCTTACCAATAGGAGAAGTTTGGTCGAAGAGGTGAAATCTCCCACCACACGCCGAGTCTGCCGCGGCTGATCGCGCCGCGCCGCGCCCTTCCCCTCAGCGGCGCGATTCGCCGAATACCGTAACCCAAAATTCCGTCAAGTGTGGTGTTTTGCGGCGGCGGTGTATAAAAGCGATGCGGCGCCGCCTCGCGGCGCGAAAAATCGATAGCCATGCCGACCATCGCGCCGCGCCACGCTGCGGCGCAAGTATAAAAGGCGCCTTAAACCCTAGCGATAACACTCATCATCCGCTTAATTTACATAGCGTTCGCGAAGAGCAAGATAAATGCCCGTGGATAATAGAGTACAAAAGCATACTAGCAGATCCTAATTTTGATTATGCTGATTACCCCGCATGTTGGATTACTGCACTCATAATAACGTCCTATATCGCATACCATCAAAGGTGGATCATGACCCCATATTGGTGCTCTCAGATGACTCAAAATTAAAATATACCTTAATCTCTCAGGTTCACTCATCCCGAATGGGTACTGCACACCTTGGAATAGCAAAACCCCAACGTATGATCTTCAAAATCGCCGTATGGAATAAAATGTCTCAAGACATTAGAGACTACATCATTAAATGTAAAGAGTATCAGCTCAGAAAAGATCCTAGAACTAACGAACCGCTGCATAATTATGACAAAGGCCATGGGAACGAGTTCATTCAGATACCATAGGTCCCTTGCCAATGTCACTAAACGGAAATAAATTCATCATAGTTTTTGTCGATGCTTTCTCCAAGTTCATAATACCTGAGCCAATACCGGACCAAAAGGCCATTACCACCACAAATGCATTCATGAACCGATTCGTTGCGCGTTTTGCCCCCTCGTCTACTCGTTACAGACCAGGTCACCAACTGTCTTAGCGAAACCTTCCAGGATACGCTCAAGACCATTCAAGTTCACCACAGAACTAGCACACCTTACCATTACGAGAGACAAGTGGAACGCGTCAACCGCACCATAGAAGAACTTATAGCTATGGCAACCACCAAAAGAAATGATCAGTGGGATGATATCATATTCCTAGCAGGTCATGCTTACAACTCTACAGATAATGCCATTTCTAATTATTCCCCACATTAAGTCATTCATGGCTTCGAACCTTCCAACATTTTCCGATCAGCACTTCAATTTCCTACGCGAAAATTTGCTGACGAGCAAGATCACGCAGGATAATTAATACCCTTGCTGAAAGGAATATGGAATGAGGTCACTCACAATATTTCATCCGCCCAGGCTATCCAAAAACATACTTACGATCTGCGAAAGCGGACTAAATTATCCGACTTCCGGGTCGGCCAGCAAATATTAATAAGGAAAGAAGTGGTGAGTAAGATTATGCCAAAGTTCAAAGGTCCCTTTACTATCGTCGAAAACGACCGCCCGAACATAACGTTTCTTGATGGTCGCCGACATCGCACCATTCATATGAATCGTGCTAAGCCCTACTACTCCTAAGTCTAGCCCAAGCATATCTTATAGCATATGCCCTCAGTTTACCAAATATAAGTGAGAGTCCGGCTCTTCCAATCAAATTGTGCACCTCAAATAAGCAAGTTTTATTAACACTAAAAGGTACAAGTATCTATGCAGATGTAAATCAATATCATATTAAAGCATGAGGAGGTCACAACAGTTAAAACCAGTAGTGCAAAATACCAACAAAGTTAAAAAAAGAGTCACTGGAATATCAATCGTTTCAACAGAAAGGAACGGAAATCTGGCGGATCCTGGATCGTGAAGGACACTCTCACCGAATGGAAGTAATGTTCCCATCTTTGGCCTTTCCTCCATCACTTTCGCAATATTTCGTCTCTGGGGACAGGGACTTCCGCGTGGTGTGAGATGTGGTGACCCTGCACCAGACATCAAGCTTACATTTTTTGGGAGCGCAGCAATTCCCTGCCCATTCTTACCAAGTCTATTAACCATTCGCAGTCGCTGTTCCGCCCTCGAGGAGCGGCTATAAAAGAGGAGGCCGGGAAAACGCCTTGCGGTCTCCTCCCCCTTAAGCGAGCTCGGGCCCTCCTTCCCTCCCTTTCTCCTTCTTACCGTATGCCATCCTCCAAATTATACTTGTAGTTTTATTGTAACTCCTCAACGCATTCTGTATTTATGTAATCCACTCCTCACATCCAACCTCTCGCATGTTT
Source organism: Heligmosomoides polygyrus bakeri (assembly GCA_947359475.1). Lineage (NCBI taxonomy): Eukaryota > Metazoa > Nematoda > Chromadorea > Rhabditida > Heligmosomidae > Heligmosomoides > Heligmosomoides polygyrus. Next base: position 42,495,756 of record OX375866.1, read on the forward strand.
CACATTTCACAATCATTTGTTAAATAACCAGATAAACTTCTATGGAGAACAAGTGATATGTACTTTATTTCCACTACGGGACGTGCCTCCATGCACTTCTTCCTTATGCTAATAAACTGAGCAGCTAGTTTATTACAATGCGAATAAATCACTTAAATGTACACTGCCGCTTCGTATAAGAAACGTAGTAAATTATCATATTACTATAATCAAACTTTGATTTGAGCTTTAGTTCCACCTTTTGTAGAGTAAGTTCTGAGCTCGATAGGGCCATTCCAGCCGTCACTTTTGCCCTATCAGTCCGCCGCTAAGTGATACCATTTTTTGCCATTTTTGGACCACGCAGGGCATTTAGCAAAAACGAAACATAGTTCTGTGGTCTTCGTCCGATGCCTTACAAGACCACGTCCCGTTCAGAATCTCCGGGCTGAGTTCACTGACCTCCCTCATTAGCCTTTTCAGCTGGCAACTTCATAAACACCTTATCAGAGACTGATCGCCGACGGGAATGACTCTTCCCGTCCCGGACCTTATGAGTTTTACTGCACACTTTTTTCATCTGCTCACGATATATTCGTGTGTGTTCGGCTGCTTTTCTCCTTATGGTCTAAAGGCCATGCAGAAGAACAGTTCCGTAATCGTCGAAGTCTACATTATAGGACATGTCCTCTTCCATGGCACCATATCCGAGGGTATAATACTACGGGATCAAAGCGGTGAAGCAGAAAAAATGTACGTTTACCGTTGGCGTTATGTGGTGCCATGTTGTCTGCATTAATTAGGAGTTCGTCTTAGCAATCTACATATTCCACGCGCTTCTCCAACATTCTTTGAAACGTACCAATTTTTACGTGAATTACAGCTCTACAGTTGTAGCATTGTTGTCGTATGTTTGATTCCAGCTGCTTGTGCGTGCTCATCGACAACAGAGTTCACAAATTCAGAACCTTTATCGGATCTATCCTAGTCCGGGGGCACATAACTAAAAAGTATTACGTGTAACAAATCCACTTGAGACTTACCGAGCGGCTCCTACCGAAGCAAAGTTGTCTGCTCTCTTCACCATGTTGGATCCTGGTTATAACATGTCAGACGGAGGTAAGCAAGCAGCATGCGGCTTCATGCGCCCTATTCTACATGTTAGATCTTGGTTATAACATGGTGAATAGGGTGGTGGCGATGTCCGTGGTGGCGATGTCCGTTCCTCCACGTGGTGCCACTGGAAACTGCCCGCTCTGCGAGCTAAGCCGAACACGGACATTCGATTGCAGGCGACAGGCCCTTGTGACAGACCGGCCTACGAACACCCATGTCACATCACATGGTTCATGACATTGCAAGTTTTTTCGAGATAGTGCTACAGCGTCCGGCGCCCGGCGAGTGTGGAAAAGCCCGGCGAGTGTGGAAAATATGCGAGGGTCCCTGATGCGAGGGCGGCATCGGGGGCAACTGAGCAAGTCCGAAAGTCCCGTAACGTAAGCAGGACCCGCGTGGCAACGCTGAATGCGGGTACGTTGACGGGCCTTTCGTGCGAGCTGGTTGAAGCACTGGAGCGTAGAAGAGTTGATCTCTGTGCGGTGCAGGAGACGAGGTGGTCCTGCCGCAAGTCAAGGGACATAGGACGTGGCTTCAAGGCCGTTCTTTTGGAAGTCCCAGGACCACCAGTGGCGTCGGAGTAATCGTCTCCGAACGATTTCGTGACTCGATTGCAAGCGTCGAGCGCTTTGACGATGGATTGATGAAGATCGTTGTCCCGCTAAAGAGCGACTCTATCATTTCTTCTCTGCTCCGCAGACTGGCTGCCCCGATCAAGCCAAGGATGCGCTTTGGAACCTGCTTGAGGACAAGACAGCAGAGGTACCGTCGAAAGATGTCATCATAGTCGCTGGTGACCTTAATGGGCACGTAGGTGCTACGAAAGAAGGGTACAGCTGTCATGGTGGTTTCGGATACGGGTCTCGTAACGCCGATGGTGAGCGTATTCTTCAGTATGCGGAATCGTATAGCCTCACCATTGTGAACACCGTTTTCCGAAAACGCGACTCGCACCTTGTCTCGTACTACAGTGGGAGTACCAAGACTCAGAAAGATTTTGTCCTTGTGAGAGATCGCGACCGGAGTCTTGTCACAGACGCGAAGATCGTGCCGTATGAGACGGTCGCACCACAGCACCGACCGCTGATCTGCACTTTGAAGATCGCCCCTCCGAGGCTGAAGCAGGTCGAGCGATGTGGTGCAGCAAGAATCAAGTGGTGGCGAATGAGAGAGAAGGAGGCAGCTGTGATTTCTCGCATGCGGTTACCGACAGTCACGACTGTCGACGAAACTTGGAATAAGGCGACCGACGCGATTCGTCAAGCTGCACAGTCGGAACTCGGCATTACGAAGCCTGGGCGACGGAAGGTGGACAAGCAGGCCTGGCTGTGGACAGACGACATGAAGGCACAAGTTCGAGAGAAGAAGTCTATCACGTGCTTCTTGGCGAAAAGACAGCCGATAACTGGCGGAAGTACCAAGAAGCGAAGAAAGCTGCAAAGAAGGCCGTGGCTGTTGCAAAAGCCACTCATTATGGAGATGTCAACCAGAAGCTCGAGTCACGCGATAGCGAGCGGTATCTGCACCGACTTGCAAAGTTTCGCCATCGGCAGACCGAGGACATTGAAAAGTTTTTCGGCATCAATGATGAGAACGACCATCTTCTTACGGACCGCAAGAAGGCATTAACGCTATGGCGCCATAACTTTGAGGAAATCTCCACAGTAGAATTTCCTCATCCAGCCATCCCTTCTACGGCTCCAATCCACGGCCCCGTTCGGGAGATCACCGTGGAGGAGATTGAAGCGGCTTTGAAGAAGATGAGGCCAGGCAAAGCGACTGGGCCCGATGACGTGGCAGCTGATTTATGGAAGTCCAAGTACTGGTACCCTGCTGAGTGGTTGGCGAAGTTCTTTAATCAGGTTGTGGCGGAGAAGAAAGTCCCCGAGAGTTGGCGCCAAAGTACGACGATTCCGATTTGGAAGAAGAAGGGCAGTCTGCAGACTGCTCCAGTTACCGTCCGATTCGCTTGCTTTCGCACAGCATGAAGATCTTTGAGCGAATTGTCGATAGACGAATTCGGAACATCGTCCTTTCCAGCAATCAGTGCTGCTTCGCGGCTGGCTGTGGCACTGTTGATGCCACTCACGCCGCCCGCCTCCTGATAGAGAAGCATCGCGAGAAACAGAGACCAGTGCATGTCGCCTTTCTCGATTTGGAGAAGGCCTTTGACCGTGTACCGCGTGAAGTGATATGGTACGCCCTGCGTCAACATGGAGTTCCTGAAGAGCTCACAGAGTGGGTGCGAATTTTCTACTCTTGTCCAATGAGTCGAGTTCAAGCTGCAGCTGGAACCTCGATGGAGTTTCCCATTTCTGTCGGGGTACACCAGGGTTCTGCGCTTTCCCCACTCCTCTTTGTTGTCGTCTTGGATGTCATCACACGAGATCTTCAGAAACCCGTCCCTTGGACGTTGCTTTATGCCGAAGACGTGATGCTCGCTAGCGAGGATAAAGGTGAACTTGATCGAGAGGTGCTAGCTTGGTGTGATCGCTTGGAGCGGTTTGGACTCAAACTGAACGTGACGAAGACCGAATACCTAACGACGGACGTTTCTGAGTCCAGCTCCATCAAGGTTAACGGCATCGAGCTTCCACGCACTGCGGTCTTGAAGTACCTGGGATCAGCAGTCGCGTCTGACGGCAAACTGATGGTTGAAGTGAATTCACGCGTGATTGCAGCTTGGTCCAAGTGGCGTTCGTTGACTGGCGTGCTCTGCGATAGGAAGATACCAGAGCAGCTGAAGTCGAAGATCCACAGGGCAGTCGTCCGGCCGGTAGCAATGTACGGCGCTGAGTGTTGGCCAGCGACCAAGGAAGTTGAAACGCGCCTCAGCGTCATGGAGACAAAGATGCTGCGCTGGACGGCTGGAGTCACGCGCATGGACCGCATCCGAAACGATATCATTCGGCAGAAGTTCGGTGTCGCGCCGATAGCGGACAAGATGCGCGAAGCTCGCTTACGATGGTACGGCCACGTTCTGCGTGGAAGGGAAGACAGCGTCCGCAAGATAGGCCTTAACTTCGAGGTAATAGGAAAGCGGCCTAGAGTGCGCCCGAAGCAGCGATGGGCTGATACGTTACATATGGAGTTGAAAGTAGCTGGTGTCCACCCTGATCTAGCGCTGGATCGGGAAAGGTGGCGTCATGACACAAGAATAGCGGACCCTGCCACGAAGCGGGACAAACGCTGAAGAAGAAGAAGAAGAAGATGATCTTAGTTATAACATGCCAGCCGACGGTCAGCACGCGGCATGCCTCCATTCCCTCTTTGCCCGCCGAGACGGTTGTAAACCGCTGCGATTTTTTATTTTTGTTTGTTTTTCGTTTTTGGTTTCTTTTAGGTTCCAAATTGTTCTCTGGGCGCCGTTATGTAAGTCTCAATTCGTTTTGTTACCTACCTTTTAGTTATGTGCCCCCCGGACTAGGATAGATCCTTTTTATCGGTATGGATCTGTTTTAGCCATTGACCTCCTTAGCACACCCATCTTTGGAACAAAATGTATGCAAATGACTTTACCGTTTTACCTTTGCTGGGTATGCAGTCACTTTGAAAAATGGTCAACGATAACAACTAGGTGTATTTTTCCACTGAGGCTTACACTCATTTCCTGAAGATCGGCACCAATAAAGTCGAAGGCCGTCGCAAGAATCGTTGCAGCGCCGGTATTTTCGTCTTGTGTGGATTTATCAAAAGACAGTTTCGGCACCCTTGGGTCCACTTCTTAATATCTTGGGCCATACGTTCCCAAAATACCTCCCTGGACAACACTCTCACTACCTTCCTTGGCGCGATGTTTCCCGCCATCGAGCCGGCATGGGCACCTTTAAAGATCTTTTTCCTAAGACTCTTTGGAACTACTTTTGTTATATTACGGTCGCTAAATTTTCATATTCCCATTATTGATGGTGAAATCAGCCACCATTAAACGAGAAGCTTCTCGGGGTAGTCTGATTCTTCGTCAAGCTCATTCACTTCAAAATGTTTGATGATTGGACTATACAACTTATCTTCCCGAAGTTCAACAAGCCACTTGCTTCCAACCCTTTTGAAACCAACTATCAACTTATGTTACGCAGAAAATGACGTCGGTTCATTTAGAGGGACTGCGATGCCCCTGGATAGTGCACTAGCCACTACATTAGATTTTCCTTTAACATATTTATCTTCACTTTGTGTTGAAATTCAAGGGACCAACGAAATGCACGAGCAGAAATGTTCGAACTTTTGAACAACGAATTCAGTGGTTGGTGATATGTACGTAGTATTAGTTCTGTTCCGAATGCGAAGAACTTGAACTCTCGTAAAGCGAAAACCACCGCTAACGCTTCCTTATCTATAATATAGTATCTAGCCTGCGACTTAGATAACCTTTTTTGGAGCGAATTCAAATTGAACGCGTTCCGAACGCTGATCTTGAGGCTCCTTCCAGTTCCACTGTGTGATTGGGTGCAACCAATCTGAGGTGCATCCATAAAGATGACCTATAGCTTTAAACCACTTTTAGCTGCCTCTATGTCGGATTGCGCCCTTAAACCCCCCCCCGGGAGTTCTAGTTAAAGCTAGCCTTTTTCAGCGTTTCGAGCGCTTTCTCTTATGGCTCCTCCCACTTTCCACTGTGCCTTTGCACTCGTAAGATTGGGCAATGAGTGTTTAGGAAGAACTTTTTATAGTAGCCACACATGCCCAAGAATGTCCGTAACTCCGGCAAAGAAGACGGTTTTAGGTACTGCTCAATCTCATTGTTAGACACATTGGCGAGGTCGATGTGAGCGCCAGCACATCCATTTGATGCTCTTCAAAAGCTAGACGATCCTCCATTAAGATACACTTCTTCGGCTTAAACTTTAAAAGGCTTCGCGGCAAGTCCAAGGGGAAGCACCTTAAACTGGTACAAACCCTCTGATGTCGTAAGAGCTGTTTTCTGTTTAGCCCCTCATACAACGGAATTTGCCAATAACCTGCAGGCATGTGTAACGTCAAAAACACTCTTCTATACGTAAGGCTTTCCAGCATTGATTGATTGATTGATTGATTGACGTGTGCTTTCGCACACGTAAAAACAAACAAAACATCAAATTCAACGCGAACAAACAGCTAAACATAACCTACTCGTGTACAACTAGTATAAGATAGAACCTGAAAAAAAAACAAGGTAATATAAAGGAAACCACGACAACACAACAAGAGACATGATTGGTAAGAAAACTATGAGGCGGGAGCAAAAAGAAAAAATATATATACGAGGAATCCTCGAGTCTACATCGTCAGCCTTCCAACAACAGCGCGAAGAGCCCTTACACTCATGCTTGCCAAGTCCTCGCTCCAATTCTTATTTAAAATAGGTATAACCCTAATGCTGAAGAAGTTGTTCCGTAATTGGATAGGAGCAAATGGCTTTCTAATTTTATAAGTGGAGCCTCTCGTTCTGGACCTGTACCAAGTAAAGAATTCTGCAGGATCCAGTCGCGTTTTATTAGTGATTATTTTGATAGCCATCAGAAGATCGTTCTTCCTTCGTCTGCTACACAAACTCGGAAGCCCGTAAATTCGACGGCGCTGCTCCTCATTTGGCAGAAAACGATAAGGCAGACCAGTGCACCGCATAGCAAGTTTGCGGGTAAAATTATTTTGAATACTCTCCAACAATGCAATAAACTTTTTTGGTATGGGGAGAAAACAGTTGTTCCCGACTCTACCAAGGGCCTTACTTAGGACTTGTAGGCCTTCAAAAGAGTAACGGAATTTTTACTTCTAACTGCTTTAAACAAGTTGTATGTTCTATGAATAGCCCTGCCAAAAATAAGTTTGAGGTGCGGCTCGAAGGAGAGCTTGTTTGTAAATCTGAATACTAGGTCTGTGATCTCATTTACATTCTCCAATATAGATTCTCCGATATTGTAATTGTAAACAGATTCCTTGTTTCCAATATGCAGGACCTTGGTTTTTTCCGCTGCGATTGGCAATCCCCACGTTGAGGACCAGTCATCAACCGCTGAAATAGCAGCTTGCAAAACTAAATTATCACGCTGGCTCTCAATAGTCCTGTACAATTTGATGTCGTCTGCGTACACTACGCAGCTGACCCCAATATCAGTAAGCGTTGGGGGCAAATCGGCAGTATAAATCAAAAACAATAAGGGTGAAAGAACACTGCCTTGTGGGATGCCACTAGGAACATTATGCGCCTCAGAGAACTCACAACCCACACGGACTCGGCAGGAGCGGTCACGCAGAAAATTACCAATCCAGTCCACCAGCCTGGGATGCAACCCCACCCTGGCCAGTTTACCCAGTAACAAAGTGATAGGTACTCTATCGAACGCTTTTGAAAAGTCAAAGTACACAACGTCCACACTCTTTCCAGCATCAACCGCCATAGTCCAGCCATTTAGTGAACAGAGCAAAGCAGTCTCAGTAGATTTTCCCCTACAAAAGCCATGTTGGCAAGCCGGTATGATGCTGTTTCTGTCTAGGTGCTGGACCAATCTGCGCTTAACAAGTTTTTCAAAGGCCCTAGCGAAGACGGAAGTAATACTAATAGGGCGATAGTTGCCAAAAAATACTAATAGGGCGATAGCGCTTGATAAAGTAAAGCGGAACGAAATCAGGGGTTACTGAGAAAGAGGTTGGCCACTTGAGCAGAACTTCGGCGATATCATCCCGATAGGACCAGATGTTAGGCTCCATGAGAGGAGCACAAGGAGTGAGACGGGACAAGGCCTGCAATTGGCGGTAAGGTATACTTTTTGAAATTGCTCGGCAAAAAGTTTAGCTTTGTCACGGTCAGAAATAGCTAACAATTCTTCGTCAGTAACAATCGCAGGTATGCTGTAGTTTGCTTTGAGACGCTTGCGAATGTAAGAATGTAATTTAGCTTGGTCACCGGATTCGACAAGCTTACTTTCAATGTACGTAAAATATTTGGAAAGAGATTTCTGAAGACGTGAGTCAGCGGACTTAAAATCCCTGGTCCAAGTCATAACGTCGTCAATCGTGCGGTGGCGAATGAAGAAAGTAACGCTGGAATGATCACTGCAGCCGATCGGAGGTTCTACGGACACATTATGGATGATTTGGTTGTCGTTACTAAGAATAAGATCAAGATACGACGAGCCGCGAGTGGGCTTAGGAACGTATTGAATAAAATTATGTGAGGAGAACAAACTCAGAAAGTCTTTGGATGTAGGGTAGTAGGCACTGCAACAATTCCAGTTAATATCAGGGAGATTGAAGTCCCCTGCCACAATAGTAGGGCAGTCCACCACTGAGAAATCACTATTAACTTTACAAAGCATAATGGAATTACGGGAAGTGCAATTAGGGGCTCTGTAGACAAGGATGATCTTAACTACCTTATCTTCCGGAAAGATGTCACAAACTAATACCTCGTAGCCATCCTTACAGATTCCCTGAAAATTTCTTTGTAATAAATAGTGTTCCTAAGCAAAATAAACACCCCTCCACCAGTTTTATGCAAGCGATCACAACAAATGATGGAGTATTGAGAGTTTATAATGCCCAATAATGGCTCTGTAGCGTGTTTGTTATTTAACCAGGACTCAGTGACAAGTACCATCTCGTAGCTCATGTACATCATGGCAGAAACAAAGAAGTCACGGTTCCTAACCAAGGAGCGGATGTTTGCAAGCATACATCTGAGCTCACCTCGGCTATGATTAGAGGCTCTTAGACGTTTCCCGAAGATCCTTCGTCTACATGAGATTGGGAAAGATTGCCTTGGCTCATATCCACGGAGTTTTCACAAGAAACAGTTATATTTGCAACAGGGTGAAAGGACGAGCGGAATTGGGCATCCTGGAGCCAAACCTCTTACTCCGCTCCTCACGCAAGCGCACCAATTCTTCCTTAGAAAGTGATGGGCGTATATATATATATATATATATATATATATATATACGCCACTAAGGAAGAAAGAGCGCAAGCGCGGGGCGCGACTAATAGCGAAGCCCCTGTGCTTTGAGGAAGGGAGAACAACTTTCAGCAAACGACTACCAGTAGACTTAGGCCTACCCATGCGGTAAACAGAACATGTAAGGCACTCAATATTTAGATGGGCGAGGATAGAATTCACCTGTGCAAGGTCATATGATGCGCGATCAACTGATGAAAAAGAGGACAACTCTGGCACACCGATTACAACAATAGATCTCTTCCTTTCCATTTCATGGCAAGTCACATGTCAGGAGCATTTGAAATTGCGGAAGAGAAGATATTTTGAGAAGCAGGAGGTTCAGACGTACAACGGGAAGTGCCGATACTAGAGTCGCGTGACTCAGCTAACTGCTTCAATTGCACAATCTCTAACTTAAGCTTAGTGTTCTCTTCAGCTACATTAACGCACCATTGATGGATTTCACTCATCTGCTTCATCGTTTCGAGTAGACATTCCATCATCACTTTGGCATACGTAGGGATCTCCTCGCCAGCACGATCAAGCAGTTTGGCTATCTTGTCCTGTCCGTCTGGTGACGCGAACTCCACATGCCTTCGCTTGATGGCTGGAACGGACAAGAAACGACGAGGTGTAGAGTCCACGACCGACAAGGCAAGCACGAAATGGCGCGCAAAAACGAGAGAAATACACCTGAGCAGGTGGCAATAACGACGATCTTCGATATTCGATTCCCTGCCACGAGGAATCACGCTGACCACTGAGCCGAGTTCTGCGACAAAAACGCGATGTTGAAGTAGCTGCGGGAGGCCGGAAGAGAAGAATCAGCAGTGAAGTCGCCAGATGTAATACCAAATCGTACAGCCGGAGTCAGACCGAAGAATGTCCAGCAGAATATGTAGAAGCCAGGTAGCAGACGGAGTGCGGTGACGGGCGAGCAAAAGAGGCGGCCACCCGCGACGATGGCAGGCTCAAGACTCAAACTTGGGTAATTAAACCCTAGTTTGAGTCTTGAGCCCTTAAGCATTGCATGTATGAGTGGTAGAGGATACGGATCTAGTTTCGTGTGTTTGTTTAATTGCCTATAGTGACACAACTCAACGTACCGTCTTTCTTTCTTACCAAAACCACGAGCAAAGCCCACTATGAGTTAAATTTCTCCGTAATCCCCTATTCAGTAGGTTTAGGCCTGAGTTATACTCCCGCGAGAGCGTCCGCGAAAGGGCGGGAATCGCGCCGAGATCCCTCACGTGGCCAATCGCCGCGGCCCGCCACGCCCGCCGTCCGCGGTGTACCCCTAGTCCGCGGAACGTCCGCGGACTAAGGGTGCACCGCAGACGGCGGGCGTGGCGAGGCGCGGCGATTGGTCAGGTGAGGAGTCTCGGCGCGATTCCCGCCCTTCCGCGGATGCTCCCGCGGGAGTATAACAGGGGCCTTAGAGTATTTGCTTAAACTCAGCTCTAGCTCTTAGAGATACTTGTCGGGTTTTCTGACGTATGAGAGCGCTGCAATCGATTTCAATCTCATGCTTGACCAAAGTACCTTGGGTAACCTCTTCATCCTCAACGGCAAAAAGTCATTGTTCCTCTCGAGAAGCTCTTGGTATTATCTCTCAGACGTTTATCCACCGAGTCTCTCCTAGCATATTCCTTAACACCTTCAAACGCTCCGACGGCTTAAGTCCCTTCCGCTTAATTGTCAACATGCCGTAGGAATGTCTCTCATACCGATGTATATATCCTCATCGCACTCTTCCCACTCCCCTATTTATTCTCCTTTTTGAACAATAACTGGATCAGTGGAAGTGTTGTGAACACAAATCCTCGCCACTTCCTCACTATGAGACTCACTTTCTTGCAGGTTTCCTTTAGCTCTCAAAGTGACTTGTTTCGTGGCTTCTCGTGATATGTATGGCCATCGTGCTACCTTATGCCCTTTCTCATCACTTACAAAAATCTCGTCATACCTTGATTTACTTCGAGAGTCGCACAGATCTGTCCTCTCACGAACTAGCTTATATTCTAAAGATGGCAGTACATTAGTCCCTAAGATGATCTGTCTGCAGCGTTCTCTGCCACGTACATGAATGCATTCACTTCCCCGTGTTTGCTTCCATATTCAACTACTCTGGTACCTCTACCGCGGCGATGAACTGCATTCTGTTTCCTGAGGCATTGCGCACCTTTTGAGCATGACCTAATACCTTCTCTAAATTGTATATATAGTAACCGTCATCTAACGTATGCTGAAGAATATTTACTGGCGTCTTCGAAATCTCAGGTCCCATATCTAACAGGGCTGCCCATTTCCTACCGAATACCACTACTTCCCGTATTGTCTTAAGGCCAATAGGTTGCCCTTTATGCTCCGATTCTCAATCGCTGTCATCGCTCAACGTGTAAATTTGATCGTCGCCTAAAGGGACAATACCCCATTCTTGGATTTATTAGACACTACAGTGCCGAACGCTTCTTTTGAATAGACGCCGCAAAAACCGCGATTTTGCGGTATTTGCGTCTTTTTGATATGACTCGCCCAAAAATTCATTCATTTCAAAAACAAAGAATATATTTGAGCTCAGAAGCTCGAGCTCTATCGTTCTGTATACGTTTTTTATATGGAGCCATGAAAATGGCCCAAATTGAAAACTTGCGCTCCATTGCGAAGTGCAGTCGCGGACGAGTTGTCAGTCGCAAGCCGTCGAAAACCGCTGCGTGCTCACAATTTCTCTAGTTTAAGTTTTTTTGGGAAACGGTGGGTATCGTTCGTTCGATTCGTCTCTTCGAGATCTACATAAACATGTGTGCAATTTTGCCAGATCTCCGTGTTTTCCCAGTGGGTGGTCAAAAATGACTGGAGAAGACTTTTGCGATTGGGGAAGCTTATACACCAGGACTTGCATGTTCTCGGAGCGCCTCAAGCATGGCGTAAAGTGTTCTGTCATGCCAGGATTCTTCTGAGAATGCGCCGTGCACAATGCATATAGGATCGGACCTATCAATCGAGGGGGAGGGGGACAGCTTGTAGAGTGAGCATTTAGGAGTTTTGTGAGAAATTCTCAGCCGCCCTACTCCGAAATTGCTGTACCCTGTCCCTGCGAGACTTTGTAATGCGCTCTGCACAATGTATTAGGTCATCCAATAAGTAATGTCGTTTTTTCAACCTTAACTTCAATTGAACAAATTTTCAACAGAACTTTAAATTCAGCCAACAATGTAATCACCATCAGTATCAACAACCTTTCTCTATCTAACGAGCAAATCTTCAATACCTGAGTAATAAAACTGTTGTGGTTTTTAAGCAAAATATGTGGATATAGCATTTTGAATAATCTCCAAACTTTCAAATTTTTTGCCACTAAGAAAATGCTGTAGAAACCAGAATAAAAGGTAATCCGAAGGAGCGAGATCGGGAAAATACGGCGGATGAGGCAGAACCTCCCATCCTAGTTCGCTTATTTTTTCCAGCGTCCGTTTTGCACAGTGCGATCTTGCATTGTCGTGATGGAGAATTACGCCCTTTCTGTTGACGATCGCCGGATACTCTTCCAGTAAAGCTTGGATCGCTCGAACCAATTGCTCACTGTGAAGGTCTCCGTCATTGGTCTGTCCAGATTTAAGCATTTCAAAGTGGACAATTTTACGGATATTCCACCAAACACAGAGGAGTGCCTTTCTGAGATGAATATTCGGCTTCGCAGTACTTCTAGATTGTTCATTTTTGAAAAGCGGCTGCTCTTTGTGCTTCGGATTAGCGTACAAGATCCATTTTTTTGTGTCCTGTGAACAGTCGATCAAAAAACGGGTCTGCACGGTGTCGCTGAAGCAGTGCGTTCCAAAGCGTCGATCGGTTGGCACGGTTCTCGACGGATAAATCGTGGGGTATCCAAACACCTGCTCTGCATACTTGCCAATTTGACGTAGATAAAAATGTATGACTGATTTAGGTTCGTTGAGACTACTCCAAAGTTCCTCCATTGTTTGACAAGAAAAGACTCCAGTTCTGCCATCAGCATGTCGCTGACAAGTGTTACGGGTCTTCCTGATCGAGAGGAGTCAGAGAGGTCAATATTAGCTCATTTGAACTGGGAAAACCACGGCTGGCATTTGCGAACGTCCAGTGCATCTGGATATACATCGCAGATATTTTTGTTAGCAACCGTTGCGTTACTACCCTTCCGAAATGCGAACAGCATGCAATGCCAACTATGCTCCTCTGAGATTTGCCAAGCCATTTCACCTGAACTTGCAAGCTAACAATTCAACGAATGACAGATTCGAAAAGAGCAAGTCTCATTTACCTTAGAATCACTTAGTGCACCTTCGAAATACACAAATCTGCCGACAAATAATGAGCTAAAACCGTAGTGCACAAAAAACGACATTATTTATTGTATGACCTAATATATAGGATCGAACCTATCAATCGACTGAGTGCGACAGCTCGCAAATTGCACCGCAAGCGAGCGTGTTCTGAGCGCAATAATTCTATCAAGTTTGAATCTTGCCGGCTGCAACTTGTGGATTTTGTAAGCAGAAGAAATTCAAGAAGCGCGCTGAAACGCAGCGACGTAGCTTATGGCTGGACAAGGTTGCGGCGGTGCGAAAATGCAGGTTGCGGCGGTGCGAAAATGCTTGTGTGACACGATTTTTTCCGAGTTCAGTCGACTACTGCAGGAAGACAAGGAGAGCTAACGGTATACAAATGCGTGGGCGATCACAAGATTGAATGCTCTTTACGACGACGTGCTCGCAACTCTCCAGATGCCGAAACTGCTTTACCCTAATCTGTCATTTTAGAGCGGCGTAGGACAACGGTGAGGTTCCTTCCGCCCTTACTCGCCCACATTTGGGTTCTCGACACACGCAAGAACATCATTCTGTTCAACAAGAAAAGCTCTAGCGTATCACTCTCAAAAAAATTCAGGAAAATCGGTTTTTCGAATATATACCATCGAGAACTATAGGGTGCCCTAAGCCGACCCTGCGCGGACGAATCATCGTCGAAAATCGAAGTCGTCGAAGTCGTCGAAAATCATCGCGGAGTCATCGAAAATCGATATTTTTGAAATCGACCAAACTTCCTCGTCCAAGATCATCTAGGGGTTAACTGGTGCGCGTTTTACGAATCCGACGTCCATTCTTGAAAATTCTGCCGACTTTGGTAGGTTTTGGATTTTCTCCAGGATAACTGCGGGTGGTCGGGTCAGGAACACCGATTTTGATCAAGCTTAGTCTAATGCAGGCATCATTCGGGGTGCGAATACGATTATGAGGTCCATTTAGCCGATTACCACCCATACCGATAACTGAGTTTGGTCAGTGATCCTGACCCTACCAACCTCAAAGGGCTGTAACATGCCAAAATCGGCGGAATTTTCAAAAAAGGACGTGGGATTCGTAACTAGCGCACCAAAGAATCCCATAGGTGATTTTTGATGAGGTCCTTTGGCCAATTTTGAAAGTATCTATTTTAGATGACGTCATCACCTCAGAACACGCCCGCGCGTCCAATTTAGCACAACAACGGTCGATGTTCTCCGCGCTCTTACTCGCCCCGAATACAGTTCGTGCTGCTCCCAGTAGCACCATTCAATTCACCAGAAAAACTAACGAATGGTATCAGAATTAGCCCGGTTCAAAAATACCGATTTTCGATGACGTCATTGTCCTTCTGCCGCGGCCTTGAGCCGTCTCGTCTTTGATGCGAAATGTCAAAAAATCGATATTCCCAGAATTGGTCGAGATTGAAGCCATTCCACACAGCTTCTCGAGCTGAACGGAATGGTGCCATTGGGAGTGTCGATAACCCAAATGTGGGCGAGTAAGGGCGGAAGAATCTTCACCGTTGCCCTCCGCCGCTCTAAAATGACAGATTGGTGTAAAGCAGTTTCGGCATCTGGAGAGTTGCGAGCACGTCATCGTAAAGAGCATGCAATCTTATGATCGCCCACGCATTTGTATACCGTTAGCTCTCCTTGTCTTCCTGCAGTAGTCGACTGAACTCGGAAAAAATCGTGTCACACAAGCATTTTCGCACCGCCGCAACCTGCATTTTCGCACCGCCGCAATCTGCATTTTCGCACCGCCGCAACCTTGTCCAGCCATAAGCTACGTCGCTGCGTTTCAGCGCGCTTCTTGAATTTCTCCTGCTTACAAAACCCACAAGGCGGCCGGAAAGATTCAAACATGATAGAATTATTGCGCTCAGAGCACGCTTGTGGTGCAATTTGCGAGCTGTCGCGTCCAGTCGATTGATAGGTTCGATCTTATATACATTGTGCAGAGCGCACTCCAAAGTCTCGCCGAGACAGCACAGCAATTCTTGAATGGGGCGGCTAAGAATTTTCCATAAAACTCCCTAAATTCCTTATTCCGCCCCTACCGCGTGCGGTCGACTTAAAGGGCCCCCCAGAGTTTTGCGGCGTTGTCGCTGCCCTATCCTTCATCATAGGGCAGGGACGCAGAGTCGTCGCCAGCGGCGAGCCCAGCGGCGTCGTCCAGCGGCGCCGCCGGCGCCGCTGGACCGGCACCGCCGAGAATGATTTGAATCAGTCGGGACGGCGCCGCTCCAGCGGCGCCGGGAGAGTCTCTCTGCGCTCTAGCCTTTCGCGCCGGGGATCCTAGAGTGGAGACGGGCGCGTCCTTTAAAGTGGAGCGATCAGCTGATTCCTTCGGCGCTCCGAGGCTGCTTTTCTGGCGTCTTTTCGTCTTTTTCCTTCTTCTCTCATGTTATTAATGCCTCTATTTCTTTGTTATTGTGCGCAATGCCTCATTTTGCAGGTATCTTCGTCGGGCTTTATGGAGGAATCGGCTCTGCACGCTGAAGATGGAGCAGAAAAGGTTAATGCTGTCTTCATTTGCTGCTTTCACTTGCTCTAGTTATTTGTTGGTTTATTGTATAGGGGATTATGATGGTCGGCGCGAGTTTTGTTCGTTCTGTGCTCTAACGTATGAAGGATTATGTGCCTGATTATGCCCGCTGTCTTGGTTGCTAGTTGTGACCGATTTTATCGTGTCTGTTTCCTAGTGCTACCCTTCAAGTAGTAGTTATTTTGCTATCATCAGCTAATCTTTTAATTACCATTGCCTTTCCAGGATCTCGCCATGGGCGAAAATCGTTGGGAAGGAGATGCAGTCGCTGACCGAGGTAACTTTTGACTCACTTCGTTTTCGTACTCTGATTTTCCTTGGGTTTTCTTCTTGCATAAATTCTACAGTATTATGTCGTTGCGTTGTTTCTGTTGAGAGTGGTGAAGTGTTTTATAGGTAGCACCCGCGTCCTTTTTTTGGATCCCGTACGGAGTGTTTAATTTTCGGCGCAAATAGGGTCCGGGGGAAGGGGTCACCACAGCATTGCGCGGCGGGCCGGCGTGGCGAGTAGCTACATACAGTGAATGTAAATGCAGTCTTATCTGTTCTCATTCGGAGCGCAGAGTCTGAGCTACTCTCCGACGAGTCCACACTACTCTCCTACGTCTTCGTCGTATTCACCGACATCTCCGAGCTACAGCCCCACGAGTCTAAGTATGGAGAGTCTTAGCTTTTTCGTGCCATTTAGTGCTAATTCGTACGCTTTCAGGCTACTCTCCGATGTCTCCGTCCTATTCACCCACGTCGCCGTCATATTCCCCAACGTCACCCAGCTATAATCCGACGAGTGCTAGTAAGAGTAGTTCCTTTTGACTGTAGTTAGCGACTTCTCGTAAGGCTGATGAGCTGAATATTCAGGCTATTCACCGACGTCACCATCGTACTCTCCGACTTGTTTTGGATACTCCCCGAGCAGTCCTCGTTACTCGCCTACCTCGCCGACCTACAGTCCAACGAGCCCGACGTGAGTTGGTGCCGTTTTGGTTCTTGTTTTGTGGACTGAGGATTAATGTTTATATTTTGCTGCAGATCTTAGCCTGAAGCTTGAGCTTATAAGTTAGCATTACTAAAATGAGGGTATACTCATCAGAAGGAAGTCTTCAGAAGAAAATTAAGGACCGTTGTTTGGCCTCTGGTCATTCTTTTTCAGAGCTTAAGCTTTTAGAGGAAGTTTTTGGATAACGTTAGTTTTAGGTGGTGTTGAAATTCTCCGAAGTGCAGTCATAGTTGTAGGTAAGGTGTCTTTGGGCTTACCCCCAATGATTCTCAACAGGGCTACATGGTCCTCTATCTAACAAGAAGCACAGGGATGATGTTCGTTTTTACATGGTCCTCTATCTAACAAGAAGCACAGGGATGATGTTCGTTTTTACAAGGTCCTCTATCTAACAAGAAGCACAGGGATGATGTTCGTTTTTGCTGTGGGTCATTGGATCGTCCAAAAATAGCGAAATATTGCCGCCTTATGGACGTAAAGTCGTGGATACGTGTCCTTCCCCAAGCAATAGTGCCGGTCATTTTGCCGCGCTCACTTTTAGCCGAATGCATGTAAGCCCCTCAATCGTAGGCAATTGTGAGCCAGAATTTCTTAAGGTAACCCATGTGCTGAAGAAGTTCTGGCCCATGCAGATCTTGTTGAGAATCGTTGGTGCAAGTTCACAGACGTGCCTTGTAGGCGATCAATATTGGCAGCTGTCGTAACGCCGTCTAGTACCTAGTGCCGTCTTGCCAGTATAAAAATGACAATGCTTTAGTGCTGCGGTACTCTTAATCACTTAGAAAGATTGTTTGATGCTTCAGGTATTCTCCGACTTCGCCTACTTACTCGCCGACGTCGCCTACGTACAGCCCGACAAGTCCGAGCTATGGAGGCAGTGGATACAGTCCTTCGAGTCCAAGGTACGTGTTTCTCATTCGTTCTTCCTGCATTCATTCTCACCAGTCTATTCTTTTGTGAGGGAGAAGGCTCGAACAACAGCCATTTTGGAGTCCAATTTTTTAAGTGTCGATCTGTTTTTTATTTTCCTTAGAGGACAATTTTTGTGTGAAAAATTGCGTTGCGCAATAGAATGGGTAAGGGGTTGCCTGGAGACAGGAGTCCTAGCGATTTGCAGACGTTCCAATCAATCTAATGCGCATGTTTTCCTTATTATTTTGATCTCGAAAGTTCCCTTTAAAGAACTAGCTGTTTCAGGGAAGTATTTTTCTGCATTTTTGACATTATCGTCGGGTGGTTGAATTTTCAAATCATGTCAGACAGTGAACAAACTGAGCAACAGAAGAGAACGTGATAGCTATGTTCATAGTTCTAGCCGTTTTTTTTGTTGCAACAAATACTTCTATTTAGTTCAAATCTAACCCTACTTTCTAATCCTACTTTTCAGCTGCACGTTGCCGTAGTTCCGACGACTCAGCTGAGCCCATACGATGTAACCTCGAAGATATTTTGAAGCCGCCGGCCCCACGACAGGTTTGTCAAAGCTGCTCCCCTTGAATTGAGTCGCTCACTTTCCGATTTGATGTTTACTTGTGTTTACTTTAAAATAAGCTTCTAGTGAATGACCCATAGAGTATGGATTTCAGGATTTTTGAAGAAGTATGTGTCATATGGTAGAATGCACTGCGGTTCACGTTTCAATCCACTGGCTTGCGAGAAGCTTGCAAGCAACTACGTTCGCAAGAAGAATCCACTAGTGCACTCCGATGACAACAGTTAGTTTCAAAGATCATTTAAGGCATTGATGAATAGCTTATTTCACTCCCTTTTTCTTTAGGATTGAGCAAGAAGTTGTCGAAGTCGTCAATCTCCATCACTGTCCGTCAACTGGAGGCTGCAATCCGTATGAGGGAGAGCTTGGCGAAGATGGAACTGCAGCCGTTTGCATATTACAAACAAGTGGACGAGGCCCTTTGTTTTTCCGTGTTTCCACCGATATGAATGAATTTATTGAATAGACTCGTTCTCAATAAACTTCTCTATTCATCGCTTGTTGGAAAGGAAAGAAAAGCTGTTTTTAGTTGTTTCGCTCATTCGGTTCAGTTCGCTTAAGCACAAACACAACTCTTCAAACTAAGTTCCGTTGAGGAATTGAGTACTAGGAACAAGGACTTTACAGAACGTCCCTGGTTTTGCATCAATAAACAAAACAATGTTATTTAGCTTCGCAACTACCAGTTATAGTTATGATCTTGCACTTCTTGTCGATTTGCTTTGCTAGAAGTTGCCATTATCGGGGAGCAGCAGAACGTAGTCCATTCCGGAGACGACTGGTTCACATCCCGGCTGTGCCCGAGCCAGCGGCGGGTGGAGGGTGTCTTCGCCGCCGGGTTGGTCCGAGAGCAGGGGTGTGCGTAGTTACGATTTACGAAATTTCGAATTTCATTTACGCACCCCCTGTCCGGGAGGATGAGGGATTGCCGGTGATAGTGGTTTGAATGTGCGGGATAATCGTCAATCACGCGTCCGACATTTGTATGATTGCGGTGACAAAAACCTCTTGAACGAAAGCACAAAGATTCACATACGACCATTCTAACCAAATAACTCTCCCTCACAAGCCGCCCGAGCACTCTGGCATCAGACTTGAGCGCGACCGCGTAAAAACACCTAGTTTCAAGCTTAATACTCACTGCTGATACCACTGAACAGCTGATTCACATTGATGCGGGCGCGCAATCATCATCGGGGCGCGTTATTGTTATGCACCAGTTGGTCCCGACTAGAAGGACTACAGTACCTCGCCGTCGCCGTTGAGCGGCGCCGCTGGGCGGCCGGCAGCCGCCGTTGAGCGGCGTGGCTCAGCGATTTCGCCGTCCGCCGCCCGCCGCTCGTCGCAGAAGTCTGGGGGGCCTTAAGCCCCTTTCAGACCGGCACAGTGGCGGCGGCGGCGGCCATCGCCGCTCCAGCGGCAGGTGGAGGGGCGGTGTCCTTTCTCGCCGCCTAGGGGTGGCGGCGGCCGCCGCCAGGCTAATTCCGTTTGAGGCGCGCGTGCGCGCAGCGGTCTCGCAACGGGGCAAAGAGGAGAGGATGACCTTCGATGACGCCGATTTCCCTCGGCTGGCGTGGAGCCGCGCATTGTCCGAAGTGTGCACACAGCGCAGCGCACTCCACGTCTCGATGTGCCGCCGCTCTCGCCGCCCTTCAAAAAATGACCCCAGTCATTTCGGGCGGCGGCCAAGGCGGCGGCGCCGCCGTGGGCGTGGCGGGGCGTGGCCGCGGAGACTTGGCCGCTGCGAGTCTGAAAACCCCACCACCGCCGTGGCCGCCGCTCGGACACGTCATCGCCGCCGCCTCCCTATGCTACTGTTACAGAAAGAAAGACGAAGCATTTGCGTACTACTGGTGCTGCAACAACTTCGGATGACCCTGTGGTGCGTCTCCAAGAAATGGCGGATTATGGAAAAGTGCCAAGCCACGTCAAACTCGTCATTGATATTCTACTTCAAACGCGGGACGAGGTCAAGGAAATGAATCGTCGTAATGGAGAACTCATGCAGGAGATCAGCCGTCTCAGGGAAGAAAACTGAGTTGAGGCAAAAACTGGCTATGTTGGAGGGAAGCAGAAATGCGGAAGCGCCGGAACGTGCGATATCAACCTATGAGACAGCTACATTCTTCAATAGTAGACGAGAAGCAGATTTAGAAATTGATAGATCAATTGTATTGGCCAATATTCCTGAGTCTTTGGCAAATAATCCATCAGCTAGGGTAGCCCATGACTCACATTGTGTTACTAGTGTTCTTGATTTCCTCGGAATAGAATGTTTCTCAGTAGTTCATTATTGAATGGGAAAACCACAGCAGGGTAGACCAAGACTTATGAAGGTTGTCCTCCCGGCCAGTAAGTTTCAAAGGGAAGCTGTTAGACGTGCACCGCGTCTGCGCTTCTTTCCTCTTCAAAAGGGCGTCTATCTACGCCCCTTCCTCACTTGAGAGGAGAGACAGCGTAGACGTGAGCAGCGTCTAGCTAGCCTCTTCAAAAGGGCGTCTATCTACGCCCCTTCCTCACTTGAGAGGAGAGACAGCGTAGACGTGAGCAGCGTCTAGCTAGCCGGGAACCTGTGAATGGAACCTGTGAATGGTAACAGCACCACAGTTAGTCAAACTGCAGGTGCGTTCCAGTCACCGGTTCCCACCCAATACGGGCCATCCATAAACGCAGATTCTTCGCAATTTGGCAATCCTTCGGGAAACAGCTAAGTTGTCGTAGGAAACCATGCAAAATGATTTCATGTGTCCTATCATATATAAGATCTCTGGTAAGAAATTGCGATCATTTGGTCATGAATCTGTGCCAAAATAACTATGACGTGGTTTTGCTAACCGAAACTTGGCTAATTCTGAGAAAGAGCTTGACCCTCTTCTGGGAATTGCCAGTAGCTAATATATGAGTGTGCGATGTGACAGAATTTCCAAAAAAGGAGGGGGAATTTTGCTATTGATGAAAAAATATTTTCTATTTTAGCACGTATTCGAAGAATCGGTCAAGGATTCGTACGAAATCCTTGTTTGTGATTTGACGCTTCAACTTGACTCTGTTCGTATCGTTGCTGTTTATCGAGCCCCGAGCTGCAACGTAGGAATGTCCATCCAGCTCGCAGAGGTTGTAAGTGACTTTTGTTCATGCGGCACATCGAGTATTGTACTAGGCGACTTTAACCTCCCAGATCTGTATAAGTGTGACTCAAGTAGTATTGCCAGTGTGTTTCGTGACACGAAGCGCATGATCTTAAGAAACTGGTGACGGAACCCACAAGGGGGACGCTCTCCTTGACTTAGTACTCTGCAATGACCAGATGCTGATTCCCGAAGTATCCGTAGGACCTCCATTAGGAAGCAGTGATCACTGCACTCTAACCTTCAAATTAGGCTAGCGAGTAATGAGACAAAAGTCGTTATGGAAGAGAGACTTTAATGCTGCTGACTACGAGAATATCAAGCGGCACCTGGCAGAGATTGACTGGATCGGTACTATGGCTTGTTTGAAGACAGTTGACGAACAATATGAAACTCTTCTTGCCGTTCTCCATCATGTGATCGACCTATATGTACCAATGCGTAAAATCGTGTCGAGCAAACTAAGACTCTCTATGTATCTGAAACGAATGGAAGGTTACCGTCCTTTTCTTTGGAATAAGGCTCCCACATCAGGTAATATAAGTGCATGGGCGGATTATGTGACACTCAGCGCGAAAGTAGACAAAGCTCTTTTCCGTTACAATCTCTATACTGAGAAAAAAATACTTGATCAAAACGATAGAACGAAATTCTATAGATACATTAAGTCTCGTAGCGGTACTAGGCAATGTGTTCCTACTCTAGTCAGTAATGACGGTCTGTATTTCTCTTCTCCTTCTGATAAAGCCAATCTGCTTGCTCAGGAATTTCAAAAAGTGTTTAATAAAAATGACCTCTTGACCAAGGATTCAGCAGCAAGTAACGCTTTTGATGAATTATCAGAGTTTGCTGAGATGGGACCTTCTCTATGGTTCTACAAAGAAGATATCTCTAAGACTTTACTAGAATGGCGAATCAGTTTTTCCACATCACCGGATTACGTTCCACTTGCTTTCATCAAAAACATTATGCAATACATAGAATACGCTTTATAGCACATTTTTAACAGGAGTTATATGAAAGCAGAGGTCCCCTCTCGATGGAAACATGCATTCGTTACTCCTATTCCTAAGAAAGTCCCTTATTGCAATCCCACGAACTACAGACCAGTGAGCATTACGTCTGTATTAGCAAAGGTTTTTGAGAAAATCATTGGCAAACACATTCAAAAACATCTTGAAGAAAAGAACATTATTTCTGATAATCAGTTTGGCTTTTTGAAGGGAAGGTCGATTGAGACTGCTACACTTACAGCGTTAAATGATTGGACGAAAGCTGTTGAGGAAAAGAAGCGTATAGATGTGATCTATTTTGATTTCTCTAAGGCTTTTGATAGAGTTCCAATATCAAAGCTGCTACTAAAATTAAGATTGGTCGGGGTTCATCACATGATAGTGAACTGGATACGTGAGTTCCTCTCAGAAAGAACTTACCAAGTTAAGGTAAATGGGCAGTTTTCCGAGATCTTTAAGGCTTTCAGCGGAGTACCGCAAAGAGGAGTTCCTTCCCCTCTGCTCTTCCTGCTCTATACCCACGAACTGCCAGAGTCTCTTTCACGATTTGGAGTTATTTGTAAAATGTATGCTGACGATATCAAGATCTATAAAAGCATTGAAAGTACAGATGATTTATATGCAGTTCAAGAAGCAGTGAACTACATAGATTCCTGGGCTGAGAAAGGGGAACTACCTCTAGCAGCAGAAAAATCTAAATGTTTTGCCGTTGGAACCAATCGCACTGTTGTAACCCCATCTTAAAAGAGGTGTCACATTAGAAACAACTGCTGACATTCGTGATCTTGGCTTCCTAATATCTAAGGACCTCAGTTTTGACTTGTATCATAAAGCATTGGCCAAGAAAGCTAACTACCGCATCTACCTTTTTAAAGCACTGAAGAGCAAAGATCCTCAAATCCTTCTGCGGGCGTATAAGACATATGTGAGACCCGTGGTAGAGTGTGGGACAACAGTTTTTAATCCTTCGAAGAGAAAAGACATTCTCCTTCTTGAAAATGTTCAGAATAGTTTCACTCGTTAGCTGATGATGAGGTGCTACGGGAATAACTATTATCAGATGCCAAATGGTGCCGAAAGAGCGGAGATGTTAGGATTACCAAGCCTTTTCATAAGAAGGAAATGAGCTGACCTCCTCATGATGTTTAAGATACTCACTGGTAGGGTTTCTATAAACCCACTCAACTTTTTTGGTACTAGGCTGACAAGAAACATAAGAGGGAAGCTCAGACTTTATGTTTCGTGGCAAAACCGCGAGCCCGAGTAAGCCTTTTCACCTACAGAAATTTAAAGAAGTTTAACCACATTTTGAGCACAAATGAGGAAGTCTTAGGTCTATCCTTGCACGGTTTCAAGAAGCTGCTTTTGCGTATGCAATGAGTGCCTTCGGTTGTATTCGTTTGTTTTTGATTGAGTTTATGCGTTTTTATTCTAACATTGTATTTTCACATGTGGCCTTAGCTCACGTCATGAATAAATAAATAAATAAATAAATAAATAAATAAATGCTTACTCTACAAGCTGTCCCCTTCCCTCCTCGATTGACATGTTCGATTCTATATACATTGTGCATGGCGCACTCTCAGAAGATTCCTGGCATGACAGAACAATTTGCGACGTGCTTGAGATACTCAGAGAACATGCAAATCCTGGAGTATAAGCTTCTCCATCTATTTTGACCACCCATTGGGAAAACTTGGAGGTCTGGCGAAGTTGTATACATTTTTGTGTAGATCTCGAAGAGGCGAATTGAACGGTGCCACCTTTCTCAAAAAACCTCAAATTAGAAGAGTTGTGAGCACGCAACGATTTTTGACGGCTTGCCTACCGTCCGCGACCGCCCTTCGCAATGGAGCGCAATCCTTCAATTTCGGCCATTTTCATGCCTCCATATAAAAAGCGTATACAAAACGATAGAGTTCGAGCTTCTGAGCACAAATATATTCTATGTTTTTAAAATGAATGAATTTTTGGCGAGTTATATCAAAAAGGCGCAAAACCGCAAAATCGCGGTTTTTGCGGCGTCTATTCAAAATAAGCGTACTGTACATTACGTGACTCATGGTTATGTTGGATACATCATTTAGCTACATCTCCTTCTTCACCGCATTTGTAGCAACACTTTCCTCCCCTAGGCGACCGGGACTGTTCTTTGTAATTAGCTGTTCTCCGGCTTCACTGCGTTTTTATGGTTTGACTTGCGATATCGTACCATGTGGATCACCTCTTTGTCCCAGCGGCCTGGCCTTTTAAGGTAAGGATAAAGATAAAGGACGGCGTTACTCAATCCCTTCTGGGATGCGCCAGCGCATTCTACTTCTACGGGATGTCGTGGAGGCGACATGAATGCGTATTTGGCCATACAATGACTTGCGGTGGCCAGCCGATGAACAAGTCAGCGCTTTATTCTTCCCAGACAAGTATTGGTACCAATTCACCGACCCCGGAGGGATGGAAGGCTTGGTTGGGCGGAAATCCGAACCAGGAACTTGGTATCGGGTGCACGCGACAGTCGCGCCTCCTCCGACAGCGCTACACGCGCCCGCCTGTTAAGGTATCCGTGGAAACGGATTTTTCTCTGTTGTTCCGCTCCCGTATGTTGCAAATGGTCATACTTATCCTTTCCACTCTCATTGCAGCTTCCTTAAAATTGTCATACGCCTTTCTAGGGTCACCTACGGTGGGTAGCAAATGGTACGATTCTTCCCAGTCAGCAACTGTGCATACAGCAGATGGGCCCTCATTGCATTCTGAGAACTGCCTCTCAGTTCCGGGTATGCCGTCTTTGTTAACTGTCCAACTCTACACAAAACTCAGCGACCGGCTAATTCTCGCGCTTTCTTAGTTTTTGAAGCTCGCCAATCGCTAACATTGACACGTTCCTAGTTTCCTCTTTAAGAGGTACATCATCTCTTTATCCGTTTCTCTGTAAGGTTTGGCCTTGTGTTTAAGTTTCTCAAACTGGCCTTTGCTTTTCCGGTCAATTTGGCCTGGAAAAGTTTTACCTCCGTGTTGCCTTTCTCCTTGCTGGCCGTCTCTTTCGAAACTTCGGGGCCCCTTGCCCTTATCTCTTTCAGGCACGGACTTGAGGATGGTCCTATATAAGCGAGGACAAAGGACTCTCGGGGACTGCCACCCGGACGGTCGAAGGACACACGGCTGCACCCAGGGACCCGGCCAGTCCCAGTCTCTTCACCGCCGTGCTTCTGCTCCTTCCATCGACCGCGTCGGCATCCGTCCCAACTCCTGTGCCCAGTGATCTCCTGTCATACGTTGTCGACATGTTTTCTGTTGTGCCGTGTCGCGTTCCGGCCTGTCGTTGCGTGCTTCGTGAACATCGCAGATAAATACGCGAGATGAACTGATTTTGAGTCACGATCAGAGGCTGAAGAACCAAGATTATTACTAAAGCGCGCAAAGTTCTGCATCCGTCCAGCTTTCTCTAGTTTAACTCGAAAGCTTAGCGAAACGCCTTCCCCAAGTAAGGTTTCACTTCCGGTAATGATACCTACTTCAGGTACTTTAATATTTCCTATTGGGACTGTGACGGCACTGAACTTCTCGTAAAATCAGATCCCCTACGTCGTAGTCCTGAATTGACACTTTCATCCTCACTTTTACTCTCTCGCGCGCTGTCAGACACTTGTATACCTTTTCCCCTCCGGCCTCTGAGCGGAAAGTCCTCACATTCAACACCTTCGAGGCCGCAAGCCTTTTTCCACCACCTTGCAAAGTCATGTTCAGAACATCAGAATATTCCTGTGGAAGCCCACTTTGAAGTTCCTCTGCAGTACCTGGTTTACTCGTCATCGGTTGAGTTGGCCCGCTTTTTGTCATCTCATCTCAGGACGCTAATTGTTGGTTCTTTAACACCAGCAGCTGCCTCAGCTGAATCTGCTCGTCCTGCTCCATTTTCCTCGGTCGGACCATCTCTTCAAATTACACACCCTGCTGCAATTCTTTTCGCTCGTTGTTTCTCTTAATCCGAGAATAGATCTTCTTCACGGCCGCGACGGCTTCCTCTGTAGCCGTGTGAGCCATTCCCTCGATTTTTACTCTCCTAGTGTCCTACCCCCTTAGGAGTTTTGCCGCTTCGGCTAAAACCCGTATCTGAATGTCTTTCAGTAGCTGTACTACTGACCTGGAGTTCGTCATCATCCAAGTCCTCTAGCGTTCCGGGCTCCCAATGCACATCGACTGCCGGGTTGGATGTAGCCTTGTCATCCTTAAGATACTGCAATTTCTTCTCAATCCTGATTCAATACACAATGCCTACTGTCGATCGACTGCGTAACGATAGGTTCCTTGTTCGGCAGCCTAGCCTCTCAAGGGTCACCCTCTACCGGACGCTCCGCTCGAAAAACAAAAACCACCACAGCTTTCAAAGTGCTGTTCTCACGAAGGTCAATGGCACTGTGGAGCCGCTGAAGCGAAAGCAGAAGTTCTCTCACTCACTTTCGTACGAGGATAACTACCATCAAAGCGAGAAAACAACAAGAAGAAAGAGCAAGGAAAGCCTACGGAGATTAAGTCTCGACTGAATAAGGAAAGAAAGGCGATTGGGCTCCAAGTTGTTTTTGTGAGAGACGTTTGGTTTAACAGTTTCATCCTTTTTTCTTTGAACACTCGAGGTTTCTAGAAACTAACCGATTTTTCTGTAGCAAACAATTCAAATTGCAATAAGAAATCAAATATTAGGAAACAGATACAATGACAATAGATATCTGAGTAGAGACTGGCCAAGGGCTTCGATCTCTTCCTAGGTAGGCGGCACCTACGGATGTACGAGTGGAAGTTCCACAGAGTCAAGAGAACGCGTGCGCACGAGTGACGAAATCATTTCTGAAGAAAACTATTATTGGGTTTCTCCCAAAACCCCTTCCCTCGTGATTTGCAGGCTCTCCTTTCTTGGCGCCTCTGGCAGCGGGAACTCTAACAGTGATTTATTGATCTCTGGGACCGATGCCCTGGTGATACTTGCCAAACCGGCGCCACTACCCACAAAGTACTAGTTTCTTTGCTTATGTGGCGAGCTTGTCAGTTTCGAGCTGCTCTTGTGTCTCTTCGGCGCCTGCGGCGATCCCGACATATTCTAGCTGCAGCATTTAAACGCCCTTTATGCACAATCCGGCTTAGATTGGACCACAATTACCGGATTGCTGCTCAAAATTCAACCGCGCGCCTAACGGACAACCGCGCGCCTAACGGACACTTCTACTCTGGAATCTCCATTCCTAATTATAACATCCTATATATGTATATAAGTGAGAACGGTCGTTGGTCAGCGTGTGAGTGAGTGTGTGTTTGATTGCACAGAAGTGCTGGAGGAGTGTGTTGAGAGGAAGTGTGGGGAAAGGGGGGGGGGGGGGGAGTTGTAGTTGTGCAACGTGCCTGGCGACTCATCGTCAGTAAACGTGCCGAACACATCGCCAAACGCACATGGAGATGCGGCGCTGGAGGAGTGTTGGGGGAAGTCTTGGGCTGGAGGAGGGGGTTGTAGTTGTGAAACGTACCTGGCGATTCACCAGAGAATGCCGGTCCCGTGGAACTTGGGATTGAGACGTATATCACGTGAAAAAGCTCGAGACGCTGATCACAGATATGCAGAACAAATTTGCTAAATGGATCTTCTGAACGAGTTGTGGCCGGCGGTAGCCGCGATGTCTTCCGTATGTTAGGCGCGTTCAATCAACGTTGGGCGCAGTACTGCGTAATCAGCAGTTCGGTTAGTAGTGCTGACAGCAGCGGCGGCGGTGCAGTGGTAGAGTGCTCGTTCCGCAGGATTGGGTTCCTTGGTTCGGTTCCCATGTCTGACGCTTTTTTGGATTTTGTGACCTATGTTCGACGAAGAGTTATAATTTCATTTATAGCACATTTTGGGCGCTATGGTATTTGGGGGGTCACCATAGCATTACTGCATCCCCTCGCCCCTACTGGTTCCCGCTTGCTGGTCCCGCCTACACTGGTACCCTCCCCTCTTTACTCTACCCCTTCACTGGCCTTCCTTTGCTGGAGCCTACCTCCCCCTTATCTGGTCTGCCATTACTACTGCCACCTTTACAGGTCTCCTCTTCCCCGGTCCTGATCCCCTTTCGTACTGATCCCCTTTCACTGTCCACCCCCTCCACCGTTTTTACTGCCCCCTCGTCACTGGTCCTTTACCGTTCTCCCCCTTCACTGCCCCCCCCCCCCCCTTACCACCCCATTACTGGTCCGCTCTTACTGGTCACACCGCTTCTGAACCCAGACACCCAGACACATCATGACACTTCTGAATCCGGGCACCCATTGCACAACATCGGTGGCACGTCTTCTGAACACGGACGCCCGTTACTCGACGTCTATGAAAGGTCAGACGAACCGACGGAATAGTGGACGGACAGATAAACACAACCGCTTACTCTTTTATATATAATGGGATATCCGCGTTTTGTCATCGTTTTGCCGTTGTGTTGCGTTTTGGCATGTTATGGGTTCGGTTGGCTGTCAAAACTGCCAACCGAACCGCTGATTACGCAATACTGCGCCAAAGGCTGATTGAACGCGCCCAGCATATGGAAGACATCGCGGCTTCCACCAGCCACAATTTGCTCAGGATCCATGTAGCAAATTTGCTATAAATATCTATGATCTGCGTCTCGAGCTCTATCACGTGATATAGGTCTCAATCGGAAGTTCCATGGGAAACTGGCGGCATTCCCTGGTCAGTAGACGTGCCGAATACGTTGCACAACTGGAGAACGCCTATGGTAAACTTACGGAAGTGAAAACGGATTCATGCAAAAGTACCCAGCAGGATTTTAAGCTTCACAAAAATTGATTTGGCACTCACAGCACGACCCGTCGCCTGCGCGACGCGGCACTATACCCTTCCGTAGGTTAGTGATATTGCAAGGTCGCACAAAGCGCGCAAGTGCGAGAGACGCCGTTAGGTGTATCGGAGCACCGGTTGCTAATAATAGAAGACTATCGATAGAAGGAGAACTCTGTCCCTTTCTTGTCCTGCTACTTATTTACTTCGTTTCTCGCCATGATCGAACGGCCACACCATATTCCGGTCAAACCCGGTGCGCTGACACCCCATGGCCATGCACCGGAGCTGTCAACAACCGACGCGGTGAACCGTCTGCAACAAGGCGCATATCATTTACATGAGGTTCGTTTTTAAAATTTCGGTTGATTACTGTGGACTACCGTACTGAGTAGCGAGTGTGGTTGAGTAAGGATCACTCACCCATGCTCACCAGTACCCACAGTAACTCGCCGTAATCTTGCGAAAAGTCATTACATAAATGAACACCACCTTAAATAACCGTTCTAGACCATGTTTGCGAAACGCGTTGGTGGGCGTCCTGGTGTTCTTTTGACATCCCGCGGAATCCAGTCGGTGATGGCTCTCGTCCAGCGGGTGTCTGCGAAGCGCATTACGTGGCCGGCCCACCTAATTTTCGACGACTTGGCCCATGCGACAGCGTCTCTGATCTTCGAGCGTCGGCGAAGCTCGGAACTCCGGAGGCCTTCTCTTACTTGCGTAAGTCGTGTCACTCCGGGCATCGTCCTCTCGATTCCACGCTGCGCGGCGCTAATCACTTTTTCATCCTGCTTTCGTATAACCCAGGCCTCTGAGGCTATGTTAGGGCAGGAAGAACGGTAGAGTCGAATAGGTGGGCACGGAGTCGGACGTTCTTCGTCTTCTTCTTCGACGCTCTTGAAAGATCCCCAAGCCGCTCGTTTCCTCCTGCTCAGCTCCGGCGCTAGGTCGTTGGCCATGTTGACTTCGCGACCTAGATACACGTAGCTGGAACAGGTCCTCTGTGGGATTTGTGGGCCTGTTCATAATCTCGCCCGGGCAGATTATACGTATCGACTTAGGGCCTCTACAGAGTCTCGCCGCAGCACTCCGAGAACTCGTCCACATCGCTCCCGCCGCAGTGGACAGCCACGCTGCCACTGTGGTGGAAGCCGGGGCGCGGACGAGTTGTCGCGGAGCCGCCGCACGCAACGGTCCTCGAGGGCTGCCGCAGTTCACGGCGGCTCTCGCCCGCAGTGCCAGGAGCCGCGGGTGAGACCCGCCGGAGGGCGTGACCGAATAGGAAGCTTAGAGGGGATGGGGTTTTCTTTTGTTTCCGATCGATGAGTATGTATAAACTGCAGAAGAACCGAAAAGAAATTAAGACAATTTAAAGAGGTAAATATAAAATTGCACTTTTCTTCTTCCAAAATGCTTCGTTTCACCACCTATGTATCTTCAGACGAACCCTTTTGTTATAACCCTTCCCGGTGCTACAACAAAAAGGGTTATACATTCTAAACTCTCAATAGACAAAAAGGTTACACACTCTTAAAGGAAAAAGAAAAATAATTAAAGCTAATAGTACTCAATAGAGAGCAGCATAACACTAAACTGTCAAACCATCCTGATAGTAGCATAGTCCAAATTTGGTAGCACAAAATCCTCCGACATTTAAGAGTGTATAACCTTTTTGTTATTACACCATTCCGGTGATATAACATAAAAGGATATACACTCTTAAAACAATAAGAAAATTGGTTGAAGCCAAGAGGTACTCAACAGAAAGCAGCATCACAGCAGCAACAATACAACACTAGAAGATACAGTGGAAAGAATTCTTAAGAAACTTTCAAGCGAGCAGGAAAATAATCCAATGCCGCCGAAATCCATTCTGTATTTCTCCGTTCCTCCCGGCTAATGTACGCAGTATTGCGTACAGTAACCCTCGCCGGGCCGCATCACCCGCCGTTGTCATCGCGGGTCCGCGGCACCCGCAAGACTCTGCTGCTGGCCTTAAGCTGGACGCTCGGCATCAATCGATCCGCATGCATTGCATGAGTGACCACTCGCTATCGTCGCTCTCGTCGCGAACTACGAACAGGCCCTGAGCACAGAACAATTTCGATCCCTATCGCCAAGGAAAAACGACCGTATCGCTTGCATTTTGCCAGCAACCTTCGTTTGCCTAAATATGCCACTAATGTATTGGTTGGAATCGTGATAGTGCTGAAAGAACAATACAATATTCCTGGTGTACCTCGGTCTTACTTAGACCTCATCGGCGGTTCAACGCAGAACCGAACCCCCGACCTTCCTCCATGGGAGGAAGGTCGGGGTTCGGTTCTGCCGCGTTGCGTGCTTTTTGCACTTCAATTGAGTGGTCGAGATTTGAGGGGTTTTGACGTCATTGAGCGGGGTTTTCTGGCCTGGTTCTGCTGATGCTGCTGCGGACTCTCCCTGAGCGACGAAAGCCGTTTCTACACGAGCAGCTTGGATGGCAACCACCCTGGAGTCCTTTCCCTAGCCTGATTCTGCGCTCTTCGAGCGCAGAATCCAGCTGCGGACTCCCCCTGAGCGATGAAGGCAGTTTCCACACGAGCAGCTTGGATCGCACCCTCCCTGGAGCTCGAAGAGCGCAGAATCCAGCTGCGGACTCCCCCTGAGCGACGAAGGCAGTTTCCACACGAACAGCTTGGATCGCACCCACCCTGGAGTCCCTTCCCTAGCCTGATTCTGCGCTGTTTGAGCACAGAATCCAGCTGCGGACTCCCCCTGAGCGACGAAGGCAGTTTCCACACGAGCAGCTTGGATCGCACCTACCCTGGAGTCCCTTCCCTAGCCTGATTCTGCGCTCGAAGAGCGCAGAATCCCAGCTGCGGACTCCCCTGAGCGACGAAGGCAGTTTCCACACGAGCAGCTTGGATGGAACTCAAAATCTATTCCGATCTGGTTTTAGCAGCCATTGTTCCACTCCCTTTCGCAATGCAATTTCGACATATACTTGCTGAATACGAATTCCATACGTATATGAATTGCTCTCTCCAAAGCATTCGCTAAGGGATGCTGCGAGACCAGCAGACACGTCGCAACGCGTCAGCCTGTGCAAGAACGCGCTCCGATGACGGATGATCTGCAGGTTTTCGGGATACTGTAGCATGATTTGGCACATTGCCACGGCAGCCGCCGATGAGGTCTAATGGCTATCGTGTACCTCGAGGATGGGGATTCACTGGCGTTCAGCCACGTAACATGTCGAACAGGAACTATGGTATCAAGTACCAAGGGGTGTAGGTTCCAGTTCTTGTGAACTCTAGAGGCCAGATTCACTAACGACTTATAGCATTTGACGGAGAAAATACAGCCGAAATCTCTGGAAGCGCGGCTCATGAACAAGCGATATGGTGAAACATTTCACCATTGAAATGTTTCACCATATCGCTTATTGATAAGCCGGGCTATTAGAGATTTCGGCTTATTTTCTCTGTTAATTTGTTATAAGTTGTTGACGAATCTGGTCCTAGTCTCTTCTGCGAAGGATTGGTGTACAGCCACAAGCTGATTGAGAGAGAATCAGAATGATTGCTGAGGCCCTTATATTCCGGGGGATCACAATAAGATAATTATTCTTCTCTACGAAAACGTATATCAATGCGTCGGATCATTTTTGAGTTATCTTCTTTCTCAACAGGTTATTACAGCTACCGCTAATGGATCAGATAAAGAATGTGCTGGTTCGGTTAGTTTGCTGAAGTCCCATTCTTCTTTATAGGCCTTGTCTACATGACTACAAAGGGTAGTTTGCTAAAGGTGCGGAAAACAGAGAATTTCAGATATGACGGGCGTCAGATAGAGGAACGATGATATTTTGCTTCCGAGGTGCACTCCCCTCCGCGCATGCATATAAAAATTTCAGGCAACACTTCAAAATCATACGGCCGCGAGTTGCGTGGAAGGAGGAGCTTGGGGAGCTTCGTCTTGAGAACTGGCTACGAAAGTGCTTAATCGCGATTTGCCTCATTTGCCTCAATGTAATTTTCCTATCCTACTATACGTAATTCGTCTAATCCTTGCGTCCGTAGCGAATCACGCGGGAGACAGGGTACTGCAGAACGTGATAGTGCATCGTATGCCAGCCGCTTCTGCCTTGAAGCTTAATAATGGATAATTTGCGGAATTTGCTGCCGACCACTGTATGGTGGTATTATGATGGTTAAGGAGATACCACCGCCTAGAAGCCAGCGCACCCCCCCCCCCCCCCTCCCCCCACAACCCGTATTGTACCTGAACACAGTGAAAAGGTATCGATGGGAACCGCGCAATAAGCGCCGGCGCTCGGGAGAGGTGCCACGGACGTCATTAAATATCTCGTATAAAAAAGGAGATCGAGTCTCTGTTTAAGTGTGTGTTGTAGTGTGGGGAGGAGAGGGAGAATTACTACTAGAATCAGACGAAGCGGTTTGCCTCCGGGAAGTAAACGATATCCATAACCCGATTAATAAAGGATGAGGGATAAAGAATGACCTTAATCCCTGAAATTTTGGGTTGTGTCAGGAGTTCTATACTTATACTTATAAGGGCGGAGGCAGATTAAATACATAGCTTGCTGGTAATTGAGGTAGGCGAGCAGGTTAGCAGAATAGAGGATGTTGATAAGGATCTAAAACAAAATATGAAAATTCGTTTTAGAATTTGAAATTTTTTGAATTCTCTTGTAAATAAACTGTTCCTAATAAAAATAAAAATACTATCCTAAAAATACTTAATAAAAATGTTGTAGAAGACATAAGCTGTTGGAAGGATATTTAGCTGCGATCGAAACTTCCGCCTGGCGCAAGGGTTTTGATCGCAATTAAACATCCTTCGAACAGCTTATGTCTTCTATAACAGCCGTTCTAGGTTTAAACAAAATGAAAAACAAAATGTTTAGTGGGGCTGTCTTGCATGCTGACTCCGAGCCGCTTTGCTCCCGTGCTTTTCGCCTCCAATTGTTCCTAAGTAGAAAATACTTTACAGTAACTTTTATTGCGATAGATACGCCATATGTTGTAGTTCTCGCTTTAATTGAAATGGCCAGTTTCTGTCGAAGTTATAGTTATTTAAATTTAGCAATAGAAACGGCTGAACCTTTAATCCGACCTAATATCAAACGTTTCTTACATTTAGCGAGCACTGACAAAGTAACTTGTGTAGGGAAAGTGTTGTAAAGTGACGTCTGAAGCGATGATATCTACACGCATTTGTTCCGTTATCAAAGCATTAATGGTGCATTTATTTCAAGCCGTTTCTAACCTCTTCTAAAATAACTACCACTGAGGAAATAGTCTGTATTTTCATATATAATATAATACAGAGAATACAATACAATACAATGCAATGCAATACAATACAATACAGTACAATACAACCCAGTTAAGAGACCAATATTGTTTACTTTTTCAACGAGCTTCCATTACTTGTCACTCGTAGACATCGACAACATCTACTGCTTCCAACACAAGTGGAATCGTCAGGAAGACTTGTACGTCGTCGGTCAATAGACCAGGTTCTATGGGCAGTACGTGTTGATTAATAAACAAAAATACATCTTGGTTGAAAATGTGCTAAACAAAGCGAGGTATTGCAAGACAAACCGTTTGGTAACCTTCTGCAGCAACTATAAGTCACAGTTCAGCTTTGCGCTTGATCATTTTGACTACTAAACCACTTATATCAACCTGTTAAAATTAGATAGCTAGAAATAGCTAGAACTGCTGCTGATAAGGACGAACTGTAAAGGAACTAGATAAACAATGCCGATAACCGATTGAAGGGTTGGCTTCATTTCAGCGAACGAGTTCGTACTTCCGCACGTTCCCACAACAGGGAGAGGGTATGTCCTTGCTGCCTAGCATCTCCTTCTCCAAATGCTTCATATGTTGTCTTTGCAGTCGAAACCTTCTACCACGAGAAGGCGACATTCCAGTCGAAGATCAGCAAGGATGCGAATGCCAGTATGCTGCAATTTCCACTATAAGCTTTAACCGTCCCCCGTGGATATACGTATGTGGTGTAGGTATTGCGTCGGCGGCGCTACATTACTTGGAAGGCTCACGCAGTTAGTTACTCCTGTGTGCTGTGACGAGTGGGCGCGATAGAGAGAGAGAGAGAGAGAGAGAGAGAGAGAGAGAGAGAGAGAGAGAGAGAGAGAGAGAGAGAGAGAGAGAATGCGAGAGTTAATAACACACCAGTACTGCTTTTCGATTTCGTGCAATCCAAACTACTACATATATAGATTCCGAGCCATTTAGCGCTAGCTCCCCTCCTGCCTCTCCAAAACACTGTAATCACGAGCTATCCATGGAGACTCGCATTTGCTGATTTTCCAAAGCTCCTATGCGGCTGCTGGATCTATCCTAGTCCGGGGGGGCCACATATCTAAAAATTATCTAACAAATCGACATGGGACTTACCGAGCGGCTCCTGAAGGACTCGAGAGGACCTAAAAGGAATCAAAAACCAAGGAGCGAACAAAAAATTAAACCGCCGCGGTTCTTACAACCGTCTCGGCGGGCGAAGAGTAAGGCAATGGAGGCCTGCCGCGTACTGACCACCGCCTGACATGTTGTAACCCGGATCTAACATAGTGAGGGGGCGCATAAGGAGACTTAATCCGTTTGGACACCAACTTCCAAACTGGAGACTTTCCTGGCGTGTTGGATCCACGTCCAACACATGTTCTCAAGCGCAAGGTCCATTATGTCACTGACGCTCACTGGTGAAACCCAGGCCCTCAACAGGCCTTTACAGGTTCGATAGATGGCGCACTTTCATTTTCGGTAGCAAACCTAGAGAGGGGGTCCAACATGTTCCTCTCTATTTCTGACAGCTTTACTCCAAACAAGCAAAGTTAGATACCTTCTAGGGCTGATTAGATAAACGTGTATGGCGTTTCGTTCTACAGTTTCTTAGGCAATCTAGGGTCAGAGCCCCTGGATGTTGTGAAGGAGCATGATGGTGAACCCGCTGCTATAGACTTGCTCCCATCTTTGGGATCGTACACGCTGAAGATTTCGCTCACTTATTTTTTTAAATATTTTCACACGAGTGCTCTCACAGATAAGAAGTATGAGGCGTTTCTGACAGACAGTTTTGGCAATGCCTGGAAGTCGGAGCTGACAGAACTCTAAGAGGGACTGCGATCGAAGGATCTGCAAAGTCATCACAGAACAGTGCACAAACGCATTGCTCAGTGAGTGGATCGAAAAAAAAAACTGAAAGTGAATCGTTGCGACAGCTATTGTATCCGACGTCGAACGTAGGATATGTACAATCTATCGAAAGCGCTTCCATTCTAACGAGCTTATTTCCTAATAGCACAATGAAGAAGGCATTAAGAATATCAACTTTGTAGCCCAGAAGATGGAGGGGTTGGTACGGGTAGAAAATGGGAACTAGCACATCCACGGTTTCCGGCTTACTGACAAGAATTTTCAAAACACAATGTCGATTGCACCGGCGGAGCATGTAGGTTGGTATATATCCACCTCCATGAGGAGAAAACTGGATGCGCCTCTACACTAGGACTGCTTCAGTATTATACAGTTCAAGAGTACTCCACAGCACAATATAAATTGCCGGATTTCGCTGTATTTTTTTTTGCACCGCATTGGGAGATTCTGTCCTTCCCCCTTCCTTCTGGTGTAAATTCGAGCTCAGCCAACCTCGTGAAGTCCACTTCTGAGCAGGCCACGACCGCTAGTTTTGCAGCTAGCCGCCGTCTACAAGACGTGTAGACGACGTGATGTGTTACACCAGCGCCGCACCGCTGACGTGGTGGGGTTTGCGCGTAAAGACGCGTGTTGGAAATCTTTCCAACACGCCAGAAAAGTCTCCAGTTTGGAAGTTGGTGTCCAAACGGATTTAGCCGCATAAGGACGCATGCCACGTGCTGACCGCCGCCTGACATGTTATAACCAGAATCCAACATGGTGAGGAGGGCACACAACTTTGCCGGCTTACAACCGCAACAAATGTAATTTTTCGTCTTTTCTTGGTGAGTTTTTCTTGTTAGGGGTCCTGTATTATCCTGTAGGAGTAGCTCGGTAAGTCTTAAGTGAATTTGTTACATATAATACTTTTTAGTTATGTGGCCCCCCGGACTAGGATAGATCCCGGCTGCTTCTATTTATTGACAACAGTAGCGCTGTTTTGGTATTGCAGCTTACCTAAATCTGCGGCTTTCTATGACGTGCGATGAGCGCTCCCGGCGAGGAAGAATAGCCGCGACCGGTGTTTATAGCACCATCCCTTCGCAGAAGAGCGCAACGTGATGTTCCCATAGCAACGACAGTGGGCTTCGCGGAGTTACGCGAACGTTCTGAACGAGGCCTTAGGCCAGTGTTATACTCCCACGGGAGTATACCAGGGGCCTTAGTTTGGAAGTTGGTGTCCAAACTGGGGCCGGATCCATCAACGACTTACGTAACTTTAAGGCATCTGGCATACCTCCGATGCGCTCCAGCGACTGGTCGCGGCGGTAGTGTTGCGCGAGTAGCTACGAACTGCGTAGCTACCCTCGCAACACTATCGCCGCGCCCAGTCGCTGGAGCGGATGGGCGGAATTTCTGTTTTGTGTTTTCTGATTTTCTGGCCATTTTGGGCAAAAATTCCTGTTTTCTGTTTTCTGGGAAAATGGCCAAAAGTTGACCAGAAAACAGAAAATGGGGGTGGGCGAACAAAACTATATCAGGGTAATCCAATAGAAACTATCCTAAGAGCAGATTCGTGAGTTTTATTTCAAAATAATGTTTCTAGAAAATTTTAAATTCCAAGCATTTGGCGTTCTTGCATGTGCTCGTGAAAAAATTGCGCCATGCACTCATGAACTATACCGCTTTGTTTGTTTGATTGATTGTATAAGTTAACATGGAGTCTCTTCATAAGACTTTTCTCGTCATTCATAATATGTCTTTCGTTTTCTTTTGAATTTAGTTGGGATCTACGACTACTTGCAACTTTATATCAAGGCTACAATACTAGTGTTCTGAGTGGCATTTAATTATCTATTAATTTACCGCTTGTCCTATAGTAACTGTGGTAGGATCATTCTCCACCTCCGTTTTAAAAATTGAAGTTTGTTGGCCGGTCATCCCAAATGATCGCTTTTTGCAGAGCCTTTGGCGAAGCTGCTTTTTTAAACTCTGAACATTGCTCAGCCTTTAGTTATCAAATATTAAATTCGACGATAGGGAGCAACCTGAAAGGTGCCTAGGTGATTTTTTTCATCATCACCTAGGAATTCTATGGAAATGGTACAAATTACGTAATAACTAGCTAATAAGAATTGAGTTTGATTGCCGCGTGTTCCCACGTAAGAGCATACACTACGCTTTCAAAACCCAGTGTTGAGGCGTGCGAAGCTGCCCTTCTCCTTCCATCTTCTGATCAAATTCAAGAAATGGACAGCTAATGCAATACAATCAAGATTCATTTGTGGTTCATGGGTCGCTGTTTCCGCTCCGTATTCCCGATCCAAAACAAGTGGAACACGAAAAGGGACACAAACGGGATTCGGATCTGTCTATGATACGCATGACTCTTAATTTGAAGCAAAGAGGAAAACAAAAAAGAAAAGTAAAAATAATAAAGCTCACGTTGAGTACTACAAATGGTTTTTCACTATGCGGGCTTCGTAATATTGACATTATGCGATTATTTGTGCAGAAGTTGAACAAGCAACTCCAGGGTGCGCCTGTGCTGATGACACGTCCCGTATCTAAAGTTGAAGCGTGGCGTTCAAAACGCACTCCAGCATGATTGTTGGGAGAGGGATTACATGATTACGATCACGCAAAAGTACTTATAAGCGCACCCTACTCACGAAGCTTTCAGAGATCTAGAGGTTCCAGCACAAGGAAAAGCGCTTCGGGCGAGGACGTAAAGAGATCTAGGGAGAACACGATCGAAGGTATGTTTCTGCAGAGGCGGAAGCTGAACTGCGTTGTGCAGTATGTCAACGCACTTCTGAAATATAGAGCATTGGTTTCACATACAACTTCCGAAGTTTGGGCTCTCTTCATACTAGTGCGAGTGTATTCTAAAGGTTGACAGATTCTTGAACGCGAACAAGGAATTGAATCGTCATGATCGGCTCACATGATCTGCGGAATTGTGATGTACTGTTCCAGCTTGGCGCGAGATTGGCAGATAGGTATACTGCCTAACGTCTCGGCGCGATTGTCTTCTTCAGTGCCCGAAAGGGGTCAAATTAATTGAGAGTTACTCCACCAAATGTCGCCTCAGCGCTTCAAAGCTCAGTCCTAAATTTTGATTAAAGCAACAAAGCAAGCAAAGTTCAAATTCCGTGCCTGCCCAGGCAATCCAAGGAACAATGGGATCAGGGCAGGATGAGGGGTACAGTCAAGCAATTACTCTATCTCAAAATGCTGAGGTAGTGCTTGAAAAGTTTACCAGTTTCATTTTAAACTAGACCCCTTTCATTATAGGCTGGAAACTTTACAGTTAATAGCAGGACATCTTTGTAAATGAAATGGACTCCTTGTAAACTGATTTACATTTATAAAAATCTCAAATAAACATGTTCGGATAAATCCAGATTATCTCCCTTTGAAGAACGTTTTGAACAAATCCACCTTAAGGAAACAAAAGGGGGGTAAGGGAAACATAAGTAAGCTGAATGAGTATGCGAACACTTTTCCCATGTGACCTCAAACAATATTTTAAGGTTATTTTAGGGAACTAGAAAGCAAAGAGTTTGGTGGTATTTTATACGGGGAGATTGCTGCCACCAAAGCGAAGTAAGAAAAAAAACAAAAATGCAAACACAATAGAGCAAAACAATATAACAAAATGCTCTGATTAAGTGCACGGCCTAATTTCTTCTCTTGAATTTCCTTTTGTATCGAGGCACATAAGTGTGAATTTAGAATTACGTTTTGGTCATGAAATATTACTTTTTATGTACAGACCTTCTTTAAGCGAAGGATTGCGTTGCCGTTGATAGAAACTGTATTTTTTATTCTGCATACGTTTACTTGGGTTCGAAAGTGTTCAAAATGAAGAGTAACCGGTTTATTCTAAAAAGTGTTCATTTCAAAGTGAAAATGGTATGTAGGAAAACTTACTCTTCAGGTCAAGCTCGGGGTTTCTGGAATAGATCTAGGATGCCGCAAGGGTGTTGTGCGCGAATGTTTGATCCTTATGCCCGAAACCCTCCATCTTGACCCCATACTCCTCCTCTTAATGGCAACGGATCCTATGATAACCGCCCGCGTCGCGCGGTCAAAAAGACGGCTTGCGACGGAAAAATCCGTCGCAAACCGTCGCACTCATAACTTCTTTAATTTTAAGAAGTTTGAGAAACTGTAGGATGTAGGAATCGGACGATTGGTCTCCTCGAGATCTACACAACCGTATATAAAACTTTACCAGGCCACCGCGTTTTCGCCGTGGGTGGCCTAAAAGGTGACTAGAGCAGGCTCTTGCGATTAGAGCACCTTATTTTCCAGGACGTGCATGTGACGTGCAGTGTTTTCGGAGTATCTCAAGCAGGGCATACGTTGCCAGTGCTCTGTCATGCCTGGAATGCTCCGAGAGTGCGCCGTGCACAATGCATAGAGGATCGAACCTATCAATCGAATGGGCGGAAGCATGTACACTGGGTTTCTATCTTCGCTTGATGGAAAATGTAAAGCTTTCAAGACTATCTTGCACCGTTTGGAGTATTTTATATGAAATTTCCGTCCGTCCTACTTACCAGGGAAGGGTCTCAGGCGTAGGTCTGAACAGGGAAAATGGATAGCACAACGAGAATCTCCACCCTTCATGTAGTAAAAAGGCATGTTTCGTTTTTGCTGAGTCCTTGGACCAAAAGAGCTACGGCCCCTCGAAGGCGGGGAAGGTGCTAGACTAGATGCTCGACTCCCGTGCTATGCGCTACTTTTGCTTTTTTCATAACCGCTGCCTAGTTCACCAATTTCCTTCCTACACATTTCCTCCCATTTATTTCTCTCTAAAGTGCCAAAAGGGTCAGATTCGTGATCAGCACCCGAAATTCGTGATTAACACTCCATGACCTCACTGCCCTAGTTACCCGTACCTGCTGTAACCTGTCGTAGTCGGCATAAGTTTCAAAAACGGATGTAAGATTCGTAATCAGCACCCCAAATAACCCTCCTCGGGAAGGTTTGGGCCAAAAATTTTTTCAACCTCTGGAGTCGTGAAAATGTACAATAGTGCTTTGATGGTGGTTTAAATCAGCTTACTTCCTACACATGTCCTACACATTTATTTCACTCTAAATTCCCAAATAAGGGTTTACTTTGAGCTGTGGCTCACTCACTTTTCCCAGTTTCTGAATTATACAACGTTCTGTGTTTTTCAGCGTGTGTTAAACAGTGAGCTCGCGACAGGTACGTGTTAAAGCAGGCATGGATGACTAGGGCTGTCGATGTCATAATCACAGATTTTGCCCAGACTTCTCCTAGAGGGGTTATTTGTGGTGCTGATCACGAATAATCTGACATTCGCTTTTGAAATTTCGGCCGATTACGGTAGGTTACAGCAGGTACGGGTGACTAGGACTGTCGAGGTCATGGTGTGTTGATCACGAATTTGGCCCTTGTGACAATTTAGAGTGAAATAAATGTGTAGGAGATGTGTTGGAAGCAAATTGGTGAAGGAGGCAGCGGTTATGAAAAAATGCAGAAATAGTGCATAGCACGGGGGTCGAACACATGGTGTAGCATCTTCTAAGCAGCCCCGTACCCTGCTGAGCCACCGACTCGCTTGCCGAAGCGCCTTTCGCCGCGTCCCATACAACATCGCGCGCGCACGCATGTACGTGGGCACATGCTGATGGTGCGCTACTGTACCCCGCCTTCGAGGGCCCGTAGCTCCTTTGGTTCAAGGACTCAGCAAAAACGAAACATGTTTTCTACTATATGAAAGGTGGAGATTCTCGCAGTACTATCCATTTCCCCCGTTCAGACCAAGGCCTGAGACCCTTCTCTGGTTAGGATTTGCTCCAGTCAGTCCGACGGGCCTATGGAGTGCGCCGTACACAATGCATATAGGATCGAACCTATCAATCGAGTGAGCGGAAGCGGTTCAAATGTCGCTAAACAGCAAAGCTTACCCTATTTAAGTGCTTTAGTGCACACACTGACATTAGCTTATACAAATGAAGAGTTCTTAGGAAGCAAGTGAGGAGAGAGCGCCGTGCACAATGCATATACGATTGGACTATTTGAAATTATATTAGATTCGAAATTTCCGCCCGCCCAACTCAGCAATTGCTGTACTCTGTCCCGGCGAGACTTTAGAGAACGCCGTGAACAATGCATATAGAATAGAACCTATCAATCAAGTGGGGCGACCGTTCGCAAGGGCACGCGCTGGCGAGTTCGTACCGCAATAACCACTACGTGAAGACACAGCGAACCAAAGGCATGCAAATGCGTAGGCAGCAGAACAGCTAAGGTGTTTCAAGACGATATGCTCGCAACTACCCAGCTGCCTAAACCGCCTTAGCCCGATCTGCCATGTTATGGCGGCGGACATAGCGGTTGAAGTTTCCTGCCGAATCCGACGTCCGTTTTTGAATTTCGCCGATTTCAGTA
Organism: Heligmosomoides polygyrus bakeri; assembly: GCA_947359475.1. Lineage (NCBI taxonomy): Eukaryota > Metazoa > Nematoda > Chromadorea > Rhabditida > Heligmosomidae > Heligmosomoides > Heligmosomoides polygyrus. The sequence continues at coordinate 42,538,680 of OX375866.1, forward strand.
GGTTGCTTCCCGTTTGAGGGTGGTCGGGTCAGGATCACCGATCACTCTAGGTTATCGGTATGGGAGGTCTCCTGCCGTAATCGTCCAAATGAACTTTGGCATCATGTTCGGCACCCCGAATAAGTCTCCGCCCCTATACGAAGTTTGAGCAATATCGGTGATTCGACCCGACCAACCTCAATTATCCAAAAGATAATCCAAAACCTACCGAAATCGGCGGAATTTTCAGAAACGGACGACGGGTTCGTAATCAGCGCCCAAATAAACCATAGATGATTTTGGACGAGAAAATTTGGCCAATTTCGAAAATATCTATTTTCGATGACGTCATCGCCCGCGCAGACTCGGCTTGGAGCACCTCCGTCCTCGATGGGAAATTGACAAAAAATCGCTTTTCTGAAATTGGTCGGGATTGACATCGTTCGATAGAGTTTTTCGTGATGAAGCTAATGGTGTTATTAGAGTGTCGAAAACTCATGTGGGAAAACTTCAAAGGTAAAACTCCGCCGCCCTAAAATGGCAGCTGGTGCTAAGGCAGTTTAATCAGGTAGGGAGTTGCGAGCACGACATCGTAAAGCACCTTAAGCGTTCTGCTCACCTGCGCATTTTTAGGCCGTTAGCTCTCTGCGTCTTTCCGCAGGGGTCGACTGAAATTGGAAAAAAATCGTGTCAGCCAAGGCTAACCTGCATTTTCGCAGTGCTGTAACTTTGTCCAATCATAAGCTAGACTGCTGTGTTTCAGCATGCTGCTAGAGAGTTTTGAATCCTACAAAACTCACAAGCTGCAACCGGAAAGGTTCACACATGACAGAGTTATAGCGCTCAGAACACGCCCGCGCGTGCAATTTAGCACAACAACGGTCCATGTTCTCCTCGCTCTTACTCACCAACATTACAGCTTTTCCCACTCCCAATAAAACCATTCAATTCAGCATGAAAAGTTTTATCGAACGGTATCAAGCGTGGTCCAATTCGAAAATATCATTTTCGATGACGTCATCGTCCGTCTGCCACGGCCTCAAACGGCCTCGTCCACGATGCGAATCTGTCAAAAAAAAACGATGTTTCCAAAAGTACCATTCGATAGGGCTTTTTATGCTGAACAGAACCGTGCCATTGCGAGTGTCGAACACTCAAATATGGGCGAATAAGAGCGCAAGAGACTCTAACCGCTATCTTCCGCCGCTTTAAACTGGCATTTGAGGCTTAGGCAGTTTAGGAAGCTGAGCAGCTTCGAGCACGTCGTCGTGAAGTACTTTAAGCGCTCCGCTCGTATACGCATTTCAAGGCCGTTTGCTCGCCGGGTCTTTCCGCAGTGGTCCACCGAAATCGAAAAAAAATGCGTCACACAAACCTCACCTGCATCTTCGCACCCCTGTAACATTGCCTCTTCTTAAACTATACCGTTCTACTTTGGTGTACTACTAGACAGTATTACTGCGTACAAGTGCCACGAGTTGCAGCCGAAACGATTTTAACTTGAAAGAGTTATTTCGCTGCGAACACGCCGCGCGCGCAATTTGCAAGCGGTCGCCCACAGCGGTTGAAAGGTTCGACTCTATATGCATTGTTCACGGCGCACGCCGAAGGCTAGCTGGACAGCTTTAGAGCAGATCCTACGTAGGGCGGCTGGAAGCGTATGATAGAACTCCTCAAACGCTCACTCTACCAGTTGTCGAACCCACTCCATTGATAGGTTCATCTCTACACGCATTGCACACGGCGCACACTTAAGTCTCGCCGGGACAGATTGGAGCAATTCCTAAGTAGAGCGGCTTGAAATTTCCGATAAAATTCTCCAAACGAGTCGAAATAATCCTGAAGGCTTTTCATTTTCCAGTAAGGGAAAGTAGAAGCGGAGTGAACATGCTTTCTTCCACTCGATTAAAAGGTTCGATCCTATATACATTGTGTACGTCACACTCTCGAAGCATTCCAGGCATGACAGAGCACTGACAGCGTACGCCATGCTAGAGATACTCCAAAAGTATGCACGTCCTTGGAAATAAGGTGCTCTAATCGCAAGAGCCTGCTCCAGTCATTTTTTGTTCGCCCACGGCGAAAATGCGGAGATCTGGTAAAGCTTTATACACGATTGTGTAGATTTCGAGGAGTCAAATCGAACGATGCCTACAGTTTCTCAAACAACTTAAATTTAAAGAAGTTATGAGTATGCGACGGTTTGTGACGGAATTTCCGTCGCAAGCCGTCTTTTTGACCGCGCGACGCGGGCGGTATTGTAGTCCAGAGCAGGGGTGTGCGTAATTACGATTTACGATTTACGATTTTACGATTTACGGCGATTTTCGGCAAATTTTTTACGATTTACGATTTACGATATTTTGGGTCGTAAATCGTAAGTTTTCGTAAATATGATCTTTGATCTAACTCCAAATGGGGCGATGAAGCCCTTGATATAAAGAAGTGCCCATGCTAAAAGTATCGCTCATTCCCTCTGTTTTTTAGTGTCTATGTTTGATGTCGAACCATGAAAGAAGACAAGGTACTGTGCACAGGTGTCGCGCGTCTCGAAAGAGTTCTTTGCTTAACTGACTTTTGCATTTCTTTAATACTGTAAGGGTTGCCATTTGCTACCATACCTGTTGTAAAGTAGAAGCATAGAAGCAAAAACGCTCCATAATCATACTATATAATAACGCGCTAAGCGCTGAGTCACACTATCGATCGGCGCTGCCGCAGAAATTAGCCATAAAATAGGGGGAAGATGGGGGAAATTCGGCAGGAAAATAGCGAAAATACCCAGACGTCTTCTCCCTGCCTGGGAACTTTAGCACTGGGGTAACCGCGGTCTCCGCTGAATACGAATCTGAAGTTTGTTTTTGAAGTATCGATCGCCATCAATCGACATTGATCAAACTATCGATTTTTTGTGGATGTCGTCCAGGTGGTCCGAAACTCTAGCCCTGGGGGTAGTCGAGGTCGCTCAACAGAAATCTGAAGTTCGTTTTTGAAGTATCGATCGCCATCAATCGATATTGATCAAATTACGGGTCGAGAAAATAGCGGAAAATACTCAGACGTCCTCTACGTGTCAGAAGACGTGCGGAATACGTCGCATGACGTGACTGGGACTCAAAGGACGTGCCAAAGACTTCGCTCAGCGTGTTTTGGGATTCAGGTAGGTGTGCCGAAGACATCGTCCAAAGTGCCTATGGACCGAAAAGGTCGTCCGCTAAGGGTGTATCATTGAGGGGGACCAGTACCAGTAATGGGGCACCGTTTCACTAGGGGAGCACCAGTAGTAAGGAAACAATAGATCGCCCAATCTACTATATACTGTGCGTACTGCGAGCCTTTTGTACTCCTAGGTAGGAAGGAAGCTGTACAAGTAGAGCAGCTAGCCTGATGTGATTGCCCTTAGCTTAGTAATACTGCAACATCGCGCGAAGCGCGCAAGTGCGAGGCACGCCGATAGGCGTGACGGAGCACTTGTTAAAATAAGCTCACTGGGAGATTGGACTCCTCCTTTTCTAGCAAGGCATGCATTCTACTGTCGAAGAAAGTTTCATTCCAGCCAACAGAAAGATATTCGACACTATTTTGTAGGGAAAAGAAATGAGTATTTGCCTATTCACATCCTATTAGGTAACTACCACTTGGTCAGTCTGCTCATAAATGATTCAAGCTACTCCCTCCGAAGAGGACTGATGCAAGACATGATTGAATATCATTCGCGATTGGAGGCGGGGTGTAGGCGATTACTAGAATCATATGGAAAGATCATATGGAAATCACTGATGGGTTTATGGATCAGCACTGGACGCACTACATCTTGCGGAGCAAATGGGTATTCAAAGTGCTGTAAAAGCAAACATGGAACTTAATCAAAGAAAGAGTTGAAGTGCTTTTGGCAGTTTTGGTCTCCCCTTCAAGCGGCATGGTTGAGGTTGTCGCGCTCACCTTGCCTACCCCGGCTTAGAATGCTGCGTACTCTCCGAGAGCACGCGTTCGTTACACAACTGGCGGCAAAAGTTTAGACTTCGAGTGCACTGTTATTTCTTCTTTAAAATCACACATTCATCTTTGTTTACCTCCGTGTTCTGGCAAGGGAAGTAATTCCAGGATATAGGCAATTTTAAAACGGGTGCGCTAGTCGGGCCGCACTCCGAAGTCTCTTCGTCTGCCAAAATCTGTGCTCTCCTCCGCGTCAGCTCGTTTTTCGTTGTCCATGTTACTGAAGCTTTTTGGAGAGTGACCCCTTCAAGCATCATAGCGCCGAAGCCTGATGTTGTCGGTCGATGTTTCGGAAATGTTGAGTACTTTTGTTAGGACGTTTTGAACTTCTTTCTTTTAAAGTGTCTAAATCGCTCTACAGTTCACAGAGACATGAAATCGGGTATCGCGCGGTGGACGAGGCTGCTAGCTACCTTCTCATTACACATTCTATGTTTAACACCTTCATGTAATGTTTTATATATATATATATATATATATATATATATATATATATATATATATATATATATATATATATATGTACATATATAGTTTTCCTTTGTCATTTTTAAAATGGTCTTTTAGAAATAAAAAAAACCATCTTCCACTTTAATCTGCATTCTTCCCAACTCAAATTGGATTTTCAAAAATCAAACAAGACATCTTCCACATCAAATTGGATGTCTATGGAATCAAACTGGAGACGCCTTAAAAGGTCACACATTACGCTTGCAATTCAAAAACTACTGCAGAGGGTGCCAAGAAATATGATCGTTGTTTCGGTGGTCGCAAGTTTCATATCCTACTGGCAATGTTTCTAAACGAATTTCAAAATGTAAAAAGCGGAGGAATTTCTGGGAGTCATATAGCTGCTGCTTTCGTCGAGAGTCAGCGGTGAATTTTTTAAAAAATTTCAGTCTCCATAGTGCCTTACATGGCCATGCATTAATGAGAATAGAGTATCTGAATCGACAATTTATCGACTTTCTTGAAAGGTGTAGTGATTGATGTGGAAAGTGTCCGACTAAAATGAAAAAGAAAAGTTAAAAGAGCAAAAGTTTGGGATGAAAACTGTCCGGCTTGAGCTGAAAATAATAATAATAATAATAATAATAATAATAATAATAATAATAATAATAATACATATATAAATATTGGAACGCTTTTGAATAATAGCAAGTAAAACTAGTTGTACAGGGTGCGCCAAAATTATGGCGACAGCACATGCGCAAACAATTTGACCTTTTATTCGGAGCGTCTGCTTTTTTTCGTGCTGTTATTGTTTTTATTGAGTCAATTAGTTTATGCTTACCTCAGTCAAACATAACAATAAGTCGTTTTTCAAGATAGTGAAGCGTTCGTGCCACCGTTCTTAAATCATTGAGCTTTACTGTCAAGGCTTCTCGGCACGCTACATTCACCACCGTCTTGGAGTTCATCAGAGTATTCTGAATAGGTCCATCAGCGCTAAGAAGACCTTGGAACCGAAGATGATAGATCCGGACGGGAAAGACACTTATCTGTTACAACTAGGAGGGTACGTGAACGAATTCGCAGGAAGCCGGCGCGCTCGGTCCGCCGATTGTCGGGAAAATGGACACCATGAAAACGTCGTTGAGAAGAATCTTCCGTAAACTTGGACTTAAGACCCACAAGAAGACCCGCGTGCACCCTCCTGTACCTTCAAACAGGAAGAAGTTCCAGCTCACAGAGCAAGAATGCTGCAAGACTGGTGCAAAGACAACTTTCCGCAATTCATCAGCTTCCACGAGTGGCCAGCCAACTCTACAGATTTGAATCCGATGGATTACATGGTCTGGCCAGCTCTGGAAGCCAAAGCCTGCGAGAAACCTCACCGCCCCGTGGATGCTTTGAAGAAAGGCGTGGGATGAGCTCAACGCGCCTTACTTGCGTGCCGCCGTCGATGCCTTCCCGAAGCGTCTCAAAGTCTATATCGATGCAGATGGAGATATCTTCGAATCTCAATGTTGTGTATTGTTCACAATAGACTAATAAACATTGCTTCATCGTTGGTTTCTCGAAAGTACCACATTTTCTCTCTCGGCGAATTGAATACCTAGTCGCCATAATTTTGGCGCACCCTGTACTTCTTTACACGTCAGGACACCCTTACGATTTACGATTTACGATTTACGATTTACGACGGTTTTTTCGTAATTACGATTTACGATTTACGAAATTTCGGATTCCATTTACGCACACCCCTGGTCCAGAGAGTAGGATCTTTCTTTCACCGTGTCGGCAGGCCACGCAATTAGGTGTCATGCGGAGAAGAATGCAGACGGCTTCATATTACTGCTGGGTGGTCCACAACAGCAACTGAGCCTTCCAGCTTCTTTCTCTACAGAAAATGACTTCATCGGAGATAAAATGCTGAATTTTAGATACTGGGAGGCGTCCTTTTAGATCCCCTACCCGATCTGAATTTTCGTCACGGTTCTAAATAGCATTTCAATTTAGGCTACCTTCCTACTGGGCTGTTTTGAACGATCCCTCGGCTCGTTTTCCCTGGTTGATGTACGAAACATGTTTCTTGCGACTACTTTAGTTCATGCCACGTAACCGAATAAGTTGGAGAAGCTGGGCGACTACGACATGTTAGGATTGAAGAACAGCTTAAAAGGAAGAAAAACCTTGGAGTCTCTACTGGTCCAAGCTTTCGCTGATCCAATGCCATAAAGAGGAAGGATTTCGAGGTCAAGGTTGAGATGTTGGAGGATGAGGTTCAAATATCCGAGCGTAGACTCCTTAAGCTCTCTGGATATACTCCAGAGACCTTAAATTCAACTGATGGGTAAAGGCTATACTTAGCGCTAGTGCTCAACCCTATCCCAAACTCACATTGTGAGCTAGGGTAGCTGCTATCCCGTAGTCGTCGACTTTGAACTGCTTCTTCCGTTGGTCCTTCTGACGGCTAAGGTCAGTTACGATGCTTGGAATCTCTCTCTATTTCACGTTCTCCAAAATTTGTCAATGATTTTTGTGGGTCTGAGAGGACGTCTGGGGAGAATAACTACTATGTGATTTGACATTTCCAGGCTCTGAAGAAGACGATCTCCTCGAAATGATAGTTAGTAAATGCATCAGCGAAGGATTCCAATATCATGCTGTTGCTAAGAGTATATTGTGTGGAAAAGAAACGAGGGGTGGAGGAACATCTACGTGAAACTTCAACGGTGGGCGAATTCCACGTAAAGGAAAAACTTAGGTGGGATAGGATGTGCAGCCACGCACAAGTGCGATTTTTCAGTCACCATGTATTCAATTGTTTCCGATTAAATTGCCCCAATTTTCGCGCGCGAATATGTTCATAAGTGTAGCACGTACGAGGCGAAAAACTGCACTTCGATTCCCTACATTTCATGCGGCTTTCCATCTATTAGGTTGTAACGAATTAAATGGCACTGGCTCGCGCCCATTTCTTGGCGCGTCTTTACGCGTTGGATCAAGAACAAACCGTAACATGTGGGCATATCAAACTTTAGAAGCGCAAACCTTGCTCGATAACCGGCGAGTACCAAATTTTCTATGTAAAAATGGGAAAACTTTGAGTTTTATTGACTTTTTTGCAGATGGACAAAAGGGTAATCCGAGGCATTTACTTGTATGAATTCAAGCTGGGCACTATAGCTAAGGAGGCGGACGAGAAGATCAACGCCGCATTCGGTCAAGGATGTTCCACAATTCGGACGGCGTATCGTTGGTATCAGAAGTTCCGGAATGGAGATGAGAGCTTGGAAGAACATGAAGATCGTGGGAGGCATAGTGATGTTGATGTGGACAAGCTGAGATGTGGTATAGGAGGGTCCACACAGAGGTACCAGGGAGATAGCGAAGGTTCTTGGCGTCAGTAACAACACAGCTGCCCGGCATCTGAAGGAAATTGGAAAGACCAAAAAGCTGGAAAGATGGGTGCCTCACGAGCTGTCTGAGCAGCAAGGAAATTGGAAAGACCTAAAAGCTTGAAGGATGGGTGCCTCACGAGCTGCCTGAGGAGCAAAGAAACCGACGATATGAGATCTCGTCCGCACTGCTTCTACGGAACGAAACGGACCCATTCCTTGATCGCATCGTAACCTGTGACGAGAAATGGGTAACGTACGACAACAGGCGACGATCGGCACAGTGGGTGGACAGCGATGAGAGCCCCCAAGGTTTTTGCGAAGCCGGAATTGCACCAAAAGAAAGTAATGGTGACAGTATGGTGGTGTTCGCTGGGAATTATTCACCACAGCTTCCTCCCTCCCGGTGAATCCATCACGGCAGAGAAGTACTGCCTTGAAATTGAAGAAATGATGAAAAAGGTTGAAGGATATCCGGCCGGCCTTGGTAAACCGAAGGCGAGTTCTCCTTCTGCACGACAATGCTCGCCCCCATGTAGCACGAATGACGTTGCAGAAATTGAATGAGCTGAGAATTGAAACTCTACCACATCCTCCGTTTTCTCCCGAGCTCTCCCCAACAGACTACCATTTCTTCAAGCATCTTGGCGACTTCTTGGTAGGGAAAATATTCAAATACCAACAGGATGCCGAAAGTGCCTTCGAAGATTTCGTCAATTCCAGAACTTCTGATTTTTTTGCTACTGGGATAAAAAAGCTTGTGTTACGTTGGCAAAGATGTGTAGAATCAGTTTTATTTCGATTAATAAACTTGCTACAAGCCGAGATATCAACTGTTTAAATTTACTGTGGTTCAGTGCCATTAATTTCGTTACAACCTAATAGATTGCGAAATTCCATCCAAGACGTTTCGTGATGACTAGCGGTGGTGACAAAGAAGTTCTATCCGCTAACAAAATTGTTAAAATTCTTAGATCATTACTGCAAAATTTTTCTGCAATATTTTCACTGACTTTAGAGCTTGGTGAAATGTAAAAACCAATTTATCTTTTGGAAAAGTAAAGAAGATGAGTGAAGCAAGGTGTGAATCCTGAATTGTTTGCCGGCATATCAGTTCTTCTTAGAGACTCGTCTAAATGTATTAGAAATGCCAGCCTTCAGGATATAATTTCTATACACATCAAAGTAGAGATGGATTTGTAGTCTATACAACTAGGGTGACCGCCTTCAGCAAGTGTTGTTGTCCAAGTCAATTTGTTATCGAAGAAGCCAGAGGCCGTAAGATCAGGGTCTAGACCTGAGCCGTATAAGTCGTGTTGAGTGAACTAGAACTCTGTTCGCTTTAGGAAACGTTAGATATCGTAAATTAACTAATTACGCAGTACATCCTGGAAGAGCTCAGTCAATAGTATCCATACATTGTTTGCGGGTGAAAACCGTAACAGGTAGGGAGCAGTGGCTTTTGCAGACGCTCCAGAAGTGGGTTCAGCAGAGCACAGAGGAGCTACTCGTGAGGCCGACCCAGTGCGAAAAAATGACCAGAAGTCTGGGGAAGTTACTGCAAGACCGCTAGTTAAGCGGACAAAGGTACTCATCTGCAACAATACAAGGACTTATTTAATTTTTTATCTATTTACTTATTCATTTATTGCTGCACTTGGTGTGCACCATAGAAACCAAACGTACAAAGGAAAAGCATAGTCATAGACAAACACAATGCAGAAACAACACCAACGAAATCGTGGGCCACCTTGGATAACACTATGAAATGCAAAAGAATGGGAAAAATGTCTTTGCAGATTATTCAGAACACTCCGTGCAAAGAACATGAATATAATTCTCAAAAAAACGAAAGCATAGCGGAGCATAATATTATGTCAAGTTGTTTTAAATTAGATTCATTAAAATTAATGAAAAATTTACATCGGCATCAAAAGTGCGAGCGTTGGCATTCAGTATAACTATGGTATGACTTCCAGTGAGTGGAGAAGTCACTTTCGAGCATCCGTGACAAAGAGAAAACACCCAGGAGTCCGGCTCCATATCTGGTCGTACAAAGGCGAGCAATTGCTGCATTAAGTTACCTCACGGCGATGCTTCCATAGTAACTGAAGTGGACCAACGCAGCTGAAGTAATACCTCATGAAAAGAAGATAGAGATGAAGTACATACACAAATGAACAAAAACATTTTAGATAAACGCTCATGAGGTATTTGCATAGGGACTTAATAACTTGTATAGCATAACGTTGAAAGAATGATTTATAAACAACGCTACGAAAAGAACCCATTGTTCCTTTAGGCACTGTAGGCTGAACAAAAGAGTGGCTGCATTTTATCAGTGGGTGACGATCCATGAGAGAGATCGACCGGTTCACTAGAAAACAGTATGTTAAAAGCGATTCTCATTGAAATTGAGATCGCCCCAAAAGGCAAGAGTCGCCAACCTGCGTCTGAACACTGAGCCCGACTGCGCTTGGAAGATTTCAATGGGTAAGAAACGGAGCCATCTAGAGCACCGATAAAACACAATATTGAATAGCTCATCACTGTTAGCGCGCTTGATTCTATGGTAAAAGGTGCAGAATCTATTTCGCCTCGAACTAACGGGCCCAGTACTCGCTCGCTGAGAGATTCACCTCGTTCTTGATAATGCGAAAGCAAGAGACCAGGTCAGATATTATCCTAAGTACTTGAAGTGCAGAAGATTAAAAAGCTTCAGACGATTTTCATAGCTAGGGATCCGTAAGATTCGAGCAACGATGCCATAAAAGCCCTGTAAAAAGCTTATGTATTTTCTATTTTCTTGAGCACATAATTTCTTGTTCTGGGGCTCCATAAAAGCGAGCACTGTTCCAAGTGAGGCTATGACTTGTATAGGAGAACCAACATCAGAACATTTAACATTGCGAAAAATCAGGAAAAGTGCTTATCAGGGAAGTTTCTAAGACATATGTCTGAACTGCAAAAACGAAAACCACTGTGAGGTTCTCCACCCTTTAAATTGTAGGAAGAAATGTTCCATTTTTACAAAATCTTTGAATCCAGGGAAATAGTGGCCTTGAACACCCAGGAATGTGTTGCACTGTCAGCATCTAACACGTAGTTGCGTGTTGCACGTGGAGATAAGAGAAATGGAGAAATACGACTGGCTCCGTTGTCGAGGCAAGCAGCTCGGCGGCTCAGTGGTAGTGCCGTAGGAACAGGGTCGATTGTTCGATTCCTTGACCTCGAAGTAATTTTGCATTTTTAGTGTTCATTCCTTTTTGGCATCATTCACCTTCCCAACTTTTCCTATGCATATATTCTTTTTCGCTATAGGCTGAGAAGTACGTGTTCAGTGAGAGATTTTCATCAGCTGCTTCCTCTATATGCGACACTTTGTATTTTCTGCTGGTTTTTGATAGGTCCCTTGGCTACATGGGGGGATTGAACCTTCCCAACTAAGCATGAAAAATGCAATTAGAAGAGCATATGATGGCACCGGCCCATAAGTCGAGAATGGGTGTCCAGACAATCTCGTGTCATCTAGCATGTGTCCCACATGATCAAAGAAGGGTAGCCGATCGTCGCACAAGTCCACTTGTACCCTACTGCCCGTCGAAGGTATTCTAATGGACTAGACACACTAATGATGACGGGATGGTAGTTACTGCAGTCCCAGCAGGTCAGCGACTATAGGTCACCGTCACATTCTAGCGTATCTCTAGACGGCGGTACGTTGGTCTTGAAACTCCTCTGGTGAGCCGACCAATTAAAAATGCTACATGTAGAGAGATTTTTTCTATTGAAGGTAGGGGTGCAGAGATATCTTTCAGAAAGTTGATTACGATAGTTCGTCGTGACATGTGTGTACGCTGCCTTGAGCACGCGATTGTCAAGGGTAAATCTGAAGCGGCACACTATTGTATTGAGCTTTCGCGACCCTTAACCCCTTGGTCGAGTTCGAGAAGGGGTACAAAAAATTTCTACCCAAAGTTTGTCTATAGGGGTTGTCTGGGGCGCTGATCACGAATATGATATCCATTTTTGAAATTTCGGTCGATTACGGTAGTTTCGCACGTGTGCAAGCGATCCCATACTAAAGTTTGCGTGTCCCTACCTCCTTCTGTTTAAGGAGTTTGCAGAAATGGAACATCCCTTCCTACAACTTGAAGGGTGGAGTCTCTCACAGTGGTATCCGTATTCGCATTTCACACATACGGTGAGGGACTTCCCTGGTTAATATGATTTCCCTACAATGAAGTCTATGTGAGATCTGAATTCGAGCGTGGGTTCAAAGAAAACTCACAAGTCCTTAACAGTACGATAAAAGCACGCCATCAATTTTATATTCCTCTGGTTCTAAGGTCCTAACACACCCGACATTTATTCAAATTGAGGGGAATTTCCCACTCAGATGCCCATCCAACCATTTTTCAATAGCATTATTCAATGCTTGTCTTTCCTCCACATAGTTATTCCAGGTATCCGATCCCTAAACCTTTATGAAATCAGCATAGGCTTGAACTCTGACAAGAGTCGATGTTTTAAGTAATAGTGGGAGATCGTTAGTACAGAGGATAAAGAGTAACGGCGACAAGACTCTCCCATGAGGGACACCACTAGTACAACGGTAAACACTAGAAAAGCTACCATTTATTCTAACAGTGAAGTTACGATCGCGAATATAAGATACTAACCACTGCAACAGGTTGCCAGAAATACCGGTTTGCTGAAGCTTAGTAACAAGTTTTAAGTGGCAGAACTTTTCGAAAGGTTTCGAGAAATCAAAAAATGTAAAATCCAAAGAACCACCATCACTAGTAGCTCTACAACAGTCATAGTAAAGATCGATCAAATTTGTCAGTGTGGAGGCTCCCTGCACAAAGCCGTGCTGTTCAGGAACAATGATCGACCGCTCTTTCAAGAAAAAGAAAATCTTCGCATTCAAATTTTTCCATAATCTTAACAGAGTATGATGTGAAGCAGGGGTGTGCGTAATTACGATTTACGATTTACGATTTTACGATTTACGGCTATTTTTGCCGAATTTTTTACGATTTACGATTTACGACATTTTGAGTCGTAAATCGGAAAATTTCGTAAGTGTGGTCTTTGATCAACATCGAACTGCCGTCCAAATTTTTGTGTACCTAGTTATAAAGACCTAGTTATAAAGCTATGCCTTCTCCAATGGTTTTCTCCTATAGCGTGTTTCCGCTTCTTTTTAGAGTTGTTTTTTGATGTTCTAATGTGCTACTGTGGTAGACCTTCCTGTGCAATAGCTTCTCGAATACGACTTACCTTTCAGCTTAACTAACTTTTACACTTTTCTAACATTGTGAGGACTGTCGCTTGAAAGCAGACCAGTTCAAAAGGAGAAACAAGTGCAGTATATCATAAAAAGTAATCTCCTGCCTAAGAGACTGGGCTCCTCCGTTTCCAGCCGAGAGCTAGCAAGGCATATCGCATTCCGACAGTCAAAGGTTGTTCCATTCCAGTTCTCAGAAAGACACTGGAGGCAGTTTCATAGAGAAAATATGACGAGCATTCTTCGACCCAGGTCCAGCTTGGTAATAACGCCTAGTCAACTTGTTTATAATGGATTCGTACAGATCCTACCGAACAGAATTGATGCAAATTCATTCATTCGTGGTTGGAGGCAGGGTCTAGAAAGTTGCTACACTCATGTGGAAAAGATAAGCCACTGAGGTTTCTGTCGGTTTACATTGCACCTCAAAGGGCAGAGCAAATTTGTATACAGTGTGGTCAAAACGAAATTTTCAAGAAAATGTTGAAATGGCTCTGGCACCTTTGTTGTCCCTTTTCAGTATGTGATGGAGATTATTGCATTTCCCTAATTCGTCTAGAATGGTGCAGACTCTCGGAGAACAAATGCTCGTTGCAGAACTGGCGAAGGGTAGACCCATCGTGTGAAGGGAACTATTAAATATTAGGTTGTAACGAAATAAATGGCACTGAACCAGTGTAAATTTAAACAGTTAATTTCTCGGCTTGTAGGCAAGTTTATTAATCGAAATAAAACTGATTCTACACATCTTTGCCAACGTAACACAAGCTTTTTTATCCCAGTAGCAAAAAAATCAGAAGTTCTGGAATTGACGAAATCTTCGAAGGCACTTTCGGCATCCTGTTGGTATTTGAATATGTTCCCCACCAAGATGCTTGAAGAAATGGTAGTCTGTTGGGGAGAGGTCGCGAGAAAAAGGAAGATGTGGTAGAGTTTCAATGCTCAGCTCATTCAATTTCTGCAACGTTATTCGTGCTACATGGGGGGCGAGCATTGTCGTGCAGAAGGAGAACTCGCCTTCGGTTTACCAAGGCCGGCCGGATATCCTTCAACTTTTTCATCATTTCTTCAACTTCAATGCAGTACTTCCCTGCCGTGATGGATTCACCGGGAGGGAGGAAGCTGTGGTAAATAATTCCCAGCGAACACCACCATACTGTCACCATTACTTTCTTTTGGTGCAATTCCGGCTTCGCAAAAACCTTGGGGCCCTCATCGCTGTCCACCCACTGTGCCGATCGTCGCCTGTTGTCGTACATTATCCATTTCTCGTCATAGGTTACGATGCGATCAAGGAATGGGTCCGTTTCGTTCCGTAGAAGCAGTGCGGACGAGATCTCATATCGTCGGTTTCTTTGCTCCTCAGACAGCTCGTGAGGCACCCATCTTTCAGGCTTTTTGGTCTTTCCAATTTCCTTCAGATGCCGGGCAGCTGTGTTGTGACTGACTCCAAGAACCTTCGCTATCTCCCTGATACCTTTGTGTGGATCCTCCTCTACCACATCTCTCAGCTTGTCCTCATCAACATCACTATGCCTCCCACGACCTTCATGCTCTTCCAAGCTCTCATCTCCATTCCGGAACTTCTGATACCAAGGATACCTTGTCCGAATTGCGGAACATCCTTGACCGAATGCGGCGTTGATCTTCTCGTCCGCCTCTTTAGCTGTAGTGCTCAGCTTGAATTCATACAAGTAAATGCCTCGGATTACCCTTTTGTCCATCTGCAAAAAAGTCAATAAAACTCAAAGTTTTCCCACTTTTACATAGAAAGTTTGGTACTCACCGGTACAGCAAAGTTTGCGCTTCTAAATGGTATGCCACATGTTACGGTTTGTTCTTGATCAAAAGCGTAAAGACGCGCCAAAAAATGGCGCGAGCCAGTGCCATTTAATTCGTTACAACCTACAAGTAGTGCCATATTTTTAAGTTTTCAAAATCGAACGAGTGCAAGCAAACTTGCGTAGACTCGCTCTAAGTAGGTTTAGTTTACTGCGATGGCTGATGTAGATCGATGGTTCAAAACTTGACAGCACTTCTAAAGTTGAGAAACGCCTTCTTTGCAATCTCTTTACAATCAACAGAATTTCTCAATTCGAGTATCGCGCAGTGGTTATTGCTTGGTACCCTCCCATTAAGCAATAAATGTGAGACTGCCGTCCTGCAGCGTCCTGTATACCGTATTCACTTGCTGCGTTTAAAATAGACTTCAGTAAACTCAAACTGAACCAGTTTCAGCTTCCCAACTCACAACTCAAACAGGATTGATTTTAAACCAAGCTAGACACCTTCTAAATCAAAATGATCTCGTCTATGGAATCAAACTGTGGATGCCTCAAGTTAACCTTTCCATTTTAAGGGGACTACAAAGATGTCCAAGAAATATACCATACTGTTCCGGCAGCCCAAAGTTTTTTATCAATCTGCCATGGGAATGTTTCAGACTTTTTTCAAAATGTAGAAAATCGGAGATCTTTCGGCGCGACACACGATGGGATTGCGCCGCGCATTCACTCAGAACATAAGGCTCAATCCTATCGTGCGACTCAGTATGTTTGCTAGATTGCTACATGCGCAGTTGCTGTCTTTCCCGCACTGCCAGTAGTGAAGCGTTTTTATCCAGTTTTCATTTTTTGTTTCTGCTAAACTCCAGATTAATACGCAAGCTAAAAGGTTGATAGTAAGTTAGGAATTTATGTAATGAATATTCAAACGATGGGGGCTTTTTGTTGGAATAAAATGCATAGGCTAAAGTAAAGTCAGTAAAGTCTTTGAATCCTTCTTTCTTTGAATTCTTTGAATCCTCAGTTCTCGCGAGACTGTTTGAAAAATTACTCAAAGAGGCTATTGTTGCCCACCTAGACAAATACTCTATTATTCCGGTTGAGCAATTTGGGTTCCGCAAGGGCGGCTCTACTACCACTCAGATGCTTGCTACTCTTAATGATTGGACTAGTTCTGTTGAATCCGGCATGAGTGTGGACGTGATTTATTTTGACTTCGAGAAGGCCTTCGATAAGGTTCCACACTTTGAACTTTTCGAACAACTCTCCACCGTGGGCCTCCATCCGAAAATAGTGCAATGGGTCACAAACTTTATACATAATCGGGTATTCAGGGTTTTGTATAACGGTCACCTTTCCAGTACTAAGGTTATTTGCAGCGGGGTGCCGCAGGGCTCAGTTCTTTCTCCAATTCTTTTCAACATCTACACCAGGGAAATCCCAGCTCTCGTCAACTCAATGGGTGTAACGTGCAGGGCCTTTGCCGACGATCTCAAAATTTATAGTGCTGTACCTGATTCTCTGCACACGGAAAGGATTCAAGCAGCAATAACGCAAGTCGTCAAATGGTCTCAATCTCATCAACTTCCTTTAGCCAAAGGTAAATGTAAGGTACTACACCTGGGAAAGTATAACGTGCGAACCCCTTACTTTATCGAAGGTAATCAACTCGAGCAGGTATCGGAAGTGAAAGACCTTGGATTTATTATTACAGATAATTTAGATTTTGGCAAGCATTGTAATGAAATAGCAACAACAGCCTTGCGTAAAGTATGCAATCTCTTCAGGTGCCTCAGTACAAGTGATGAGCATACTTTCCTCAAAGCTTACAAAATCTATGTGCGCCCCGTCCTCGAGTATGGGACGCCGGTATTCAGTCCCCTGAAAATGAAAGACATCGATGCCCTAGAGAGAGTTCAGAACAGCTTCACGAGGAAACTTTTTCTTAGGTCTAGAAAATGTAGCTACCGGTCAATCCCGGATAGCAGTGAGCGGCGCAGGGCGCTCGGTTTGGAGTCGCTTTTTTCACGTAGAAAAAAATTTGATCTTCTTATGGTATTTAAGATCTTGCACGGTCTGGTGCACCTTGGCGGAGGCAGTTTCTTCACAGTCAGGAGCTCAATTACAAGGGGCGCTGCTGTCAAGCTACATTACCCCAGGGCTAGAGCCTCAGTGAGGGCCAACTTCTTCGTTTGTAGAGCGGGCGCCGAGTACGCCAAGTTAAGCAAACGGTTCCGAATTCCCGCTAACCTTGCGGGTTTCAAAAAAATGGTGGCTAAATCTTTCGAATGTTACAGTTGATCAAGCAAAAAAAATTTCCGGTCTCAGGCAAGTCGATGGCCTGACTCTTCGTATGCCTTCATAATTACTTTCTTCTTTGCTCCCGCTGGCATCTTTTATTTTCTTTCTATCTTATAACGTTGTTTTATCCTCCGTATTCATTCCGCAGTTCCCTTTGTCAAGTCACTTTGTTATTGGTTGCGATAATGAGCTTGCTTACATCGTTTACTTTACATGTGCTTGCCCACATGTCCGAATAAATGAATAAATGAATAAATGAATAAATGAATCAACAGTTTTATGGACTTCTTTGAAACGTATAAAATATAAACATAGCAAAATGTAAAATTCGTAGAAGTGAAGAAAGGTGTAAAATAATAGAATTTTTAAAATTATAATTAATTAAAAGAATGGTATGTCACAAAATATAAACACATAAAAAGGTTCGTTTCGCCACTACCTTCAGACGAACCTTTGTGTTATACTCCTCCCGTGGCTCTTCAGTGAAGAAGAGGAGTATATTTTAAGATTTCTTTAAAATCTGTCTATAAAAGAAAGAGATAGGAGAGCGAAAATGGAAGAGAGAACAAATGAAAAAAAATGAGAAAGAGTGAAGAAGGAAAGATAAAAAACTAGAGACTTTTGAGAGAAGTAGAATTAGAAAGTGAAAATAAATAAGGAGTAAAAAGATAAGTTAAGTAAACCATGAGGTACAATTGAAAGAGGTATTAAAATATGATTTTTAAGTTCAATGTGACTACTTAAAATGTGTTATTATAGTATTTATTGTAATCACCATTATAAAGATTAATCATTATTAGGGTAGTTTATTTATTTATTATTTAATCCTATTTTATTTATTTTCTTTTATTATTTATTATTACTTTTATTACTTTTATCAATTATTTTTATTTATAACAAGAACGGCTTTTTATATATATATATATATATATATATATATAAATTGAAAGACTTACCATATTTGACCACCGCCATACTCCGTAGCAGTGAATAAGGAAGTGTATACCATTCGACTGTTATATATAATGATATAATGATATCTACATTAGTTCTCATTTATAATTCAAATATGGCAAAACTGGTTGTATCATTGAGGAGGGTGATTCGACACACACCAACGTCAAATGCAGAGTGCAATAAAACTAACAAGAACACAAAAAAACAAAACAACAACAACAAAAAAACACGAAAAATAAGTAGGTATTGAGCCAGATTTGATAAACATTAGTAGAAAAAGCCTCTGGAAACATTTGTTATACTGCTCTACAGATCAAGTGACTCTTACGATTTACGGTTTACGATTTACGATTTACGACAGATTTTTCGTAATTACGATTTACGATTTACGAAATTTCAAATTTCTTTTACGCACACCCCTGGTGTGAAGCTAATAGGAATGAAATCGTTTACACTGCAGCTTCCAGAAGTTTTAGGTAAAGCGGTAACAATAGCCTGCTTTCACAAATAAAGCACTTCACCGAGAAAAACGACGTATTAAAGTTTGATTTGAAAGGTGTCTTACTAGTAAGAAGTCTAAAAAAGGAGAATATAATAGATTGATAGGAAAACTGTTCAGATTGAGCTGAAATTAACACGAAAAATAAGTAGGTATTGAGCCAGATTTGATAAACATTAGTAGAAAAAGCCTCTGGAAACATTTGTTATACTGCTCTACAGATCAAGTGACTCTTACGATTTACGGTTTACGATTTACGATTTACGACAGATTTTTCGTAATTACGATTTACGATTTACGAAATTTCAAATTTCTTTTACGCACACCCCTGGTGTGAAGCTAATAGGAATGAAATCGTTTACAGAAGTTTTAGGTAAAGCGGTAACAATAGCCTGCTTTCACAAATAAAGCACTTCACCGTGAAAAACGACGTATTAAAGATGTGTGCAAGAGGTTTCGATAGTGTAGCGTTACACTTTTTAAAAATTATTTGTGGAATACCGTCATATCGCACAGAACTAGATGGTTTGAGTTTACCCGAAATGCGGAAAATATCCTCTGGATGGAAGTAAAATGTTGGATCAAATTCGA
The DNA here is from genome assembly GCA_947359475.1 of Heligmosomoides polygyrus bakeri. Lineage (NCBI taxonomy): Eukaryota > Metazoa > Nematoda > Chromadorea > Rhabditida > Heligmosomidae > Heligmosomoides > Heligmosomoides polygyrus. The sequence goes on from OX375866.1 coordinate 42,557,925, forward strand.
ATGTGGGACAGGTGTTTCAAGCGTTTACGAAGTTGTTATCCCTTAAGGAAAAGTCTTGTCCTCTGGGAAAAAACACTAGCGAAATATGCACCAATGCAAGAACCTTTCTCTTCGTGAGATAAAATAGGGGTATTTAGATTTTTGGGATTTGAGGCAGGGATATTTTTTAAAGGTGGATTTTTGGGATTTGAGGCAAGGATATTTTTAAAAGTATCTTGATAGCGATCAGAGTTTCCATTAAAGAAAATTCGTTTCCTTGGTCATATGAATAAGGGAATGAGAGTAAGGTCTCATTCATATGATGTTGACCAGGTCGAATTTTTAATTAGGATCCAGCAAAAACGTTAAAAAAATCGTGACTCGCAGAAATTCAGGATAGGTCTGCCTTCAAGTTTCGCACCAGCGTTTTGGACAAGCTATTCCAATTACTGATCACGGCTGCAAATCCTATATTTTTTCCACTCTGGTAGTAAAGAAGCCACGGGTATTGTTGCTGTACCATGTATACCTCCACTCATCAGCCGCTTACCGGCCGGTAATAGTGAAAAGCACCGCCAAAACCTTTTATATAACAACAAGTGCTCCGACACGCCAAACGGCGTGTCTCGCACTTGCGCGCTTCGCGCGAGTTTGTAGCATCACTGACCTATGGAAAGTAGTTTTTGTAAAACATAAAATACGCTACCATCTAGGAATTGGTGCGTATTTTATCGGCATTAAGCCCTTCACCACTTCGGTACCTTCATCGTTGACATTCTTTCCTGACTGAGCAGTAATGTCATTGGTTTGTGCTGCGCAGTACTTCTGTCCCTCAGGTTGTTCCTCCGTAGTCGTTCTCATGCTCAACACCTAGCGTTTCAAGTTATCGTTGACATGTCTTCCGAAGCCAGGTTCCTCCTCTCTCGTTTCTTCTTACTGGATCTAATTGCTGGTCCGCCTTTGCAGGTCTTCCCTCTCCCTCTTTAGTCCCCCACCTTCCTGGCCCCAACTACTGGCCCACTTCTTTGTTTTCACTACTGACACCTACTGGTCTCTTCTTGCTGGTTTCCTCGTCCTGGCCGCTCCTCTGGGTTCTTCCTTTCCTTCCTGGTCGCTCTCCTGGTCCACCATAGAGGTCCCCCTTACCGCCCTTCTCCACCACCCCCTTAGTGGTCCTCTCATGCTCACGGCACGGTCAGTGACACGTATTCAGAATCAGGATGGTTGCTGCGCGACGTAGTGGGCCGTTTTCTGGATCAAGAAGCTCAGAAGTGCGCGCAGTCGCCGCTGTGTCGAGCATGAAGAGGCTATGCATATGGTAGATTCCTTGTTCTCCATATGAATTCCCTTAAGGCTCCCTTCTTGTTGGTTCCCCGTCCTGGTCCCGCCTCCAGGTCCCTTCTTCCAGGTAGATTCCTCCTCCCCCCTCGAGATCCTCCCTACTACTCTACCACAATTGAGTAGGCCTCCCACGCTCACGACACGGCGACGGCGAGCGAACGCCTATTGTGTGACATCGGTGTCACATCCTCTAAATCCGGTCTCTCTTAATGGTAATGGATTCCCTTGCTGATCCTCCTTACTGTCTCCCTCTCCTGATTGGTAACTCCCTAATGATCCCCACATATTGCCTAAACTCTTCTTGGTGCCACCTCCTGGCCTGCTTTCTTGTTTACCCATCGACCATCCCGATGCTCCTCCTAGTCGTTGCCTCCTGATCGCCGCCGGTTCTCCACCCTCAAAGTCTCCCTTCTACTCTTACCCCTTTAGTAGTCTTCTCATGCTAATGGCACGAAGTCGGCTTTTGAATCTGGACGCTCAGAAACGCGCGTAGATGCTGTTGTGTTAAGCAGTAAAGGGCTGCGTTTCCCCTGCTGCAGCAACATCCCACGTTCAATAGAAATTTTGCCCGCGCTGTAGATGATAAGGCGTACCTCATTCAGGTTAGATCATCGACCGCACTCGCTGTGGATAATGCGGCGTATCTCACTTCGGTTAGATCACTCGACCGCTCTCGCTGTGGATGATGCGGCGTACCTCACTTAGGTTAGATCACTTGACGGACAAACTCTTTCATATATAGGTGGTGATGATAGTGTTGGTGATGGTGATGGTGATGGTGATAGGTGGTGAGATCTCACATAGGTTAGATCATTCGACCGCCCTCGCTGTGGAAATGCGGCGTATCTCACTTCGGTTAGATCACTCGACCGCTCTCGCCGTGGATGATGCGGCGTACCTCACTTAGGTTAGATCGCTCGACGGACAAACTCTTTTATATATAGGTGATGATCATTACCATCACGTTTGGCTCTAGTTTTCACCGTTACCGGTCTGTAAGAGGATGATGAATCTGGCCTCAGATGGAGTTGATTCATTGACTAAAAGGCTGATGTGGTAACAATAAGCATGAGTTTTTCTGGGAGGACGCATCGGTAATTACCAAGATAATATAAGTGATCAAGAAGTGGATTTGGGAATCAATATATCAAATGAGTCCGTTTTCTTTTAAAAGTGACACGTAGAAAAAGGAGGTCAATATGCACACGGAAGCGACTATTCATACGAGGTCTTCATGAAAGTTTTCGTCTTCTGGAGTCCAAGTTAGCACAGGATGTAAATGGTTAGCATATAGACTGAATGTGCTCCACAGTGTTGTAAGAACATCATTTGAAGATTAGCAGAACACCTTTCTTTCTTGTTTCTTGAATGCAACCAGGGCCGGATCAGGTTTGGGAATCGAAGGGGGGGGGGTCGTACTGTGGCCTCATCTGGAGGGGGGGGGGGTCGTGCTCTTCCGGTTTTGGCAGATGATTCTCTCTTATTCTTCAGGTTTTTAGGTGATGTTTTTAATTCTTAATAAGTTGTTTTTTCCAGAAATGCCTACGAAGGCGTGAAGTCTCTTACTCGTTCCGCGAAGTTGTAAAAATGAATGTAAAATTTTTCAAATAATGATTGTGTTACTTGTTGAAAATAAAGATTTTCTGCACCCAGATTTGGAGTCAATGAGAAGTTTCCATTTTTCAGTTTTTTTCAGGTCATGGACGCGACAGTTTTCTGCCTGAACGAGCGATATCTACGTCCTAAATTGTCGTCTATAAAATTTGACGTGTCAATTGCTAAGGAAAATTAAGTGCTTTACCTAAAAGATTTTTGGAAGCACTCTTCGAAGCAATGACCGAATGGCAAACGGAGGATGGACTTGTCAAGGAACTAATTTTCTCTCTTCTGCTGGAAACAGCATCAAAAAGTGGAGCTGTACCAAATAAAGTATTAATCCACAATTTGGCACACGGTAATGAAACATGCTTTTTTGAAACGATCCACTGTATGAACAGACGCTCCGATTTGTATGATTTGCCGAAAATCTTCGACACCGTTAAATACATGGAGGCCGCTATTTTTGCAGCCTGCTTTTTAAAGCGTAGAACCCACACTTCTTATTGTTTTAAAAGCTCTGTGAATTTTTCAGAGGTGTCGCACATAGTCCGAAATATGGTAGGTTACGTGGAGCCATTGTATCACCGATCGCCACTGAAGGATGGACTTCTCGCGGCAAAAAATTTCTACCTTCAGGAGGAAGAGCATCAGAAAGGGATAACTGTGCCATCTTAGAGTTCAACATGTGATTAATATACAATCAAAAACTAAGCTTCTTCGCAGCGATCTCCGATATGATCAGGGAGTATCGATTTGCAAATTCTCATGTTTCACGAAAAATAAATTTTTTACCTGAAGCAGATCACGCACACAGTTGAAGACTTGCCAAAAAAATTTACAAGTTTTGTTCAATGCACAGTGTGAAAATCATGGTTTTCTGAAACGAATAGATTGGATCGACCACTGGTCGATATGGCACCGACGTCACGGGAGCGACGAGCGACCGGTAAGTTTTTCGAATTATAAAGATTTAATAGCTTTTTGAAAACTAGAGGAAAAGCGCTTTTGAACCATATAGAAATTAGTTTTTAACAGGGTAGTCTTCATAGGGAGCTGGGGGTCGATTTCTGGTCCATTGTTGCAGAAATACGTGCCAAAAATCGAACCCCCGCCCTGTAAATCAAATTTTGATATCTAAGATGGCACAGTTTTCACTCTCTGATGCTCTTCCTCAAGAAGGTAGAATTTTTTTGCCGCGAGAAGTCCATCCTTCAGTGGCGATCGGTGATATCGGAGAACGCAATGGCTCCACGTAACCTACCATACTTCGGAGTTTGTGCGACATCTCTGAAAAATTCACAGAGCTTTTAAAACGAAAAGAAGTGCAGGTTTTGCGCTTTAAAAAGCAGGCTGTAAAAATAGCGGCCTCCATTAATTAACGCTGTCGAAAATTTTCGGCAAACCATACAAATCGGAGCGTCTGTTCATACAGCAGATCGCCTCAGAAAAACAGGTTTTATTACCGTGTGTCGAACTGTGGATTGAAACTTTATTTGGTACAACTCTCTCTCACTTTCTGATGCTGTTTCTGGCAGAAGAGAAAAAATTAGTTCCGTGACAAGTCCATCCTCCGGTTGTCATTCGGTCATCGCTTCGAAGAGTGCTTCCAAAAATCTTGTAGGAAAAGCACTTAATTTTCCTTAGCAATTGACACTTCAAATTTTATAGACGGCAATTTAGGACGTAGATGTCGCTCGTTCAGGCAGAAAACTGACGTGTCCATGGCTTCCTGAAAAAAAAACCTGAAAAATGAAAAATTCTCATTGACTCCAAATCTGGGTGCATAAAATCTTTATTTTCAACAAGTAATACAATCATTATTTGAAACATTTTTATATTAATTTTTACAACTTTGCGGGACGAATGAGAGACTCCACGCCTTCGTAGGCATTCGTGGAAAATCCATCCTCTGGTAGCCATTCCGTCATCGCTTCCGAGAGTGCCTAAAAAAAGTTTGTTGATAAAGCACCTATGTCAACTTTGGAAATTAACACTCGGCATTGTATAGAATACAATTTCAAATGCAGATGTTGCTTCTTCACGTACAAAAATGTGCCGTGTCCACGAGATGCTCGGAAAGCCTGAAAAGTTGAACTCGTTGTGATTAATTCGACAATTGCTCTCAAAAGTGCTTTATTTTTAACTGTAAACAATCAAAATATTATTATCAAAAGATTACATACACAAAACCTTTATGAGCGTTTTTTCTAACAAGTTACTAAATTAAACAATCACTCAGTAACACTTTTTCTTGAACTAATCTGACACAGTGGAAGTTGCTCCTGGAAAGAAGGACCTATTAAAGGGTACAAAAATCGCATGAAAATTTAAAAAAAAACATTCAATCTTCTTCTTCAGCATTTGTCCCGCTTTGAGGCGGGGTCCGCTATTCTGGTGTCATGACGCCACCTTTCCCGATCCAGCGCTAGACCAGGGTGGACACCAGCTACTTTCAAGTCCATATGTAACGTATCGGACGAGCGCTGCTTCGGACGCACTCTAGGCCGCTTTCCAATTACCTCGAAGTTAAGACCTATCTTGCGGACGCTGTCTTCATTTCCACGCAGAACGTGGCCGTACCATCGTAAGCGAGCTTCACGCATCTTGTCGCATCTTGTCGGCTATTGGCGCGACACCGAACTTCTGCCGAATGGCATCGTTTCGGATGCGGTCCATGCGCGTGACTCCGGCCGTCCAGCGCAGCATCTTCGTCTCCATGACGCTGAGGCGCGTTTCAACTTCCTTAGTCGCAGGCCAACACTCAGCGCCGTACATTGCTACCGGCCGGACGACTGCCCTGTGGATCTTCGACTTCAGCTGCTCTGGTATCTTCCTATCGCAGAGTATGCCAGTCAACGAACGCCACTTGGACCAAGTTGCACTCACGCGTGAATTCACTTCAACCATCAGTTTGCCGTCAGACGCGACTGCTGATCCCAGGTACTTAAAGACCGCAGTGCGTGGAAGCTCGATGCCGTTAACCTTGATGGAGCTGGACTCAGTAACGTCCGTCGTTAGGTATTCGGTCTTCTTCACGTTCAGTTTGAGTCCAAATCGCTCAAAGCGTTCACACCAAGCTTGTAGCTCTCGCTCTAGTCCACCTTTATCTTCGCTAGCGAGCATCACGTCATCGGCATAAAGCAACGTCCAGGGGACGGGCTTCTGAAGATCTCGTGTGGTGGTATCCATGACGACAACAAAGAGGAGTGGGGAAGGCGCAGAACCCTGGTGTGCTCCGACAGAGATGGGAAACTCCACCGAGGTCCCAGCTGCAGCTTAAACTCGACTCTTTGGACAAGAGTAGAGAATTCGCACCCACCCTATGAGCTCTTCAGGAACTCCATGTTGACGCAGGGCGTACCATATCACTTCACGCGGTACACGGTTAAAGGCCTTCTCCAAATCGAGAACGGCGATATGCACTGGTCTCTGTTTTTCGCGATGCTTCTCTATCAGGAGGCGGGCGGGGTGAATGGCATCAACGGTGCCACAGCCAGCCACGAAGCCGTACTGATTGCTGGAAAGCTGGACGATGTCACGAATTCGTCCATCGACAATTCGCTCAAAGATCTTCATGCTGTGCGAAAGCAAGCGAATCGGACGGTAATTGGAGCAGTCTGCAGGACTGCCTTCTTCTTCCAAATTGGAACCGTCGTACATTGGCACCAACACTCAGGCACTTTCTTCTCCGCCACAACCTGATTAAAGAACTTCGCCAACCACTCAGCAGGGTACCAGTACTTGGACTTCCATAAATCAGCTGCCACGTCATCGGGCCCAGTCGCTTTGCCTGGCCTCATCTTCTTCAAAGTCGCTTCAATCTCCTCCACAGTGATCTTCCGAACGGGGCCGTGGGTTGGAGCAGTAGAAGGGATGGCTGGATGAGGAAATTCTACTGTGGAGATTTCCTCAAAGTTATGGCGCCATAGCGTTAATGCCTTCTTGCGGTCCGTAAGAAGATGGTCGTTCTCATCATTGATGCCGAAAAACTTCTCAATATCCTCGGTCTGCCGATGGCGATTCTTAGCAAGCCGGTACAGATACCGCTCGCTATCGCGTGACTCGAGCTTCTCGTTGACATCTCCATAATGAGTGGCTTTTGCAACAGCCACGGCCTTCTTTGCAGCTTTCCTCGCTTTTTGGTACTTCCGCCAGTTATCGGCCGTGTTTTCGCCGAGAAACACGTGATAGACTTCTTCTCTCGAACTTGTGCCTTCATGTCGTCTGTCCACAGCCAGGCCTGCTTGTCCACCTTCCGTCGCCCAGGCTTCGTAATGCCGAGTTCCGACTGTGCAGCTTGACGAATCGCGTCGGTCGCCTTATTCCAAGTTTCGTCGACAGTCGTGACTGTCGGTAACCGCACGCGAGAAATCACAGCTGCCTCCTTCTCTCTCATTCGCCACCACTTGATTCTTGCTGCACCACATCGCTCGACCTGCTTCAGCCTCGGAGGGGCGATCTTCAAAGTGCAGATCAGCGGTCGGTGCTGGATCAGCGGGCGACCGTCTCATACGGCACGATCTTCGCGTCTGTGACAAGACTCCGGTCGCGGTCTCTCACAAGGACAAAGTCTATATGAGACTTGGAGCTCCCACTGTAGTATAAGGTGCGAGTCGCGTTTTCGGAAGACGGTGTTCACAACGGTGTGGCTATGCGATTCCGCATACTCAAGAATGCGCTCACCATCGGCGTTACGTGATCCGTATCCGAAACCACCATGACAGCTGTACCAGTCTTTCGTAGCACCTTCGTGCCCATTAAGGTCACCAGCGACTATGCTGACATCTTTCGACGGTACCTCTGTCTTCTCATCAAGCAGACTTCAAAACTCATCCTTGGCTTGACCAAAGCAGCCAGTCTGTGGAGAATACGCAGAGAAGAAGTGATAGAGTCGCTCCTTAGCGGCGTCAACGATCTTCATCAATCGATTGTCAAAGCGTTCGACGCTTACAATCGAGTCAATTGAAATCGTTCGGAGACGATGATTCCGACACCACTGGTGGTCCTGGGACTTCCACATAGAACGGCCATGAAGCCACGTCCTATGTCCCTTGACTTGCGGTAGGACCACCTCGTCTCCTGCACCGCACAGAAATCAACTCTTCTACGCTCCAGTGCTTCAACCAACTCGCACGAGCGGCCCGTCAACGTACCCACATTCAGCGTTGCCACGCGGGTCCTGCTTACGTTACGGGACTTTCGGACTAGCTCAGTTGCCCCCCGATGCCGTCCTCGCATCAGGGACCCTCGCATAGTTTTCACACTCGCCGGGCTTTGCGAGTGCGCGTCGGCTCCCGCGGACGCCGTAGCACTATCACGAAAAACTTGCAATGTCATGAACCATGTGATGTGACATGGGTGTTTGTAGGCCGTCCTGTCACAAGGGCCTGTCGCCTGCAATCGAATGTCCGTGTTCGGCTTAGCTCGCAGAGCGGACAGTTTCCAGTGGCACCACGTGGAGAAACGGACATCGCCACCATTTAAAAAAAAACATTCAATGCGGACAGGAAATAAGACGGTGGTGTACACAACGGGGGGGGTCGTACCTGATCCACTCTTGAGGGGAGGGGGGGGGGGGGAACTCGTAAATTTTCGGCAAAAATCGAACCCCACGCTTGACCCTGGGCCGGATTCGTAAACGAGTTACAGCAATTCAAAAGAGAAAATTACAGCCGAAATCCCTGATAGCGCGGCTTATCAAGCGATATGGTGAGCGATAAGCCGCGTTATCTGAGTTTTCCGCTGTTAATTCTCTGTTAAAGTTATGCAGGTCGTTGATGAATACGACCCCATTCATCCTTGGGTGGAGTATGTACAATCGGGGTGTAGGAATCTCCTTAAGTTCGGAAGCGATCTTATCAGGCGGTGCCTTCAATCTCTCTGATTGTGAACAAGAGTGGGCGAAAATTCTGTGTTCTGCCTTCTGATTTTCTGGCCATCTTATCAACTTTTTTCTTTGCTGGGAAGATGGCAGAAATTAGACAGAAAGCAGAAAATAGCATGGCATAGAAACTCCACAGTGAGAGAAAGCATCAACTTTATTTAGTTTATTAGAGGCAGAGATCTCCCCTGCACTCGCCTGCGGTGTTCATTTTTTTGATAGTGTAAATGCTGCTTTCCTGAAGATACAAGGTCCAAACATGTCTGTTTTCTACAACTTTTTTGTTTTTCCATGGACTAGTGCAAACAGAATTTTCGCTGTCAATAAAATGAAAGACGAATGCGATCTATTCTTGAAGCACAAAAAAAACTGCAGGTTTCTGCATTTTATAGTATGTTGAAAACCATTTTATAGCTAAAAGAACGAACAATTAATAGCAACTCAAATACTATATTCACATTTTGGGGCATGGGAATTATATGCTTTCAAGAAAGTCACAGTTAATCATTCAAATCGAAAATTTATCTTGACCGTTCTAAAGATCTAGTATAAGTAGGAAGGCATTTGGTTGTATTTGTAAGGTGCTCAGTTTGATTTCAAATGTGTTCTGCTTCTTTTAAAGGTTACTAGTTTAACGTAGCAATGATATTTAATACGCTTCCTCAGATCCTATCAGAAGATGTGTCGCCGATGTCGCAAAAAAGGCGTCCGGGTTGAGAAGACATCTCGCCCGCGACGTTCAGCAAGCGCCCGGGTTCAGAAGACCTGTCGCCGATGTCACGCAATGGGTATCTGGCTTCGGAAAAGGTGTCACCGAAGTCGTTCGACAAGCATCCGGGTTTAGGAGTTGTTTCAATCATGTCGCGCAGTGGGTGTCCGGATTCAGACGGCGCTTCACCGATGTCGCGCAATGGTTGCCTAGGTTCAGAAGACGTGTCACCGATGTCGCGCAAGGGGTGTCCGGGTTCAGGCGACGTGTCACCGATGGGTGATCAGTGAAGACGGCACCGGTAATGGGAGGGGGGATTGGAGGAGTGATAAAAGTGGGACAGTGAAGAGGGGACTACTAAGGGGGGGGGGGAACTGCAAAGGTGGACGAGCGAGGAGACCAGTAAGTGGGAGCAGTAAAGGGAACAGTGAAAGGAGGATCAGTAGCGGTGGACAGTAGAAGGAAGACCAGTAGAGGTATAAGCAGTAATGATGGATCAGTGAGGGGAGACCAATAAGGGGAGACTAGCAAAGGAGAGAACACTAAAGGAAGGAGAAGTAGTGGGGGGGGGGGGGTGGTAAGGGGAGAGGCAGTGAAGAGGAGACCAGTAAGGAGGGACCAATGAAAGGGTAGGGAACAGTGAAAGGAGATCAGTACCGGAGGAGCAGTGAAGGGAAGACCAGTAATGGTATTACCAGTAATCTGGGACCAGTGAAGGTAGGACCACTGGGGGGGGGGGGGGATGAGTGGTCCAGTGAAAGGGGACCAGTAAAATGAAGACCAGCAAAAGTAAGGGGAGTGGTACAGTGAAGGGGGATCAGTACCGGTGCTCTAGCAAAGGGAGGCCAGTGAAAGGGTAGAGTGAAGAGGGGAGGAGGGCAGTAAAAGGACGACCAGTAAAGGGTTTCCAGTAAGGGGTCCAGTAAGGCGACCAGTAAAGGCGCAGGGGCAGCAAGGGGAACTAGAGAAGGGAGATCTGTGAAGGGGTCCAGTAAGGGGCGCACCAGGATTTTTTATCAGTACCGTCCAACGTGTATTGGGCATCAGAAGACGTGCTGCAGACGTCGTTATATGTGCGTCGTGGGGACGCTGGTAACGTATATGCGCAAATGCGTCATATACGTTACCAGCGTCCGCTGCCGGCTTCGCCGACGCCGCATGCTGGACGTGTGGGCCACGCCAGGCCTGCCGGCTTCGGGTATGGCGGGCCACGCTGGGAACGTAGCCGAAACCTTGCTGGGGATGCTTCCTCGGCCAGTGTCCGTCGCCGGCTTCGCCGGCGCAGTGAGTTCAGGAGACCAACAAATATTGTTTAAAACGCATTCATCAGCTTTTGTGAGGTATCCTTCATTGGTTGTGCGTGCTCTTCTAAAAAATTCTAAAAACTTAAAAAACTTCTAAAAAGGAATCAAACAGAGGGGCGACTTTGAACTTCAGAAGAAGGCGACTAGGGTAGGGTGCTCTGCTGAAATGTGCAAAGAGGTTGAAAATGATGCTACAGATGCCCCGACTCAGTTTGTTTTCAAGAAATGCACTGAAATCTTCGAATGGAAAGGTATGTGTAGTCGCGCAAGCGTACGTGCAGAGTAGAGTGCTACCATGTGTTGCAGCACTTGTGTACTTGTGGTGGGCAATATCGTCCGCCGAAAATTGGACGTCTTGTGCTAAACATGTTGATAAGGCCTAGTCAGCTTGCACTAGGTCGTTGCAATTGAAATGACCGATTTTGACTGAAAACGTTGACAGGCACTTTGCTTGTAAGCAATTTTGTAGATCGGTGTAAGCACCATTACAATTGATACACTTTTCCCAATGCGACAGTAGCGTAGACGTTCCATCTTCGCAAAGATCAGAACTACGAAAATTATCTAAAAAATGATAATCGGTAGAGGAGAGATCTGGTGAATGTGCTGGATGTGGCCGAGTTTCGTATTCCAATCCATCCAGTTTCTGGCCAACAGTTTTTGAAACGTGCGGACGCGCTTGTCATACAGCAGGATTCGCCCGTCTTCCATTGACCAAACCCGGCTGTTTCTCCACCAACTTCTGGTGCATCACTTCAGTTTAGGCACAGCACTTCTACACTGTGATAGTCTCTCCAGTCATCAAGAATTTTTAATGGCCTATACCAGCCATTGTCCACGAAACGGTCACCATGGTTTTCTTTGGATGAAGACTTAGTTTCGGCAACTCGTTGGTACTCTCATTCTTGTCCAGCCATTGTGCAGGGCGACTACGATTGTCATAAAGGATCCATTTTTCGTCGCATGTCACGATCCTGTGCAAAAAAGGCTCCCTCGGATCTGCTTCCACCATGGCCATGAGATGGTCGGCGTTAAGGAGTGATGGCGTCCTTCATCTTTGAGAGTTTCATCTCCAGAGCGAAACCTTTCGAACCAGTGGCGAATTGTGTGAAAGAGGAGATCCTATGCTTTCAGAAATGATTATGTTTATACAGTGCCTGAAGCGTGAACACCAGTAGGCACGAAAAATCTACCAGAAATTGAGGTAGCAAAAGCGGCTATTTCGTGTGCAACGACGTGATAGTAGCTTATCAGGATACGTGTCTGGCCTTCTTGGAAGTTTGCTGGATGCATTAAACAGTTATTTGTGCAAGGGAGGCTAGTTTCGCCCAAGGGAAGCTACACCGATCAAGCGATCACAAAACTTTGCCGTTAGGGCAAGAGCATGATGCGTGGCGCATACTGCAAACATTTTGATACTGCGCAGTATTTTGCCAAATTCGGTATTTTACCAATAGGTTTCTACAGTGATAGCCAGTCAGACAGTTCAGTGTGTTCTCCTTCTCCAGCACGTCTAGAAGCATTGAGCATGAGAAAGCTTGCTTAGGTATTATGTAGACAGAACCAACTTCAAAAATTAAACCTTGCTCAAGGTGGTGCGTGAGATGTCTGCATTCGCCGTCCTCCAGCTCTAAATCTGCACGAAAATGCCAGCTAGATCTTCATAGGGACGTTTGAATAGGTCCAAATATTAGGTTGTCGCATAAGTCTTTGCCGTTTTTTTCAACTATTCACTGCAGAATTCGCCGGCGGTCTCTTGCATAGAGCAGCATAGCTTTCAAAAGAGAATGATTTGCTCTATCAGAGCATGTATTGCATTTGTTTTTTCATCATGACCTTTGTCAATTTTCACGTCGTTGAAGTGAAAAGTGAAAAAGTGAAAAAGTAGCCATTTGCGCACTTGTTCTCTCCGCTTAGGTTTGTAATTTTTTGCGCAGTTTTTTATAGCAATTGGAAGACAATGTTCTGTACTACAAGAATATGTGTTAGTGCTATTTGCTTATTTGTCCTTTATTGATTTTTAGGTCATCAAATTGGGACGTCCGAAGGAGGATGGTTACCTTTGCCGACAGCTCCTGCTCTGTGGTTGGACTTTTTGGGTTGGTGTTATATATCATTCGAAAGAGTCTTGCTCTATAGAATTCGACAAAAATCAGCGTGAGCCAATAAACGCGACACAAATTCTTATTGAGAAAGACATCCTCTTCCAAACAACATATAACACCATGCAAAAAAGTCCAACCACAGAACCGGAGTTTTGATAAAAATTAGGGCGGAAAGTTGGAATTCCCAATTTGATGGCTTAAAAATCAATAAAGGGCAAGTGAGAAAATAGGACCAACACATATTCTTGTAGTACAGAACATTGTCTTCCAAGTGCTATAAAAAACTGCGCAAAAATTACACATCTAAGCGGAGAGAACAAGTGCGTAAATGGCTACTTTTTCACTTTTCACTTTAACGACCTAAAAATTGGCAAAATTCATGATGAAAAAAGAAATGCAATAGATGATTTGATACAGCAAATCACTTTCTTTCGAAAGCGATGCAGCGCTATGCAAGAGACCGTCGGCGAAATCTGCAGTGAATCGTTGAAAAAACGGCGGGGACTTATGGGACAACCTAATAAATGTGCACATTTTTATGAGAAGAGTTCGAACGGCTAAATTTTTGGGACAAAAATAAGTGCATGTGGTATATCGACGACGGAAGTCAGAAGAACTAGCGTAGCAGAATTTTAGACATCTACGGTGTTACTAACAAAAAGCCGATCACTGCAGCGACTTCCACACTGTAGTGCCATCTCTTGTCAGACAGCACAGATATGTCTGTCGCTTCATGTAACAATTTTTGCAGAAGAGCAAAGGATCGAGGAGGAAAAGATTTGAAGGAATTCCTGAAACAGTAGTACGTTCAAGAGAAAGCAAATGTGTTTGATAAATTCTAGCTAACAACCTCATTCAGGAAGAAGACTATACAAAATTCGAGAAGGTTAATGTTAAAGTCCGACCGGCCATATCACATAACAGAACGCGTCGCAGCTTGCGTTTTCGACGAACGTCAGCAGAGAGGACGACATCGAAAGAATGTAGGAGTACAAGATCGTTTTAGCTCTTCTGATCTTTTTCGGATGAAGATGTTTTTTAGACGCATCATGTGAAGATGATAGTCGAGGGTCAGCGGAGAACGACCGCCCGCCTCTTCTTAAGGAAGCCGATCTGGAAAACACGCAAGCTGATGATGCCGATAGCGGCGCGATGCAGGTCGAGGGACAACTAAATTCAAAAGAGCCGACGCAGTGCTGCAGCGTAGAGCATGGAGAGGACGCCAAGACCGCCTTGCTAAATGAGTGGGAACCTACCTTAACGGCGAAAGACAATGGAGTTCGTCAGGAGCTGAAGGCTGTGAAATTGAACGTGAGGAATGACCAGCTGCATTAAACTTTCAAGTAGCATTGAAATTCATGCAAAGCTTTGTCTCCTTCCAGGCAACCTGAAACCAGTAGTCGGAAGAAACGAGAGGAGTCTTCTAAATAGACAAAAAACTTACGATAAAATATTTGTTGGAGAGTAGTTGTCCGATATTATAACCTGAAAGACTGTAAAACGCCTTGTCAAAAACCTGCTTGCTTGACATCCGAACTTATTCACAAGTGGGGATCATATTTATTGAGGCTATCAGCTACTAAGGTTCAGCTGGAAGGAGGATATCATTTTCTCATTCGACCTTTATATCAATGAACAAAATGAAGGTAACAATGAAAATAAATGACGCGCCAATCAATTCCACCTGGGTGCACCTCATTCTCTTCTTCTAGCAAGTGTTTTACCGACCGCGACGTAGGGATGGGAAGCTTATTTATTTATTTATTTAGTTGGATTTGGCGAGTTAGGCGCCTTTTATATAAACGCCGCCGCGCGGCGCGGTGTGACGATTGGCACTGCTATCGATTAAAATCTAAAGGCCGCCACAGACTTCTGCGGCGCCGCTCGGCGGCGCCGCTGCCCTATGCTTAACCATAGGGCAGAGACGCAGAGCTCGCCTCCAGCGGCGCCGCCAGAGGCGCCGCTGGGATGGGAGGCGACCAGGGCTGAGGGCGCTGAGTGCCCCTGCACAGTGAAGCGCCCGGCCCATTCTAGTCCCGATCCTCCTTACTCTGCCGGCTGTTCTGTGATTTCATCATTTGAGTGTCCGGCCTATACCGTATCCTGCTATGTCGGCGTGTGGTATTGAGATAAACCTATGATGGTATTCAGTGTGCAGAGCGAGGGAATGTGGTGAGTCCGTTGTACAGTGTTACCGGTATTGGTATTGGTGTTGTCGTTGCTATTGCTGGGTTGCCGGGGTAAAGCCTGCAAAGCCCCTCGCGGGGTCCGTGCAGGGGGCAGACTCTGGCCCCCTGCATGGACGTCGCGAGGGCCGTGCTATCAGGAAACAGGCTGGCAATCCAGGGGCTCGTGTAGTATTTCCCCACGGTGTTATGCTGGCTGCAGCCCTGGGGCTGAAGGGATACAAGCCAAGTGGGGAGTGAAGAGATGGACCCGGGGGATTCCCCCTTAGGACGTGGCACTTCAGGGCATGGGACCCTTCACCTCCCCAGGGCGCTGGGCCTTGGCAGCTTCGGATGCCCCATGGGGTAGGTTGGTGTCCCACGTGTTGACGGCACAGCCGCTGCACTGGGGCCGCCGACTTGCAACATGGTGCATCGGACGTTGGCAAGCGGACCCGTTGGCCAGTCGGTCTGGGGACAGCCGGCTGGCTGTAAAAACGGCCCTGCCACGCCCGGTGCAGGGGCTGTGTTGCCCTCGGGGCCTGTGGGCTAAGGGGTCTTTTGCAGGGATCGGGGCCAAAAGTGGGCAACAGAGGGCTACGGCCGGGGAGGCAACGGCGCAGGGGTCCAGGCTGGACTGTGGCAACCAGCCAACTTGTGCGCCGTCCCCGGGCGTGCAGTCCCTCGGGGTTCTCCAAGGCCAGGGGCTTCTCATGGGGGTAAGGCGACGCGCTGGGCGTCTGCGACGGGTGGGGTCTAGACCGCGTATTAAGTAGTACCAGGCATGGATAAGTCCTGGTCGCACCTGAGGGGAAGCGCTTCCATCCACTGCCGTACGGGCTGGCCACCCGGTTAGGTAGCGTGGTAAAGGTGTCGGTTGGTAGCCCCGTCGCACGGTCCTCAGTCCCCCCTCTCGTTTAGCTCCCTGGGTTCCTTGGGTTATCCATGCCCCTTCGCCTCTCCTTCCTTAGCACCCTATACACCTACAGTTTGCCCCCATAGCTCTTTTGGGCCCCGTCTGTAGGACGGACAAACTGGGTCCCCCTTCACAACTTCAGGTGTCAATTCAGGAAGGGATGGGTTGCAGCCACCCCCCCCCTCATGTAGTACATTTCATAACAACAGGTAACTCATCACATTCCCTGCACCTAGCATGGGTTTATCTCAAACCTTGCCATTTCATTTCACTCTCCCCTCATTCCTTTGCCTCTCTCCCCATTCTCTTCTGCTCTCCAGTCATTTCCTTTCTCTATCTCCCTCCATTCCTTCTTCATCCCCTTAGTTAGCTTTTTCTATTTTTCAGTAGTTGCTTACTTTATCGTAGTTCCCTCTTTTCTTTAGCCCCATCACCTTCCTCTCTTAATATTTCCATCCTTCTCTTTTTCTTCATTTCCTCCCCCTGGCGCTGTACTGTATTCGGGACGCGAAATGCTCTCAGCCCCCATCCATTCTATCTCCTTATCCATCCGTTACCTCGCGCTACCACGGGTGTCCGCCATTAGGCGGCCCCGTGAGTCGTCATTCATAATGCGCATTTCAGGTAATCGCAGTTGTTGACTCCGACGATGACGACGATCGGTTCCATCAAGACCCAGATCACCAAGGCGGCGAAGGCGCTGAGGGCCTCAATGGAAGAGGCCGAGAAGCTGCGGACGGGGCAAGTACCATCTGACGCCCCTGCAGGTAAGTCCGCGTCGGTCGACCCCCTCACGTGGTCGACCATTGGGAACGCGTACCTCCACCTAAAGCGACGCATCGAGTTGCTGGAGGAGCGCTGGGAGCGGGCCGAAGAGTTCGCTTTGGAGCAGGCTGAGGACGCGCCCGGCGTCCTCGAGGAATTCCGCGCGCATTGGACAGCCAATGCATGCGCGGAGTCCATAGAGGAGGCCGAAATTCTCGTACTCGAGTTGGGCACTGCTCGAGTGCAACTCGAAAGGCAAACTCCCTCCAGTGGTGGACTACCAGGGGTCAATTCAGTTGCCGACTCGATCGGGGTCGATGGTCGTCAACCTTCCACTCCATCTCAGGAACGACCTACCGACCGAGGCCCGGCACAGCCACGCTCCGGCCCAGGGGAAGAGCAGCTGGCACGGCGGAGGGAGAATTCACAAACTCCTCCTGCTCCCATGGCCAGACTTAACGGGACCCCTGCAGGCCAGGGAGCGTCAGCACAATTCAATCATGACCCAATTCAGTCAGTGAAGCTTCCACCATTCGAGCTTCCAGAGTTCAAGGGAGATATGCACGCCTTCCCAGAACACCGTCACCACGCCGTCATTACACCGAGCGGCGTAGGAGCCACTCACCAGGGAGGGACAATACATCCCAGAGGCGTCGCTGCCCGTTCTGTATTCGTGGAAAACACGAGCCGGAACGATGCTATGAAGTTCCAACACAGCACGCCAGAAGGGAAATCGTAAGAGACCGTCGACTCTGCTGGAAATGCCTCAGGCCTGGACATCATAGCAGCGACTGTAGGGCACCATCATGTCAGCACTGTACCCGCAGACATCACAAGTCACTATGCTATAGGCGAGGAAACTCGCAAAGTCCGGCATGTCGAAACACCGCAAGACGGGATCGTTTCTCAAGACCACGCTCACCCCGTCGGAGATCTTCCAGCACGGAGTCTCGCTATTCAAACGGCAGACGGTCACGTTCGTCCAGCTGGTCCTCCAGGACCCCCTCCCCTTGTAGAGGCCGTTCTCCTGAACGCCGACACTCTCCCCATCCGAGAGTCGGGTTTAGAAACCCACCTGTTAGTTCAGATCCAGTTCAATCTCATCATTACACCACGACATCCCTGGAGACAAGCGATTCGAGCGATAGCGAGCTCGAGCAGCTTAACGAACCAGGGTCGCAGACTAGAGTTCACGTCGCGATCACTCCAAACGCGTCCGCCAAAACGGTCGCATGCAGGTCGCGATCACCTGGTAGGGAGCCTCGGCTCATGATTGTCGAGGCACTTACGCACAACTTCAATACAAAGGCCGATCAGCTTCTTACTGTCTTTTTAGATAGTGGAAGTCAGCACAGTTTTATCTGTAAAGATACTGCGCAATCCCTTGGCTTGCAGCTCAAACGCCCTAAAACCATTACAGCCATTACATTCGGTGGATATCAACACACCGAAAAGTCCTACCAGGTCAAAATCACACTTCAAAACCCAGTTACGGGCACCCCGGTGAGGCTGAAACTCTGGACACGCACTCACATTACATCCGTGCCAGACAGCATGAGCGTCAAGACCACTCCACAACACCAAAAACGTCCCCGAACAGGCTCCGTAAATGTTGATGTCCTGATAGGGATGGACTACTACTGGAGTGTCGTCGACCTCAATCGTAATCGTCAGCTCTCATCGGGTTTAGTTAAGTCATATACCAAATTGGGTCCACTTCTCTCCGGTCCAAATGCGCCATCTCCTCGAGTCCTTTCGACTTCGGTCGATCAGAAGGCGATTGATGCAGATACGGACTCTGTAGTCCGTAGACTCCTCGCCCTAGACTCAGAAGGATTGGACGAGGACCGCGATACCTCGGACTCAGAATTAATTCAGCAATATTACAATACAGTGCAGGTAATTCAAGGTATGATCCACGTGCAGTTCCCTTGGAAAACCAACCGTCCTCACCTGCCGGACAATAAGGCGCTCGCAATGCGCCGGCTCGAAAGTCAATACAATAAGCTCCACGTCAATCCCAAGTTATGGAGCGAATACAGCAATACATTCGAGCAACAACTGAAATCCGGCATCATCGAGGAAGTTACACAAGATTCGATGAAAGGGACTCCCGTGTATTACATACCCCACCAGGCTGTCATCAAAGAGGTCAGCAACACTACAAAACTTCGCATCGTGTTCGATGCGAACAGTCACATGAGAGACGCCCCTAGTCTCAATGACTGCATACATCAAGGGCCAACAATGTTGCCCGACTTGTGCGAAACATTGCTCCGCGCAAGACTCACTCCAATCCTCATTACAGCCGATGTCGAGAAAGCATTTCATCAGATCAGACTACAGGAGAGCCAGAGGGATGCGACGAGGTTCTTGTGGCTAATTGATCCATCTAAGCCTCCTACCAGGAACAACATCCGCACCCTCAGATTCACGCGTATTCCATTCGGCGTGAACGCTTCTCCTTTCCTCCTGAGCATGTCCATAAAATATGCCCTGGAAAGAAACCAGGACAACAGCCTTAGGGAGGAGATCCTTGCCAACACGTACGTAGATAACCTTCTCATCGGCGCCACAAGCACCGAAGAAGGCATCTCAAAACAACGGCAATGCAGGGATGTATTCTCCAATATGGGTATGAACCTTGGCGAGTTCATGTCCAACGATCAGGCTGTGACAGAATGCGTTCTTCAAAAGGATCGCATGAAAAGGACGCCAGGGGCGACAGTTAAACTTCTCGGCATTCGGTGGAACCCCAATTCAGATCAATTACAGGTGCCTACCAGAGCGTTGAAGGCAGTCAATTCAAAGCGAACCGCCTTAAAGGTGCTCGCATCGACGTTCGATCCTCTTGGGCTTTTAACCCCTCTTTTCGTTTCAGCGAAAACCTTCATTCAAGATCTGTGGCTCAAGAAGACCGACTGGGATACGCCTCTGGGCAAGGACACCATGGCCAAGTGGAACGACATCATCCACGGCATCTCCGGATTCGTTGGAACCGTGCCAAGATACGTCGCGAGCACATCGGAATGCAGGTACGATTTAGTTGTTTTTTCGGATGCTTCGAAACGGGCATTCGCAGCGGCGGCATACCTGGTATGCAGACCGCTTCGCGGAAAGCCCTTTAGTCACCTCATCTATGCTAAGGCTAAACTCGCTGCGCCGGGGAAGACCACCATTCCGCGACTAGAATTACAAGCTGTAGTCCTCTAAGATCGTTCGGTTCCTGAAGAAGGAGCTTACAATTTAAATTAGTCAGTTCAGTTGCTGTCTGATTCGCAGATAGCATTATACTGGATTCATTCCAAAAAACAGCTCAAAACTTTTGTTCATAACCGCGTGAAACTCATTCACGATGTCAAAAATGAGCTGGAAACGGCTAACATCCATTGCCGTTTCTTTTACGTCAATACCGACCAAAATCCAGCAGATTGCGCCACCAGAGGTCTTACGGCCTCAGAGATCAAAAATCATATGTGGTGGCACGGGCCCAAATATATTCTGCAATCACCATCTTCTTGGCCCAATTCTAGCATGGATTTCACTTCAAACGTTCCAGTCTCCAAAGAGGCGTAAATTGAATTCAAATCCATCACTTCAGCGTCAATTCAGTCATATAAGTCGTTCGTACCATTCGAACGGACCAATTCGTATGCGAAACTCGTCCGGGTAACGGCCTATGTGCTCAAATTTGTAGCTAAACTACAATCTCTCCGTGCCAAAAGGCACGAGGGCCGACCATCGGACGTAAATCGCACTATCAGTCAGTTCAGTACTTCACCTTGCGTCACCGCAAGCGACTGGAAAGCAGCAGAGCTTGTCGTCATCCGCGAGCACTATCGCGAGAGCTCTGACCAGCTGCAGAGTCGCGCGGTTCAGAAATTTCAGGTTAACCAGAGCGCTGACGGGATCTACCGCGGAACGTCACGGATGGCCAACGCAAGGATCCGATCAATATCAAGTAATCCTATTTTACTTTTACCCTTCCATCCGTTGACACGCATGCTGGTAACCTATTATCACGTTAAATTGCTCCACGCGGGATCCCAACACTTGATCTCTGCGCTCCGGAATGAGTTCCTCATTCCTAGGGTCCGTAGGCTCGTCGCTAATGTCATTTCAGGTTGCATTATCTGTCGCAGACACCAGGGTCGTCACTATCCGTACCCGAAATCGCCTGACCTACCCGCTGAGCGAGTCAACCAGAGTCGACCATTCGAAAACACCGGTCTCGACTACTTTGGACCGCTCCTGATCCGGACCGACGACAATAAGGACCAGAAGACGTGGGTTTGCTTATTTACCTGTATGTCTACTTTGCAATTCATCTCGAGCTAGTTGTTGACAACACAACAACCCAGTTTCTCCTAGCGTTTCGGCGCTTTATATCGCGACGAGGTACTCCAAACCTCGTCATAAGCGATAACGCACCCACCTTTAAGCTAGGACGAGAAGTCCTTGTAAATGAGTTACGTCAATTCATGGAGGACAGGGCAGCCCTCGATTTCAGCACCTCATCGGGATTCGAATGGCGCTTTATTACTCCGTTATCGCCGTGGAAAGGAGGCTTTTACGAGAGGTTGGTAGCCTCGGTGAAAACCGCCTTGAAGAAGACAATTCATCGCAACACTCTTGACCTCTGGAACCTCCGAACGCTCCTTGCGGAGATAGAATCCACGCTAAATACGCGCCCACTAACTCCACTTTCAGGCGAAGCGACAGAACCAGTTCATATCCTACGGCCCATCGATTTGGTTAGCCCACAGTTCAGTCTAGGCCACCTAGGAAATCCTAAGATGGCAGTCACTTCAAGGGACCCGTTCACCGTTACGGAGTCCCAAGAATTTCTTGTTTGCCAGTATAGTCTCCTCAGAGACTCCCTAAAGATCTTCTGGGAGTTGTGGCATAAGGAGTACTTGCAAGCGCTTGCGGAGCGGAGTCAAATCCGCTCTGAGAAACAACAGAGCGCAGCACGACAGCCACATGTAGGAGACGTCGTTCTAATTCAGACGGATAATACTTCGAGGTCTAATTGGCCGCTGGGACTGATCGTAAAGATCAACAGCTCAGCTGACGGCTCGGTAAGATCTGTAGGGGTTAAAACGGGCAAAAATAAAATTCTAGATCGATCCGTGAACCAGCTGATCCCCCTCGAAGTCGTCGCTGAAGATGCAGCTCTCGTCAAGACCAAGAAGCAGCCCGGCACGCCAACAAGGATCCAACCGCCTCGAAAGGCGAAGAAGACCTTCATCAGATGAGTTTCTTCCATTTTATCCGTCAATCTTATAGTTTCGTTCCACTTCATGTGTTATTTGGCACACTCCATGTGTTTCGTAATTTAATTGCGCTCCAATTGCACTTTGGCCAGTTCACTAGGGACCTTTGCGGCTCATTTCCTTGTCCTGTTTCTCTCTTAGTGTTCCCTCTAGAATTTTCCTCTTCCTTCGCTCTTCTGATTGTTTTTCTCTTTCTCCATACCTTCTTCTAAACCTCTCATCATTTTCTCTCCTCTCGGGCAGACCCCTCCGAGCACTACAGTACCCGTGCGACGCCGCCGGTGAAACAACCTTAGGATACAGCCGCTATGGCTCGCGCTCTGACCTCATCGCGCCCATTCTCCACCATAGTGGCAGCGCTCGTTAGTCGCACTCCTATCTTCACCGGCAGCACGTTCTCCGTCATTACAGTCTGCCCTCTGACACCCTTCACTTTCCCTCTCATAACATTCGTTCATTTCGTCTCTCCTCAAACTCTCTCTTTCCAATTTCTTAGTGTACTCTCTTTTGTCTATATCCGTAGTTCATTGTTCGTTATCCCTTCGTGTGCTAAACCCACTTTCTCTGCGCCTAACACCTTCATTTTCCTTCACCTTCTCACATTTTCTCTCTCCGTTAGGTTTTTCGCCTAGATTTCCTAGTCCATCTTCTCTTCTTTCTATCCCTTGTGTTCTAAATTGTTTGTTCTTGCTGTTCAAGGTTCCTTTCATTTCATTTTTCCACGTTAGCCACTTCATCATCGTCCACGGGCTCCCTCATGATGACTCATCCATGCGAGGCACAGTTGCACTACTAGCGGGTCCCACCACGAAGTCCTTAAGGCGCACGGACCCTGCTACCGTCGCAGCCCTAACGCCGATGACTCATCGGCGCGTGATACTTCAGTTCACTTAGCCTGCCCTTACCGTTCTCTACCCGTTTCATGTTCTCCCCATTTCAGGATGCGTTTTTTTGCTATCTACAGATGAGAGCGGTTCGAAATCTTTTCATTTCAGATATTCTCAAGCATTTCCGTGCGACAATGCCTACGCAAACCCGTGGTCAATCCCGTCGAGGATGAGGCGATCGTGGAAGCCGCCAGCAGCAGGAACCTACCGCACGTGGCAGACGAGGAGGGGAGCGCCGAGGGACAACTCCGACAACCAGGCAAGTTCCTTCGCGTTCCTCCTATGCTTCCGTCACTAGACGGTCCACGAGGCTGTCCCAGCCTCGGGGTAGTTCTTCTGTTGTTCCTGTTGCCTCGTCCGCCAATTCAGTGTCTCGGTCGACGGCCGTACTCGCCACTGCCCCCATAACCGTAGCGGCGCCTACTGCGCCACAGCTACAAGGCAGTTGGGCTGAGCATATGGAAGCCGAGACCTCAATTCAGAGCCAACAGGCTCGGCGCGAGGCTGATTCCCAAGTTTCACCCTCTCTTGTCAGTTCAGCGAAGAGGCCTCGCGCAACAGCACCAACCCCAGTTCAAAAGGAAGGTAAGGCTCCAGCCGCTCCAGAGCCGTCTGTAGCTCCCCCACGAGAGGAGCCGGCTCAAGCAGGAGCAACCGGGCAGGGGACTGCCCGCGAGGAGCCCACATCAGCTGCGGACTACCCGCGCTACCAGGAGCTCCTCGCCCTACTCCAGATAAGGCTCAATACAGGAGCCCCCTCCGACAATTCAGCTACAGCGGCCCAGTCATCCGCCGCACCGTCATCGGACGCCCGTAGCACCCACCAACTCACGGAGACTGGTTTCAGGACGGTCTTCGACTACATTAATGTCAATAACCTCCTGCGACCGAGCATCGCGGCCCTCAAGATCCCCGTTAAGGAGGTGACACCATCAAGGAGGGCCGACTACGAATCAGTAGCGCGAATCGTTGAGCTACTTCGGTCCATGCAGGAGCTGTCCACTACAACGACGCAGCGCTTTCATAATCTAGGTGTCTTGATGACACGCGCAGACCCCCTCCAATTCAAGTATACCGTCCTCATGGGATGGATCCATGAGCTGGTTCATAGCGTTGCGCTGTTGAACGACTACACTTACCAGCTCAACCACATCACCGTCCCGAGGCTGTTGGATTGGGCAGAGGACCGGGATTACTTCCGGGCGACATTACAGCTCTTCCGCGTTACGGAGCGAACCATTTCAGATGCAATTCAGTTCGCCTCCGCGGTCGTCGCCCACGCGATTCGTATGATTCGCGTGGTGGAAGCTCATCAGCTTCTGCTGGTGCTCCACGCAGGCGTTGGTGTTATCACCAACGACGACCAGCAATACGCGGTAGACTCTTCGCTACCAATCCCGGAGCCCATTTCAACGGATCGATTCCGCATCGAAGAAACAATTCAATGGTGGAGGGAAAATTACAGCAACGCCCTCATGGTCGCCGTAACAGACGGCTATCTGCGCACGCATTCGGTGGACCAATTTTTACAGGAAGAGCGGCGGGCCAGAGAACAGCAGCAGCAGCAGGCGGCACCACAGCCTGCGGTGCTGGCTACAACACCCGTCCAGTAGACCGCTGCCAGAGAGGAGCCGCCAGCCGAAAAGCCCGCACCCGCTCCGCAGCAACCATCCACTTCAGCTGCAAGTCAGCAACCATCCACTTCAGCTGCGAGCCAGCAACCGTCCACCTCAGCGGCAGGACATCATCGGCAGGCCCAAAGGCAGCCTCAGCAACAGCGTCTACAGGACGAGCCTTGGCCCCTTAACCCATACAGGGCCGCAGTCCGATTCGGCTGGACGAGGAGGCCCGAAGATACCTACCGAGAACGCCGCCACCGCATCCACCGCCATCACAACGGCGTTCGTGCGCATTCTGTTTCGATGTGGACCACTACAGCTCGGATTGCCTACGTCATCCAAGGCTTAGCGAGCGCGAGAAACTCGCACTACAATTCAGGTACTGCTCGAATTGCCTCAAGCAACATCGAGGCACCTGCTTGCGTCGTACACCTTGCACTATGTGCAAGAAGGAGGGCCATCATCGCGCGTTTTGCGTCGACAACCCCCGCGCGCTGCCAGACATTTCAGAACGGCCAAATGCCTTCTACCGCCGCCTCGCACAGCGCATGTTTCGCCTTGCCCTCCGGACCAACAGGACGTACAAAAGTACGACGTCCCACTCAACGTTGCCATGGCGCAACGCCGCCGCGAATCGCGGCAGAGGGCAACTCCTCCTGCTCCACCCCACGCTGGCCGCCGGGAGGCCTCGCCCCACGAGGAGCAGGAGCCCCGAGGCAGCAGGAGGAGGATAGGGACCACGACAGCGAGGCGTCGTGGTGAAGCAATATAGCCAATTCAGCGCTTAGCGCACCGTTTAAGGTAATGCACCCAATTCAGATAACCCTTTAGTTATTTCAGAGTAGTGTAGAGGCATGTCAGCGATGGGCTCGAGCCAACATCGACAGCGATCCGGACACAGACGTAAGTGAACTTTGAGACTAATCCATGTTCAGGATCGCGCCGTGTCCCAGTTGACCTGCAATAGAAGACGCCGACAGGACTGAGGCCCACGTCATCGTGGGGCCCACCAGCAGCCAAGCCGTCCAGGACGTGAACCGGTCGCCAAGAGCAACGCAGCCATCCAGCTGAGCTTTAGTCATTTCATTTTTAACAGGTGAACAGTTCATCCCAACCTTTTTATTTCCAGGTAGCTCGAGTCGATAACGAATCGATGGCGCGAACCACAACGACAGCACAATACACGGCGACCGACGGCAACACCATACGCACGCTGGACATCTCGTATAGGGCTAAGTCGTTTTACTTGAGCTGCTCATTTCAACTGTCGGTTTTATTCCTTCATTATGCAATACATTCTTTTAGAAAAATCTTTATTCAAATAACCATACAGATGTAAACCGGCACATTATAGTTCTGGTGGTCGGTCGTGCGGTCCGTGTGGAAGACGTGGTCTCGATGGATGGTTCCGACCCATGGATGGGTCGAGGTACGGCGGGTCGGACGGACCGACCCAGGCGATGGTAGTAGGCCCTCCGTGGCCGAACCCAGCCTTCGACGGCAGTTCAGTATGTCTGTATGGTTGAATGTTTTTGTATGTATTTTGATTATTGTTGTATACCTGGCATTTCATATTTTTGTGTATTTTGCTATTTTGTATTTTTATGTCGCCGCCAATTCATCATCGCTCTCATATCCCGCCGCATTATGTAGGTTTTGTTGTTCATACTCCCCCTCGAGGAGGCCTTGCTCAGTCAATCCATTTCTTCTTGGACATCTTAGGCCGTAGTTGACCACTTACCAGTGGCTTAGTGTCGTAGCTTAGTTCAGGCACTCTCTCTCACGCATTCCATCCCAGCCTAGAGTCCCCCTCCCGTGCAAGCCTCTTCCGATATGCGCGGAGTCGAGGCATTTCAGATAGGACCGGCCGCAGTGGTAGCCATTTCATGTGTGAAGTTTATGTGTGTTTTCCTGTCAGCCGGCAGAGATCTTCCTTGCCATTTCATCCTTAGTCGGTCGGGTGCTCCGCTCATAGCTTTACTTCACGGCGGTCCGAGGTCCTGGTTGGTTCTATTGGGGGGCGGTCGTTCTTCCGTGTGATCCGCAGTCGATGTCCCCTAAACAATTCAAAACGGGCTTTAAGCCCAGTGGTGACCAGGCAACCTCACAACTTACCCCCCGCGGGAGGCTTTCTTTTCTGGGCGGGAGTGTCGCGTCTCGCGACCACGGCGCTCCCCTCCATCCTCCTGCGGGCGCGCATACTTGCGGCGCGTCGGCGAGCGGCCCCTCGCGCGGCCTGCCCCCGCCTCCGTTGGCATTGATCCGCGGGCGGGGCGCGCGCTCCGGAACGGGCATAACCCGCTTCCCGCGCAAGCCGCCGGGCTCATTCGACGCCTTCATCGACCGCGAGCGGCCGCGCTCGCCTGCCAGCTACACTTCAGCCGCCGGGTGTCTGGTCATCACGTCGTCCCTGCATTGCTCGGCATCGACTGCCGGTCGGATGGGAGGCGACCCTTCCTAGAAGGGTCGCCAGGGCTGAGGGCGCTGAGTGCCCCTGCACAGTAAAGCGCCCGGCCCATTCTAGTCCCGATCCTCCTTACTCTGCCGGCTGTTCTGTGATTTCATCATTTGCGTGTCCGGCCTATTCCGTATCCTGCTATGTCGGCGTGTGGTATTGAGATAAACCTATGATGGTATTCGGTGTGCAGAGCGAGGGAATGTGGTGAGTCCGTTGTACAGTGTTACCGGTATTGGTGTTGGTGTTGTCGTTGCTATTGCTGGCTCTGGCAGACTCTGGCCCCCTGCATGGACGTCGCGAGGGCCGTGCTATCGGGAAACAGGCTGGCAATCCAGGGGCTCGTGTAGTATTTCCCCACGGTGTTATGCTGGCTGCAGCCCTGGGGCTGAAGGGATACAAGCCGAGTGGGGAGTGAAGGGATGGACCCGGGGGATTCCCCCTTAGGACGTGGCACTTCAGGGCATGGGACCCTTCACCTCTCCGGGGCGCTGGGCCTTGGCAGCTTCGGATGCCCCATGGGGTAGGTTGGTGTCCCACGTGTTGACGGCACAGCCGCTGCACTGGTTCCGCCGACTTGCAACACCTTCTCCAGATCCAGGAATCCAGGTAGCAGAGCTTTCGTTTCTTTACTTTACTTTATTCTGGACATAGCTACGTATAAAACAACATACAAACGCAAACGTCGGCATAAGAGAACACGAAAAACAAATTATGACAATCAGCTGTTACATAGAACAGAAACCAACAGGAAATCAAAAGGAACTCAGGACACCTTTGCCAGTGCTTCAATGACCTTAGCTTTGAAGGTGCAGGAAGTTCTCTTTGAGCGCCTTAGTTAAAAAAAGCGGTCTTATTAGAGAATAATTGTGCTCTGATCTGTTTCCTACAAGACGGAACCTTGACTTTCTTCACCCCCACCCTAGTGTAGTAATTAATAACTGTGAAACATTGCAGGTGTTGACGGGCGCTCTACTAGTGAGAATTTTGAACGCCATAAGGAGAGCATGTCGTTCTCTTCTGAGGTGCACTGAGGTGCAGACTGAGTAAGCCAAACAACCGACGTATTGTATCTCCGTTCGGAATGAACTCATAGCTCAGCTCAGAACAGCTTATAGCAAGTTTACGCGTGAAATTGTTTTGGGCACTTTCCAAGAGATCAATGTCCTTCTTCCTACAAGCAGAGACGATAGCTGTACCAGATTCCAGTATAGGCCTTATATAGTTTTTGTAAGCTTTCAAAAGTACCCTGGACTTTCGCGTACACAGAGCTTTAAACAGATTAGTCGCACAACTGAATGCGCTAGCAATTAGAGACTTATAGTGGCTGTAGAAGCAGGGCTTGTCATCAAGCTTGAAACTCAGATCCCTAACTTCATCAACAAAATCAAACTCCTCGGACCCAACTACATAATCTCTACATGTATCCTTAAATCCAATACTTAGAACCCTTGTCTTTTTCTCTGACAAGGCAACTACCACTTGCTAGACCATCTACATACCTAGTTAATTGCGTTCTGAAGAGCTAAAGAATCTGCTGGGCTGTTAACAGTTTTGTAGACTTTGATATCGTCTGCGTATATAACACAGGATACACCAAGAAAGATAATAGTTCGGGTAAATCACATGCGTCAATCAAGAACTTAAGCGGGGAGAGGACCACTCCTCGGGGAGCCCGCTCTTGACATGATAAACCAAGGAAAATCGCAACCAATACGAACTTGAAAGAAAATTTCGAATCCATCCAACAGCACAAGGGTGGAGCCTACAGATTTAAGCTTATGGATTAATTTCTGTATCGGCACTCTGTCAAAAGCCTTTTCAAAATCAAAATATACTACACCAACTTGTTTTTCCGGCATCAACTGACTTGGTCCACTCTTCAAGCATGTTAATGCAGTAGATCTACCCTGCCAAAACCCATGCTGGTTAGCCAAGGTTATATTATGTTTGCAAAAGTGCGATTTAATGGCTCTTAATCATCTGAAAAATGTAAGGAGATGCTGACCGGTCGAAATTTTTTATTTTTTGTTGACGGTGTTCAGCGGTGCCTTTTCAGTGCCGGCACAACGGAAGAATGTTTCAAACGAGTAGGTTTCTCATTTCTTATGAATGAAAAATTGAACAGGAACTCTAAAGGGAAGGCAAGAGGTGATCTTTTTGATGAAACCTAAGCGAATAAAGATCTGGAGTCAATGAAAAAGAGGCTGGCCATTTAGAAATCAATGGAACCAGATGGCAGGATCCACAATAGAATAACGAACTATCTCACTTTCCAAAATATAGAATAGGAACCGGACGCCCTTACTAAGATACTTTGATACTTTGATGGTCCTTTTATCGGCTGGAGGTCTTTCCAGCGGAGACCATAACTCTTCCAGACCGCTCGATCTCTGGCTGTTTGCATACAGTGAGGCTGACTCCGCTCTCTGAAAGATCTTGAGAATGAGTCTGCCCATCGCGTTGGCGGTCGTCCCAATGGTCTCTTGTGGCCCCTCGGGAGCCATTCTGTGACACGAAGACTCCATCTATCGTCCTTTCGTCGAAGCAGGTGTCCGGCCCAGCGATATTTGGACTTCCTCATGTACTGCAGCGGGTCTGCTAATTGCGACTTCTCCCGTAGCTCCGAGCTTCGTAGGCCTTCTTGCCATTGCTGACGAAGGCTTGTCCTCAGAAGACATCTCTCCAGTGCACGATGCGTAGTTTGCATTGCTCTGGCGATTGTCTTGTTGTCGGGCCAGGTTTCCGTCGCGTAACACATCGCAGGCAGTAAAGAGGCGTTGAATATCGAGGCCCTGAGGCCGGGATCCTTGACCTGATCGGTGACTTCGCGAATCGAACTGAAGGCTGCCCATGCTGCGCGTCTCCTGCTGGCGATTTCAAGAGCGAGATCGTTATACATGTTCAGCTCTCTTCCCAGATAGACGTAGGAGTCGACCTGTTGTAGAGCGGCTCCATTTAACCTTACGAGTCCCGTGTCACACCACTGGTTGACCATAAATTGCGTTCTGGCCATATTCATGTCCAATCCAATCTTCATACCTACCACATTGAGCTCGTTCAGCATTTCCTCGACTTCTGCCGTGCTGGTAGAGATGAGAACAATATCGTCGGCGAAGCGAAGGTTGCTGATCCGTTTACCGTCGACAAGGTAGCCTTTATCGTCCCAGTTCAAGTCTTTCATGGCATCCTGGAGTGCCGCTGTGAATAGCCTGGGAGAAATCGTGTCTCCCTGCCGTGCTCCTTTCCCGATAGGAATTTTAAGCTTTCGATCGAACAGCTGGATGGTAGTCGATGTGTTCGAGAAGCATTCGTCGAGAAGTCGGATGTAGGGCGATGGTATACCAGCGTGCACAAGTGCGTTCAAAACGGCGTTGATTTCCACAGAGTCGAACGCTTTCCGGTAATCCACGAAGACAAGAACAAGTGGGATGTGGTATTCGCGGCTCCTCTCTATGAGCTGTGAGACAGTCTGAATATGGTCCATGCAGGAGAAATCCTTGCGAAACCCTGCTTGCTCCACTGGCTGATATTCATCCAAGCAACGCTCCATGCGGTTAAGCAGTATCTTGGTGAAGATCTTGTACACAACCGAGAGAAGACTGATGGGTCGATGGTTCTTGATATCCTCCTGCTGACCCTTTTTGAAGATTAGAACTGTTTTCGACTCATTCCATGAGTCCGGAATCCTACCAAATCGAAGGTAGTGGTTGAAGTGCTTGACAAGAAGTGAGCAGAGGGCACTGCCACCCGCACGAAGGAGATCAGCAGAAATGCCGTCCGGTCCGGGAGCAGTGCCTGGTTTCATCCTTCTGATGGCATGAGCAACTTCTGATTCCAGAATGGGAGGTACTTCCTCAGCTGGTGGCATCAAGCATTTGGGGACAGTGCTGGAAGAACGAAACAGATCTGTGTAGAATTATTGAACGATGGTCTCCATCGCTCTTCGAGACGTTTGCGTTGTTCCATCCTTATCCACAAGGGCTGACATTATTGCCTTCTGGTCGCAGAGATCTCGTTTGCAGCGCTTTATGCTTGAACCTTTCCCAGCGGCTTCTAACAGCTTCAATCTTCTGTAGGCTTGAATGGACTCCTTCACTGCAATTCGACAGGTCTTCTAGATGGTGACTTTTTCCAGATGGGAAGCATTAGGATTCAGTTTGGCAGCTCTTCTTTGCTCCAAGAGCTTAATCGCATATGCGTTGAGTCTTGAAGCAGACGGTGATGTGGCTTCGCGAGAGCTGCTAGCACATTTCAGCAGTCCTTTGGAGAGAAGATCGTAGTCTTCCGATGGATCTTCAAGAAGATTCCAATCGTACGACTTTATTGCATATTCCAACTCCTCAGACTTGAATGTGTGGATCCTCACCGGTGCCGGTTTATGAGTGTCACGCTTGAACATCCTCTTTTTGAGAGTCAGCTTCGCACGGACAAGACGGTGATCCGAGCCGGTGTCAAATGAAGGCAGCACGGTGACGTCGAACAGACTCCAGCGTCTGTTTGTAAGAACATGGTCGATCTCCGAACGTGTTTCTCCATTTGGGCTTTCCCAGGTCCATCGTCGGTTTGAAGGCTTCTTAAATATAGAATTTCCAGAGAGAGAGAGAATTTTGGTAGAGACGGCACGCGGATGTGAAGTCTATCTAGGCGCTCTCCGTTTTCGTTCCTTGAGGAAGTTCCATGTGGTCCTAGCCTCCATTCGTTGTGATCATTCGTACCGACGATAGCGTTAAAGTCACCAACGACAACTTTGTAGTAGCTCTTCTCGTCGTTGACAGTCCTTTCGAACAGCTTGTAGAATTCCTCCTTTTCTTCATCTGTGGCCGCAGATGTTGGAGCATATCCATTTATGATGGAGATGGTTCCTTGATCTTTGGTTTCCAGACGAAGAACAGCTACTCGCGGACTGATGATCTTGTAAGAGTCTACTAGGTGGTGCACTGTCGAATTGACGAGAAATCCAACTCCGCCAATATTCTTTCTGTCCACCTTTGCTCCGATAATGAGAAGCTCGTTGTGGTCGGTCCTTCTTATGGTTTCCGTTCTGCCTTTCGTTTCCTGCAGGGCGATAACGTCGTATTTGATGTTGCAGCTTCTGTAAAGCAGTGTCCGAAGATCCTGCTCAGATGCGATCGAACGACAGTTATAAGTGCAGACGAATAGGCGGTTTCCGTGTCGTGGTGGGAG